>NC_069405.1:80963089-81123222 GCF_026875155.1 Cherax quadricarinatus
TGTAAAATTAACACTGAGAGTATATGTCTGTCAGTATATTAAAACACTTAGAGGTGTATGTCTGTCATGTAATTAACACTGAGAGGTGTATGTTTTGTCAGTGAAATTAACACGGGAGAGGTATATGTCTGTCAGTATATTAACACTTAGAGGTGTATGTCTGTCAGTGTATTAACACTGAGAGGTGTATGTCTGTCAGTGTATTAAACACTGACAGTGTGTATGTCTGTCAGTGTGTAATTAAACACTGAGAGGTGTATGTCTGTCTGTATTAACACTGGAGGTGTATGTCTGTCAGTGTATTAACACTGAGAGGTGTATGTCTGTCAGTGTATTAACACTGAAGGTGTATGTCTGTCAGTGTATTAACACTAAGAGGTGTATGTCTGTCAGTGTATTAACACTGACAGGTGTATGTCTGTCAGTGTATTAACACTGAGAGGTTATGTCTGTTCAGTGTATTAACACTGAGAGGTGTATGTCTGTCATGTATAACACTGAGAGGTATATGTCTGTCAGTATATTAAACACTGAGAGGTGTATGTCTGTCAGTATAATACACTGGGGGTGTATGTCTGTCAGTGTATTAACACTGAGAGGTGTATGTCTGTCAGTGTATTAACACTGAGAGGTGTATGTCTGTCAGTATGTGTGTTACTGCCAGCATCTTCCTCGGATCAAAACTGTTTACCTCACATCCTCCAGGCGTTGCATGATCCTTGCGGGTTTAGTGTCTGGCCTGAATATAATAATACTACTGGAGGCTGGGAACAACCTTGACCCCTCTTGACCCCATCTGACCCCATCTGACTCCACCTGACCCCATCTGACCCCACCTGACTCCACCTGATCCCACCTGACTCCACCTGACCCCACCTGACTCCAGTTGAACCCATCTGACTCCACCTAACCCCACCTGACTCCAGCTGACCCCACCTGACTCCATCTGACCCCACCTGACTCCAGCTGACCCTACCTAACTCCAGCTGACCCCACCTGACATCTGACACTATCTAACCCCATTTAACTCCATTTGACCGCAGTTATTGTGTTTGTCGTGAGCGCGAGCGAGCGAGAGTATTTTTCGATTTGCACTCACCGATTTGTGTGTGCGGGGGTCAGTACTTAGCTCCTGGCCCAGCCTCCTAATTTACTTTGAAAATCATCACTGACTGCTGGCCTCTTGTGCCTTATTGTATCTATTCTTGAAGCTGTGTATTGAGTTTGCCTCCACCACTGCCTCATACAAGTCATTCCACTTCTCAACCAGCCAGAGACTAAAGAAATACTTTAAGACATCCTTCTGGCTCATTTGTGTCTTCAGCTCCCATCTGTGTCCCCTCGATCCTAGGCCTCTTAACTATAAAGACTGGAGACGGTACAACACCAGTGTAGTTCTGGGTCTACAGCCACAGAAGGGTGAGGCGCGTGCACTACGTCACAGCTGGAGGAGGAAGTAATTGAGGTGTGGCACCAGGCCACCATATCACTTCAAGTACCAACAGACCCCTGGCAGTCTTCAAGCTGGCACTGGACCAGCACCTAAAGTCAGTTCCTGATCAGCCGGGCTGTGGCTCGTACGTTGGTTTGCGTGCAGCCAGCAGCAACAGCCTGGTTGATCAGGCTCTGATCCACCAGGAGGCCTGGTCACAGACCGGGCCGCGGGCGCGTTGACCCCCGGAACTCTCTCCAGGTAAACTCCAGGTAAGTATGTAGCACAAATTTGGAACCCACACCTGGTCAAGCATGTCAAGAAATTAGAGAAAGTGCAATGGTTTGTAACAAGACTAGTCCCGGAACTAAGGGGCATGTCCTACGAGGAAAGGTTAAGGGAAATCGACCTCACGACACTGGAGGACAGGAGAGAGAGAAAGAGAGGGAGGGGATATGATAACGACATATAGAATACTGAGAAAAACTGACAAGGTTGGCAGAGACAAGATGTACCAGACATGGGACACAGCAACAAGGTGGGCAAACAAGATGTTCCAGAGATGGGAGGAATCATTGCTGGGATCACCAGGTGAATGGGACGGAGAAATCATGACTGTATTCACCAGGTGAATGGTACGAGGATCATGGCTGGATCACCATGTGATGGGAAGGGAGGATCAAGCTCAATCACCAGGTGATGGGACGGAGGATCATGGCCTGGATCACCAGGTGAATGGCCGGAGGTTCAAGCTGGATGATACCAGGTGATGGACGTAGGTTCATCAAGGCTGTATTCACCATGTGTGGTTATGGGAAGGAGGAAACATGGGCTTGGATCACGCAAGTAAAGGGTACGGAGGTTCATGGCTGGTAACAACCAGGTAAGGTGAACCATGGATCATGCTGGATCACCATGTAGGATGGGACGGAGGATCATGGCAGGATCACCCAGTAGTAGAGGATCGGAGGATCATGGCAGGAACCACCAGGTAATGGGACGTAAGGATAATTGCGGTATCACAGCCAGGTGATGGAAACGGAGGATCATGGCTCGATCACCAGAAAAAGGACCAGGATCATGGCTGGAACACCAGGTACATGGTACCCTGGATCAATGACTCATCACCAGGTAATGGGACTGCATGGAACATTTCTGGAACACCAGGTAATAGTACCATGTGTAACATGGCTGACACCAGGTAATAGTGACCAAGATCATGCTGGAACACCATGTAATTGCGAGGTACATGGCTGTGATCACCTTGAAAAGGGGACCATGGGATCATGGCTGGATCAGCAGAGAATTTGGACGTGAGGTATCAAGGCTGGAACACCAGTAAAGGAACCATGATCATGGCTGGAACACCAGGAAATGGGACCATGGATCCTGGTAGGATCAGGCAGGTAATGGACGCAGGATCCTGGCTGTATCACCAGGTAATGGACATGGATCATGGCTGATACGACGGCATGAAATGGGACCCATGAACAAGGCTGGATCACCAGGTAATTGGGACCCAAGGACATGGCTGGATCACCATGTAATGGGACCATGGATCATTGCTGTGGATCACGCAGGTAATGGGAGCCATGGATCATGGCACGATCACCAGGGTAATGGGACCGGAGGATCATGGCTGGATCAACCATGATAATGTGGCACGCATGGATCATGTCTGGATCACCAGGTAATGGGACGGAGGATCATGGCTGGATCACCAGGTAATGCGACCAAGGACATGGCTGAATCCACCAGGTAATGGACGGAGGAGTCATGGCTGGATCACAGGTAATGGGACCATGGATCATGGCTGGATCACCTTGTAATGGAACATGTATCAAGGCTGAACACCAGGTAATGGGATGCATGGATCATTGCTGGATCACCAGGTAATTGGGACCATGTGATCATTGCTGGATCACCAGGTAATGGTACGTAGATCAATGGCTGGACAACACCAGGAAAACCTGGGACAATGGAACACTGGCTGGATCACCCAGGTAATGGGGACGGAGGATCAAGGCTGGATCAACCAGGTATTGGGTACATGGAACATGTCATGGATCACCAGTAATGTGAACGGAGGATCATAAGATGGATCACCCGGAACTGGACGGAGGATCATGGCTGGACACCAGGTAATGGGACGGAGGATCATGGCTGGATACACCAGGTAATGGGAACCATGGATCCGGCTGGATCACCAGGAATTGGGACGGAGGAACATGGCTGGATACACACCAGGTAAAGGACGGAGATCATGGCTGGCATCAACAGGAAATGGTACGGATGTGAATCAGGCTGGATCACCAGTAAAGGACCATGGAACATGGCTGGATCACCAGGTAATGGGAATCGGAGAAACATGGCTGGATCCCAGGATAATGGGAACGGAGGATCATGGCTGATCACCAGGTATGGACTGAGGGATTATCATGGCTGATCACCAGGTAATGGGACATGATCATGGCTGGATCACACCAGGGAAATGGGACTGAGGATCATGTAGCGGATCCCCAGTTAATGGAACCATGGATCATGGTCATGGAACACCAGGTAATGGGACGGAGTATCACTGGCTGGATCAGACAGGTAAAGGGACTGAGGATCATGGCTGATCAACCATGTAAATGGGACGTCTGGATCATGGCGGATCAACCAGGTAATGGGACCATGGATCATGGCGGGATCACATGTAATGGAACTATGGATCATGGCTTGCTCAACCAGGTAAGATGGACGGAGGATCAGGCTGGAGTCACCAGGTAATGGGACTATGATCATGTGCTGGATCACCACAGTAATGGGACGGGGATCAAGGCTGGATTCTCCAGGTACTGGGACGGAGGATCATGGCTGATCAGGACACAGGTAATGGGACGGTAGGAGGTTCATGGCCTGATGCACCAGGTAATGGACCATGAGATCATGTCTGGATCACAGGTAATGGGACGGAGGATCCATGCTGGATCACCAGTTAAATGGTCTCATTTATCAGGATGGATCACCAGGTAATTGGGACGGAGTATCATGGACTGGATCACCAGGTAATGGGACGGGAGGATCATGGCTGGATCACCAGTATAAAGGGACCATGGATCATGGCTGGTATCACTCAGGTAATGGGACCCATTGGACAAGGCGGGGATCACCCAGGTATATGGGACTATGTAATCATGGCTGGATCACCAGTAAATGGGGACGGAGGACATTGGCTGGATCACCAGGTAAAGGTACCGTATGATCATTGCTGGATCACCAGGTTATTGGAACGGAGACATGCTGGATCACCGGAGGTAATTGGGACCATGGATCATGCGGCTGGAATCACCCGGTACTGTGGGACGGAGGAACATTGCTGGATCACCAGGTAAAGGACCAAGGGGTGCATGGCTGGTGCACCAGGTTAAATTTGGACCACTGATCATGCTGGATCACCAGTGTAATTGGAACCCAGTGGATCAAGGTCAGGATCACCCAGGTAATGGGACCATATGATCATGGCTGAACACCAGGTAATGGGATCCATGATCAGGCTGGATCAGGCATGTAATGGGACCAATGGAACATGGCTGGATCACCAGGTAAAGGGACCATGAGATCATGGCTGGTATCAACCAGGAAATATGGGACGCATGGATATTGCAGGATCACCAGTAATGGGACCGAAGGATCACATGGCCAGGATCCCACAGTAATTGGGGATCAAGGATACAGCTGGGATCACCATTAATGGGACCGATGGGATCATGGCTGAATCACCAGGTATGGGAACCGATGGAATCATGGTCAGGATTCACCATGAAATTGGACCATGGATCATGGCTGGATCAACCAGGTAATGGGACCATGGATATGTGCTGGATCACCAAGGTAATGGGACCGGATGGATCATGGCTGGGATCACCAGGTAATGGGACGGATGATCATGGGCTGGATCAGACCAGGTTCATGGAACCATGGGAACATGGCTTGGATCACCAGGTAATTGGACCATTCGAATCATGCTGGAGTCCGCAGTGTATTGGGAAACATGGATCAATGGCTGGAACACCAGGAAATGGGACCAAGTGGATCATGTGGCTGAACACCCAGGTAATGGGACCCATGGATCATGGCTTGGATCACAAACACAGGTAATGGGACACATGGATCATGGTCTGGATCACCGATTTAATGTACCCATGGATCATGGCTTGGATCACCAGGTAATGGGACCAAATGGTAATCAATGCCTGGAAAACCCAGGTAATGGACCCTATGGATTCATGGCTGAGATCACTCAGGAAATGGGACATGATCATGGCTGGAATCAACGCATGTAATGAGGACCATGGATCAAGGCTTGGACACCAGGTAAATGGGACCATGATCCCCATGGCCCCCCTGGATCACCAGGTAATGGGCCATGGATCATGGCTGGATCACCAGGGTAAGGACCATTGGATCATGCTGGATCACCAGGTAATGGGAACCATGATCATGGCAGGATCAGGTGTGGTTTTTACAAAGCCGTCTCTCTATTCTCCTCTGAAGATTTATTTTACAGAGGATTATTTGTCAGGTGTAGATTACGTACACGTCAGCTTCTGGACGGCTGATCCTACCGTCATCTTGTCTTAGTTTAACCTGGAGTTTACCTGACAGGTGTATATTTACGAACCACTGATCATCTGTACGCGGGCGAGCCTACCGTCACTACTTGTCCTAGTTTACATAGTTTACCTGTCAGGTGTAGAAATTTTAAACACGTCATCTGGACGGCGATCCAACCGTCACGTCTTGTCTTGATTTACCTGTGAGTTTACCTGAGGGAGAGTTCCGGGGTCAACTCCCCCGTGTCCTTGTAATAATATTCCAGGAATTAAGACGCTACAACGTTCACCTTACATAGCAGAAAAAAGCAATGAGATAAAAAATTATGGACAAGGTAGATTATTAGTGGAACAATTAAGCAAGTTATTAGAAGAGTTAGGTGCCTCTTACAGCATCCTGTACATGCCATTGATTACCAGAAAACTCTGGTCCTCGTTCTGCACACAGAGCAATTTAAATTTTGGATCCGATAGTATGAGTACGTTCTCGATTTTATGATTTGAAGAACAAAAAATTCGGATAACCACAGGAAAATTATATGGTAGTACAAACCTCAAGCTGGGAAGCCCCCCATGTGACAATCCTCCCCATGTCAGTCACAACGATTGTATCTCATAAATTTTTGCATTTTTCTTCTTAAAACAAGGTTTTATTTCATCTACTGTAATAATTTAACATTTGTTTGTTAGACTGAAAAATATAAATAATGAGGGTTAGCCAATTTAAGACTTTCATGATGGGAACGCTAACTAAAACATCTATAAGACAAGTAAATACAACAGCTCCTTCGCCCATTTATTTCTTAACACTTTAGAAGAATTCTAGACTGAAATTTAAAAATGTTAATCAGTACAAAATTTTTATATCCCCAGTTGTTGAATTCAAATATCTATAAAAGATTATTATCCATATTTTAGATCACTCGTCAACTACTCAGACCTAACAAAACAGACCCACATTCGTATAGTGAACGTCTCAAAGTCCGGTGGGGTTTTGAACCCAAGGTGAGTATTGAGTGGTGAAACTCCCTTGGCGCAGAACGTAAGCCGACTGGACCAGCTGGTTACAATATGATTCATAGCGGGGGGGGGGGGGGGGGGCAACTTGTGTATAATTAATATCACCAAAGTAAGGTATATTAAGGGCACCACTTGACGACCAAATGCAACCTCCTATAGTGTATAAATATACCAAGTTGGATGACTCTTAATTTAACGCAGTCTGGTCCAGTTGCTTACGCTCTGGCAAACGAGTTTTAGACCACACTGCAGCCATGGGTTCAAACCCCGACCCTAACCCTGGTTTGCTTACAGTCTTGTTATTACAGTTACTGAGTCACTCTCTGACTTTACATTAGTGGATGGTCCCCACACTGTGATCCCTCCTTGCCTCCGCTGACTTACATAAGTGGAATGGTTCCACTGAGATCCGCGTCATCCCGCCTCCACCTGCAACTTACACAAGTGGATGGTCCCCACTGTGATCCCTCCCTCCTCCTGCTACTTACACTAGTGGATGGTCCCACTGTGATCCCTCCACCTCCTGACTACTTACATTAGTAGGAATGGTCCCAAGCAGTGTTCCCGTCCTCCTCCTGGCCTACTTACATTAGTGGATGGTCCCACTGTGATCCTCCTCCTCCTGCTACTTACAATATTAGTTGGGATGGACCCACTTGTGATCCCGTCCTCCTGCCTCCTGCTACTTTACATTATGGATGGTTTCCCCCCCACTTTGATGTCCCCCTCCTCCCTGCTACTATACATTAGTGGATGTTCCACTGTGATCCTCGTCCTCCTCCTGCTAACTTACATTAGTGATGGTTCCACTGTGATCCCACCTCCTCCTGCTACTATACATTAGTGGATGGTTCCTACTGTGGACCCTCCTTGGCCTCCTCTACTGTACATTAGTGGATTGTGCCCACAGTGATCCCTCCACCCACCTGCTTACTTACATTAGTGTTATGTTCTCCAGTCCACTGTGAACCCACCTCCTCCTCTGCTACTTAACAAGACTAGTGGATTGTCCCCCGCTGTGATCCCCCCTCCTCCTGCTACTTACACTTGTGGGTATGGTCCCCACTGTGATCCCTACTCCTCTCCTCCTGGCTAACTTACACTAATGGATGGTTCCACTGAGATCGCCTCCCACTCCCTCCAGCTTACTTACACTAGTGGATGGTTCCCCTGTGAACCCTCCTCTCTGCCTGCTACTTACACCTCTAAGAGGTCCCACTGTGAATTCCCTCCTCCCCTCCTGCAACTTACATTATTGGATGGTCGCCACTTGTGATCGCGCTCCACCCTCGCTGGCTAACCTTACATTAGTGGATGGTCCCACTGTGATGCCTACCTCCACCTGCTACATACATATAGTGGATGTCCCAATGTGATCTCCTCCATCCACCCTTCTACTTACAATAGTTGATTGTCCCAACTGTGATCCCTCCTCCCTCCACTGCTACTTACATTAGTAGGAATGGTCCACTGTGAACGTCCTCGCTCCTCCTGCACTTACATTAGTGTTAATGGCCCAATGTATCCCTCCTCCTCACTTCTACTTACAATATAGTGGATGGTCCACACTGTGATTTCCGCAAATCCTCCTCCTGCTACTTACATTAGTGGGATGGTTTCCACTGGGATCCCCGCCTCTCTCTGCTACTTAACACTAGGTTTTTTGGGATGGTCCCAATGTGATCCGTCCTCCTCCTTCTACTTACACTAGATGGATGGCCCACTGTGATCCCTCCTCCTCCTGCTACATACAATAGTGGATGGCCACTGTGATACCCTCCTCCTCCTGTACATACATTAGTGGATGGTCCCACTTGACTCCCTCCCCACACCTGCTGACTTA
The DNA here is from genome assembly GCF_026875155.1 of Cherax quadricarinatus. Classification (NCBI taxonomy): domain Eukaryota; kingdom Metazoa; phylum Arthropoda; class Malacostraca; order Decapoda; family Parastacidae; genus Cherax; species Cherax quadricarinatus. Next base: position 80,971,983 of record NC_069405.1, read on the forward strand.
CATTAGTTGATGGTCCCCATACTTGTGCGTCCCATCCTCCTCCCCTGCTACTTCATTAGAGGATGGGTCGCCACTGGATCCCTCCTGCCTCGCTGCTTAAACTTTACATTAGTGGATGGTGTCCACTGTGATCCCTCCTCCTCCTGCTACTTAACATTAGTGGGATGTTCCACTGTGATCCCTCCCCCTCCTCGCTACTAAACATTATGTATGGTCTCCAACATGTGATCTGCCCCCTCCTCCAGCTACTTACACTAGTGGATGGTCCCACCACAGTGATCCCTCTCTCCTCCTGCTACTTACACTAGTGTTATGTTCACACTGTGATCCCTAGCCCTCCAAGCTACTAACACTAATGAAAGGTTCCACTGATGATCCCCAAGCTCCTCCAGCTACTTACACTAGTGGAAGGTTCCGACTGTGAACCCTCCCTCCTCCTGCTACTTACACTAGTAGATGGACCCACTTTGAGTTCCCTCCCGTCCATCCTCCTGCTATTACAAACTAGTGGATGGACTCAACTGATAACCCCTCCTCCTCCTGCTACTTACAACTAGTGGGATGGTTTCCTCTGTGATCCCACCATGTCCTCCTGGACTTACATACACGTAGTGGAGGTTTATCCACCATCGTGGTGATCCCAGTCCTCCTCCTGCTGCTTACACAAGGTGGATGAATGGATCCACTGAATACCCCCTCTGCTCCTGCATATCTTACACTAGTGATGTTTCCACTGTTTGATCCCACCTCCCAATGCTACTTTAGCACTAGTGGGATCGTTCCACTGAGAAAATCCCTCCTGCTACCTCCTGCTACTTAACAATACCACATAACTATGGCTGGTTCCACTGTGGGGGGGGGAATCCCACCTCTCAGAATTTTGGGTCGAATATAAACTGTTTCAGATATCACTTGACTACGTACACCTCAACATCATAAAATACAGAGGCTGTTTGTAGGGTAGGCATAGATTGTGGTAGTCTCGTCCTTATAATTCCATCCTCATTAACAATATTAATAATTTATAGTTCCTTGATAAGTGATGAATTCAAAAAAGACGCTTGAAATTTCCGCATTAATTTATCACAATTGTGGTTGTTCAGCAATACATAGTGAATGTAATTCACCAAGTTTACATTCGTCATTCATTGTCATTACAATAAAAAAACATTACATAATATATATTATTATATATTATAAATGATGAATATAGAATATATATATAATAGTATAATATATAAATATATATAAACATAAAATAAAATATATTAATATTATAATTGAAATAATAAATATATATACATTAGTAGAAAGTAGCCAGGGGTAGTAAAGCTCAGGGTGTAGTAAACCTAGGGTGTGAGTTAGCCAGGGAGTAGTAAAGCCAGAGGTGTGTTAGTATAACCAGGGTGTAGTAAGTACCATGTGTAGAGTAAGTCCTAGTGGTGTAGTTTCAAAAGATCAGTTGCGTGATAAAGCGATCACAGGAGTATTAAGGTATAAAAAGGCCAGGGGAGTATTACTCCACTGAGTACTAAGCAGGGGAGAAGTAAGCCAGGGTGCAGTAAACCACGGTGCAATAAGATCCACGGGTTTAGTAAGCCAGGTTTGTAGAAAGCCACGGTGTACTAAGCCAGGGTTTAAGTAAGCCAGGGTGCGGTAATCCAGGTTGTACGTAAGCCAGGGGTGGCAGTAAGACATGGTGTAGTAAATATGCCAGGGTGTAGTAAGCCAGGATCAGTAAGCCATGGTTCAGCTAAGGGAGACCAGGGTGCAGTAAATGTCCAGGTGTAGAAAGCCAGGGAGTTAGTTAGATACACAGTAGGATGCAGTTAGAATAGCCAGGGTGGCAGTAAGCCAGGGTTAGAAAGCCAGGGATGTAGTAAGCCAGGGTGTCAGTAAGCACAGGTTGCAGTCAATACGCATGTAGCATGTTAAGAGTCCAGGGTTGTAGTCAGCCAGGTGGCCAAAGCCAGGGGTGTAGATAAGCCAGGGTTTTTATGTAAACAAGGGTTCAATAAGTCAGTTGCAAGTAAACCCAGGGTGCAGTAAGCCAAGGAGTGTAGTAAGCGAGGGTGCGTAGTAAGCCAGGGGCAGTAAGCCAGGGTGTAGTAAGCCAGTTGATAGTTAAGGCCAGGGTCATAACCCAGGGTGTAGTAAGCCCAACGGAGTAGTTAGCAACGGTGTAGTAAAGCTTATGGTGGTAGTAGATCCAGAGTGTAGTAACCAGGGATGTAAGTAAGCCAGGGGTAGTAATGCCAGGGTGAAGTAAGCCAGGGTGTGAGTAAGCCAGGTGTTTATTAAGCCAGGGTGTAGCAAGCCCATGGTGTAGTCAACCACGGTGTAGTAAGCTCAAAGTTGAAGTAAAGCATGGATTGTAGTAGCCAGGCGCACTAAGCCATGGTTTAGTAAGCCAGGTTAAGTAAGCATGGTTTAGAACATCCACGGTGTAGTAAGCCACTGTGTAGTAATGCTGCGTGTGAGAAAGGCAAGGGTGTTAGTAATAGCAGGGTGTAGTAAGCCATTGTTGCCGTAAGCAGGTTGTAAGTAAAGCCAGGTTGTAGTAAGCCAGGGTGTAGTAAGAGCCATGGGTTGTTAGTAAGCCAGGGTGCAGTAACCCAGGGTGTAGTAAGCCAGGGTATAGTAACCAGGTGCAGTAAAGCCATGGTGTAGTAAGCCAGGTGTATAAGCCCAGGTTGTGAGTAAGGCCGAGCGGTGTAGTAATCCAGTGTAGTAAGCCAAAGAGAGATAAGAGCAGGAGATTAGTAATCCAGGGGTGGCAGTAAGCCAGGGGTTGCAGTAAGCGAGGGGTGTATTAAGCCAGGGTTAGTAAGCCAGGGTGTATGTAAGCCACGGTGTAGTAAGCCACGGTGTAGTAAGCCGCGGTGTAGTAAGTCCACTGTGTAGTAACCAGGGTGCAGTATGCCAGGGTAATAATTCCAGGGTGAATAAGCAAGCTGAGTAGTAAGCCAGGGTGTAGTAAGCCAGGTGTAGTAAGCCAGTTTGCAAGTAAGCCAGGGGTAATGTAAGCGAGATTTATAAGGAGCCAGGGTTGGAGTAAGAGCCAGGGTGTAGTAGCCACGGTGTATAAGCCAGGTGTGTAGTTAAGCCAGGGTGGTAAGTAAAGATCCAGGGTGTAGAAAGCCAGGTTGTAGTAAGCCAGGGTGTAAGTAAGCCAAGGGTGGCAGTAAGCCAGTGGTGTAGTAAGCCAGGGGTGTGCAGTAAGCCAGGTGGTGTAGGTATCTGGGACTGATAATCCACTCGTGTCATCCAGTACACGTACAGAGGATCAAAGAAGAACGTGCACGCAGTAAAACCGAGCAATTAGGTTTAAAGTTACAACTGACCGTAGTATTGCGAGCGGACCTGACCACAAGACTTTACCAAGCTCCAGCTCATGGTCCCTCCACTGTTCACTCTCAAGTGTCTTCCTGACCAGCAACTTTACCAAGCTCTCCAGCTCTAGGTCCCTCCACGTACAGCTTGCTCATTGTCGTTCCTGACCAGCACCTTTACCAAGCACCAGCTCAAGGTCCCTCCACGTTCACTTCTCAGTGTCGTCCTGACCAGCAAACTTTTACCAAGCTCATCTCTAGGTCCCTCCACTCCCACTCTCAGTGTCGTCCTGACCAGCAACTTTACCAAGCTCCAGCTCTAGGTCCCGTCACGTCACTCTCAGTGTCGTCCTGACCTAGCAAACTTTAAACCTAGCTCCATCTCTAGTCCCTTCCACGTCACTCTCAGTGTCGTCCTGACCCAGCAATACTTTACCAAGCTCCAGCTCTAGGTCCCATCCACGTCCACTCTCAGTGTCGTCCTAGCCCGACAAACTTTACCAAGCTCCTCCATGCTCCTAGGTCCCTCCACTGTCACTCTCGAGTTTCGTCCTGACCAGCAAACTTTACTCAAGCTCCAGCTCTAGGTCCCTCCAACGTCACTCTCAGCGACGTCCTGACCAGCAACTTTAACCAAGCACCAGCTCTAGTCCCGACCACGCACTCCTTGTCGTCCTACCAGCAACTTATAACCAAGCTTTCGTCATCTCTAGTCCCCTCACTTCACTCTCATTGTCCGTCCAGAACCATCAACTTTACCAATCTCCAGCTCTAGGTCCCTCCACGTCACTCTTCATTCGTCCAGACCAGCAAATCTTTAAACCAAGTCCACTCTAGGTCCCCCTCCACGTCACTCTCATGTCGTCCTGACCAGCAACATTAAAACGCTAGCTCCAGCACTAAGGTCCCTTCGCACGTCATCTCAGGTTGTCGTCCTGACCAGAACTTTTGGGAACCAAGGCTTGCCATCTCTAGGTCCCTCCACGTCAACTCTCATTGTCGTCCTGAACCAGCACTTTATGAACAAGGCTCCAGCCTCCTAGGTCCCTCCACGACCCTCTCAGTGATCGTCCTGACCCAGCAACTTTACCAAGCTTCCAGCTCTAGGTCCTCCACGATCAACTCTCAGTGTCGTCCTGACCAGCAAACTTTACCGAACTAGCCACCAGCCTCTAGGTCCCTCCACGTCACTCTCAGTGGTCCGTCCCTGACCATCAACTTTACAAAGCTTCCAGCTCTAGGTCCCTCCACGGTCGGACACTCACTACCAGTGTCCGTCCTGACCCAGCAAACTTTACCAAGCCTCCAGCTCTAGGGTCCCTCCAACGTCACTCTCAGTGTCGTCCTGAACAGCAACTTTAAACCAAGCACGCAGACTCTAGGTCCCGTCACACGGTCACTCTCGTGTCGGTCCCAGACCGAGCAACTTTACTAGCTCGCATCTCTATTCCCTCCACGTCACTCTCAGTGTCGTCCTGACCAGCAACTTTACCATGCTCCAGCTCTAGTCCCTCCACGTCACTCTCAGTGGTATTGACAATTCATCGACCTTTTAATGAATGTAAACAATTTTCCGAGACGTTATGTTGGATCACCAGGTGATGGGGACGGAGTATCATGGCTGTTCAACAGGTGATGGGGACGGAGGAACATGATGGCTGGTTCACCATGTAAGGACGTGAGGATCAGGCTTGTTCAACACCATGTGATGGACGGAGGATCATGCTGGTTCACCAGGTGATGGACTGTGGATCATGTGAGCTTGTTCACAGGTTTTGGGACGGAGGATCATGCTGGTTTCACGACCAGTGTGGGACGGAGGATCATGGCTGGTTCACCAGGTTGGATAGGACGGAAGGATCATGCTGGTTTCACCGGTGATGGGACGGGAGGTGCATGGCTGGTTCAGCCAGGTGATTGAGGGACGGAGGATCATGGCTGGTTCACCCAGAGATGGTACGGAGGATGCATGGCTGGTTCACCAGGAGGGATGGGACGGAGGATCATTGCTGTTCGATTCACCAGGTGATAGGACTGAGGGATCCATGGTCTGGTGTCCACACCATTGATGTGAGACGAGGATCATTGCTGGTTCACGCAGGTGATAAGGAGGAGGTATCAAAGGCTGGTTCACCAGGTGATGGGACGGAGGAATCATGGCTGGTTCACCACGGTGATGGGACGAGGTACATGGCTGGTTCACCAGGTGATGGTGACGGAGGATCTATGGCCTTGTCTCAACAGGTGATCGACGTGGAGATCATTGATCTGGTTTCACCGAGGTGATGGGACGAGGATCATGGCAGGTTCACACCAGGTATTGGAAGCGGAGATATGGCGGTTCACACAGGAGGTGTGGGACGGAGGATCATGGGCTGGTTTCACCAAGGTGATGGGACGGATTGATCATGGGCTGGTATCACCCAGGTGAGTGGACGGAGGAAGCATGGCTGGTTCACACCAGGTTATGGCGGACGGATGATATGGCTGGATTCACCAGTGATGGACGGAGGGACAGTGGCTGGTTCACGCAGGTGAAAGGACGGAGGATCATGGCTGGTTACAACCAGGAGAAAGGGGACGGGAGGTCATGGCTGGATCACCCAGGTGATTGGGACGGAGGATCATGGCTGGTTCACACCAGTGTATGGGGAGCGGAGGATCTTGACTGTTCAGCTAAGGTTCAATAGGACGGAGGATCATGGCTGGTTCACCAGGTGACTAGGCGGAGGATCATGGCTGGTTTTCACACCATGTGAGGGACGGAGGATCATGGCTGGTTTCACCAGGGTGAAAGGACGGAGGATCATGGCTGGCTCAACCCAATGATGAAGGAGCGAGGATCATGGCTGGTTCCCACCAGTGATAGAAGGAGGATCATGGCTGGTTCACGCAGGGATGAAACGAGATCATGGCTGGATCACACCAGGTGAATGGGACGGAGGATCAGCGGTTCACCGAGGTGATGGGACTAGGAATCAGCTGGTTCACGCAGGTGATGGGACGGAGGATCATGGCTGGTTCACCAGGTGATGGGACGGAGGAGTCATGGCTGGTTCACCAGGGTGATAGGACGGAGGATCATAAGCTGGTTCACCCAGGTGAAGGTACGGAGAGTCATGGCGGTTCACAGGTGATGGGTACGGAGGATCTGCTGTTCACCAGGTGAATGGGGAGGGACTGAGATCATGGTGGTTTCACCAGTGATTAGACGGAAGATCAATGGCTGGTTCACCATGTGATGGGACGGAGGAACATGCTGGTCACCAGGTGAAGACGGAGGTATCATGGCTTGGTTTCACCCATGAGATGGGACGGAGGATCATGGCTGGTTACAACCAGGTGATATAAGACGGAGGAATCAAGGCTGGTAACACCAGGTGAAGGGACGGAGGAACATGGCTGGTTCAACCAGGTGATAGGAGACGGAGGAACATGCAGGTTCACCAGTGATGGGACGAGAGGATCATGGCTTGGCATGTTCATAACCCAGTGATAGACGGATGAACGATGGCAGGTTTCATCCGTATGATGGGACGGAGGATCATGTCTTGGTTTCCCAGTGATAGGACGATGAATCATGGCGAGGTTCACCAGTGATGGGACGGAGGGTCATGGGTGTGATCACCAGGTGATAGGACGGAGGATCATGGCTGGTTTCACCATGATAGGGACGGAGGTCATTGGCTGGTCACCAGGTGATAGGACGGAGGATCATCGGCTGGTTCACCACAGTGATGGGACGGAAGATATGGCTGGTTCATTTCACCATGTGAAATTGAACGGAGATCAAGGCTGGGTTCACCATGTGATGGGAGCGGAGGTAATCCTGGTTTGGGTTCACTAGGTGAAAGTACGGAGGATCATGGCTGTGTACACCAGGTGATGGGAAGCGGAGGATCATGTCTGGTTCACCAGGAAATAGGACGGAGGATCAATGCTTGTTCACCAGGTGATGGGACGGAGGATCGAGCTGGTTCACCAGTGATATACGGAGGATCAAGGCTGTTCCCACCAGGTGATGGAACGGAGGATCATGGCTGATCACCAGTAGATAGTGACGTAGTATACAAGGAAGGTTCACCAGAGAAGGGATGAGGAATCATGGCTGGTTCACTCAGTTGGAAAGTACGGGAGGAATCATGGCTTGTTTCACCAAGTGATGGGACGAGGATCATGGCTGGTATCCACCATTGTGATTGTGATCCGGATGATCATGGCTGTTTCAACCAGTTGTATGGGACGGAGATCAAGGCCTGTTTCACCAGGTGATTGGACGGAGGATCATGGCTGGTTCACCCGGTGATAGGACGGAGGATCATGCTGTTCACCAGTGAAGTGAAGGAGATCATGCTGTTTCATCACCAGTGATAGGACGGAGGATCATGGCTGGTTCACCAGGATATTGACGGAGGATCAATGGCTTGGTTCCTCAGGAGATAGGACGTAGGATCATGGCATGTTACCAGGTGATGGATGGATGAACCATGGCTGGTTTCACCAGGTGCATAGGACGGAGGACTGGCTTGTTTTCACGCCGTGATGGGACGGAGGATCATGCTGGTTCACCTCAGGTATGGACGGTAGTGTCCATGCTGGTTCACCAGGTGATGGACGGAGGATCATGGCTGGATCACCAGGTGATGGGAGGAGATCTGGCTGGATCACCAGGTTTGATAGGACGTGTATAGATCAAGGCTGGTTCACTAGGTGATGGGACGGAGATCATGGCTGGTTCACCAGGTGATGGGACGGAGGATCCAGGCTTGGTTCACCAGGTGATGCGGACGGAGGATCATGCTGGTTCACCATGTTATAGGACGGAGGATCATGGACTTGTTCACCAGGTGAAGGACGCGGATCATGGCTGGTTCACCCAGGTGAATAGACGGAGGATCATGGCTGGTTCACCAGGTGATGGGACTGAGGACATGGGGTGGTTCACCAGGTATGGGACGGTATGATCATGGCTGTTCACCAGGTTGATGGACGGAGGATCATGGCTGGTTCCACCAGGAGATGGGACGGAGGATCATGGCTGTACACCAGGTATGTGGACGGAGATCATTGACTGGGTTCACCAGTGATGGGACGGAGGATCATTGCAGTTCACCCAATCCATGAGATGGGACGAGGAACATGGGCTTGTTCACCAGGTGATGGGACGGAGGATACATTCTGGGTTCACCATGTGAATAGACTGAGGATCATGTGCTGGTTCACCCAGGTGATGGGACGGAGGATTCATTGCTGGTTCACCCAGGTGATTGGACGGAGGACATGGCAGGGTTCACCAGGTGATGGACGGGGAGGATTCAATTGCTGGTATCACCAGGTGATGGGACGGAGGATCATTGCTGGTTACACCAGGTATGACGGAGGTGAATCATTGCTTGGTTCAACCAGTGATGGCGACGAGGATCATTGCTGGTTCCCAGGTGATAGGATGAGGATCATGGCCTGGTTAACCAGTGATGAGACGGAGGAACATTGCTGGTTTCGAAACCAGAGTGATGGGACGGAGGATCATGGCTGGATCACCATGGTGATGGGACGGAGGATCATGGCTGGTTCACCCACCAGGTGATGGGACGGAGGATCAAGGCAGGTTATCAACCAGGTATGAACGGAGGATCATTGCTGGTTCACACCATGTGAGGGAGGAGGATCATTGCTGGTTCACCATGTGATGGGCGGAGGAATCATGGCTGTTCCCAGGTGATGAGACGGAGAATCATAGCTGTTTCACCAGGTGAGAATAGGACTGGAGGATCATGGCTGGTTTCAACCAGGTATGAGACGACGGAGGATCATTGCTGGTTCACGCAGGAGTGAGGACGGAGGATCATGGCTGTGTTCACACCATGTGATGGGACGGAGATCATTGCCTGATGGCAACCAGGTGATGGGAACTGGAGGATCATTGTCTGGTACACTCAGTGGATTGGACGAGGATCATGGCTGAGTTCACCAGATGATGAGACGGAGGATCGATTGCTGGTTCACCATGTGATGGGACGGGAGGATACATTGGCTGGTTCACCAGTGAAGGTCGGAGGTCATTTGCTGGTTCACAGGTGATGGACCCGGAGAATCATGGCTGGATCAACCATATCGACGGGACGAGATCATAGCTGGATCCAAGTGATGGGAACGGGAGGAATCATTGCTGGGATCACCAGGTGAATGGGACGGAGAAATCATGACTGTATTCACCAGGTGAATGGTACGAGGATCATGGCTGGATCACCATGTGATGGGAAGGGAGGATCAAGCTCAATCACCAGGTGATGGGACGGAGGATCATGGCCTGGATCACCAGGTGAATGGCCGGAGGTTCAAGCTGGATGATACCAGGTGATGGACGTAGGTTCATCAAGGCTGTATTCACCATGTGTGGTTATGGGAAGGAGGAAACATGGGCTTGGATCACGCAAGTAAAGGGTACGGAGGTTCATGGCTGGTAACAACCAGGTAAGGTGAACCATGGATCATGCTGGATCACCATGTAGGATGGGACGGAGGATCATGGCAGGATCACCCAGTAGTAGAGGATCGGAGGATCATGGCAGGAACCACCAGGTAATGGGACGTAAGGATAATTGCGGTATCACAGCCAGGTGATGGAAACGGAGGATCATGGCTCGATCACCAGAAAAAGGACCAGGATCATGGCTGGAACACCAGGTACATGGTACCCTGGATCAATGACTCATCACCAGGTAATGGGACTGCATGGAACATTTCTGGAACACCAGGTAATAGTACCATGTGTAACATGGCTGACACCAGGTAATAGTGACCAAGATCATGCTGGAACACCATGTAATTGCGAGGTACATGGCTGTGATCACCTTGAAAAGGGGACCATGGGATCATGGCTGGATCAGCAGAGAATTTGGACGTGAGGTATCAAGGCTGGAACACCAGTAAAGGAACCATGATCATGGCTGGAACACCAGGAAATGGGACCATGGATCCTGGTAGGATCAGGCAGGTAATGGACGCAGGATCCTGGCTGTATCACCAGGTAATGGACATGGATCATGGCTGATACGACGGCATGAAATGGGACCCATGAACAAGGCTGGATCACCAGGTAATTGGGACCCAAGGACATGGCTGGATCACCATGTAATGGGACCATGGATCATTGCTGTGGATCACGCAGGTAATGGGAGCCATGGATCATGGCACGATCACCAGGGTAATGGGACCGGAGGATCATGGCTGGATCAACCATGATAATGTGGCACGCATGGATCATGTCTGGATCACCAGGTAATGGGACGGAGGATCATGGCTGGATCACCAGGTAATGCGACCAAGGACATGGCTGAATCCACCAGGTAATGGACGGAGGAGTCATGGCTGGATCACAGGTAATGGGACCATGGATCATGGCTGGATCACCTTGTAATGGAACATGTATCAAGGCTGAACACCAGGTAATGGGATGCATGGATCATTGCTGGATCACCAGGTAATTGGGACCATGTGATCATTGCTGGATCACCAGGTAATGGTACGTAGATCAATGGCTGGACAACACCAGGAAAACCTGGGACAATGGAACACTGGCTGGATCACCCAGGTAATGGGGACGGAGGATCAAGGCTGGATCAACCAGGTATTGGGTACATGGAACATGTCATGGATCACCAGTAATGTGAACGGAGGATCATAAGATGGATCACCCGGAACTGGACGGAGGATCATGGCTGGACACCAGGTAATGGGACGGAGGATCATGGCTGGATACACCAGGTAATGGGAACCATGGATCCGGCTGGATCACCAGGAATTGGGACGGAGGAACATGGCTGGATACACACCAGGTAAAGGACGGAGATCATGGCTGGCATCAACAGGAAATGGTACGGATGTGAATCAGGCTGGATCACCAGTAAAGGACCATGGAACATGGCTGGATCACCAGGTAATGGGAATCGGAGAAACATGGCTGGATCCCAGGATAATGGGAACGGAGGATCATGGCTGATCACCAGGTATGGACTGAGGGATTATCATGGCTGATCACCAGGTAATGGGACATGATCATGGCTGGATCACACCAGGGAAATGGGACTGAGGATCATGTAGCGGATCCCCAGTTAATGGAACCATGGATCATGGTCATGGAACACCAGGTAATGGGACGGAGTATCACTGGCTGGATCAGACAGGTAAAGGGACTGAGGATCATGGCTGATCAACCATGTAAATGGGACGTCTGGATCATGGCGGATCAACCAGGTAATGGGACCATGGATCATGGCGGGATCACATGTAATGGAACTATGGATCATGGCTTGCTCAACCAGGTAAGATGGACGGAGGATCAGGCTGGAGTCACCAGGTAATGGGACTATGATCATGTGCTGGATCACCACAGTAATGGGACGGGGATCAAGGCTGGATTCTCCAGGTACTGGGACGGAGGATCATGGCTGATCAGGACACAGGTAATGGGACGGTAGGAGGTTCATGGCCTGATGCACCAGGTAATGGACCATGAGATCATGTCTGGATCACAGGTAATGGGACGGAGGATCCATGCTGGATCACCAGTTAAATGGTCTCATTTATCAGGATGGATCACCAGGTAATTGGGACGGAGTATCATGGACTGGATCACCAGGTAATGGGACGGGAGGATCATGGCTGGATCACCAGTATAAAGGGACCATGGATCATGGCTGGTATCACTCAGGTAATGGGACCCATTGGACAAGGCGGGGATCACCCAGGTATATGGGACTATGTAATCATGGCTGGATCACCAGTAAATGGGGACGGAGGACATTGGCTGGATCACCAGGTAAAGGTACCGTATGATCATTGCTGGATCACCAGGTTATTGGAACGGAGACATGCTGGATCACCGGAGGTAATTGGGACCATGGATCATGCGGCTGGAATCACCCGGTACTGTGGGACGGAGGAACATTGCTGGATCACCAGGTAAAGGACCAAGGGGTGCATGGCTGGTGCACCAGGTTAAATTTGGACCACTGATCATGCTGGATCACCAGTGTAATTGGAACCCAGTGGATCAAGGTCAGGATCACCCAGGTAATGGGACCATATGATCATGGCTGAACACCAGGTAATGGGATCCATGATCAGGCTGGATCAGGCATGTAATGGGACCAATGGAACATGGCTGGATCACCAGGTAAAGGGACCATGAGATCATGGCTGGTATCAACCAGGAAATATGGGACGCATGGATATTGCAGGATCACCAGTAATGGGACCGAAGGATCACATGGCCAGGATCCCACAGTAATTGGGGATCAAGGATACAGCTGGGATCACCATTAATGGGACCGATGGGATCATGGCTGAATCACCAGGTATGGGAACCGATGGAATCATGGTCAGGATTCACCATGAAATTGGACCATGGATCATGGCTGGATCAACCAGGTAATGGGACCATGGATATGTGCTGGATCACCAAGGTAATGGGACCGGATGGATCATGGCTGGGATCACCAGGTAATGGGACGGATGATCATGGGCTGGATCAGACCAGGTTCATGGAACCATGGGAACATGGCTTGGATCACCAGGTAATTGGACCATTCGAATCATGCTGGAGTCCGCAGTGTATTGGGAAACATGGATCAATGGCTGGAACACCAGGAAATGGGACCAAGTGGATCATGTGGCTGAACACCCAGGTAATGGGACCCATGGATCATGGCTTGGATCACAAACACAGGTAATGGGACACATGGATCATGGTCTGGATCACCGATTTAATGTACCCATGGATCATGGCTTGGATCACCAGGTAATGGGACCAAATGGTAATCAATGCCTGGAAAACCCAGGTAATGGACCCTATGGATTCATGGCTGAGATCACTCAGGAAATGGGACATGATCATGGCTGGAATCAACGCATGTAATGAGGACCATGGATCAAGGCTTGGACACCAGGTAAATGGGACCATGATCCCCATGGCCCCCCTGGATCACCAGGTAATGGGCCATGGATCATGGCTGGATCACCAGGGTAAGGACCATTGGATCATGCTGGATCACCAGGTAATGGGAACCATGATCATGGCAGGATCAGGTGTGGTTTTTACAAAGCCGTCTCTCTATTCTCCTCTGAAGATTTATTTTACAGAGGATTATTTGTCAGGTGTAGATTACGTACACGTCAGCTTCTGGACGGCTGATCCTACCGTCATCTTGTCTTAGTTTAACCTGGAGTTTACCTGACAGGTGTATATTTACGAACCACTGATCATCTGTACGCGGGCGAGCCTACCGTCACTACTTGTCCTAGTTTACATAGTTTACCTGTCAGGTGTAGAAATTTTAAACACGTCATCTGGACGGCGATCCAACCGTCACGTCTTGTCTTGATTTACCTGTGAGTTTACCTGAGGGAGAGTTCCGGGGTCAACTCCCCCGTGTCCTTGTAATAATATTCCAGGAATTAAGACGCTACAACGTTCACCTTACATAGCAGAAAAAAGCAATGAGATAAAAAATTATGGACAAGGTAGATTATTAGTGGAACAATTAAGCAAGTTATTAGAAGAGTTAGGTGCCTCTTACAGCATCCTGTACATGCCATTGATTACCAGAAAACTCTGGTCCTCGTTCTGCACACAGAGCAATTTAAATTTTGGATCCGATAGTATGAGTACGTTCTCGATTTTATGATTTGAAGAACAAAAAATTCGGATAACCACAGGAAAATTATATGGTAGTACAAACCTCAAGCTGGGAAGCCCCCCATGTGACAATCCTCCCCATGTCAGTCACAACGATTGTATCTCATAAATTTTTGCATTTTTCTTCTTAAAACAAGGTTTTATTTCATCTACTGTAATAATTTAACATTTGTTTGTTAGACTGAAAAATATAAATAATGAGGGTTAGCCAATTTAAGACTTTCATGATGGGAACGCTAACTAAAACATCTATAAGACAAGTAAATACAACAGCTCCTTCGCCCATTTATTTCTTAACACTTTAGAAGAATTCTAGACTGAAATTTAAAAATGTTAATCAGTACAAAATTTTTATATCCCCAGTTGTTGAATTCAAATATCTATAAAAGATTATTATCCATATTTTAGATCACTCGTCAACTACTCAGACCTACACAAAAAAGTCACACATTCGTATAGTGAACGTCTCAAAGTCCGGGTGGGGTTTGAACCCATGGTGAGTGAGTGGTGAAACTCCTGGCCAGAACGTAAGCCACTGGACCAGCTGGTTACAATAAGATTCATCCAACTTGGTATATTTATACACCATAGGAAGGTTATTATGGGCCACCACTGTGACCACAAATGCAACCTTCCTATAGTGTATAAATATACCAAGTTGGATGACTCTTATTATAACCAGCTGGTCCAGTGGCTTACGCTCTGGCCACGAGTTTTACCACTCACTCACCATGGGTTCAAACCCCACCCGTACCCTGGTTTGCTTACAGTCTTGTTATTACAGTTTCTTGAGTCACTCAACCTCTATTGCAAATCCTTTTTGATCGGCCAGGAAATTTTTTTTAACTTTGATGTGTAGTTGCAGGTGCAGCAACAGTCAGATGGAACATCCTCGAGGCTGGGACCAACTGAGGCATCAACTGGGTCACATTCCAGCCCAGAAAAGCCAAGAGAAAATAAATATATAATTCAGATATACGAGGGACAAACCAGAGACAGTTATTACCTTACATCGACACAACTGATGAAGTGATTCTAAAGACGTTGTATTTATTTATGAGAGATGAAATGTTAGAATAAAGTGTACGTCACTGTGACGTATTGTCTACGTCACTGTGACGTATTGTCTACGTCACTGTGACGTATTGTCTACGTCACTGTGACGTATTGTCATCGTCTACCGTCTTCTAACCCTCTAATATAATAATAATAATATTTAATAATAATAATAATAATATAATATAATAATATAATAATACATTTGTTTACTACCGTACATGTACAAGTTACATCCTAGCTGACATCAATGACACGCTACTATATAGAAAGCCACTTGTTATGCTGAGTATTTCCCGCAAGTTAGGTCAGTTTTGTCCCCAGGATGCGACCCACACCAGTCAACTAACTCCCAAGTGCCTGTTTTACTGATGGATAAACTTGGACAGCAGGTATCTTAAGGAAAAACGTCCTAGTGTTTTCCAGCCGTACCGGGGATCGATCCCCCGGACCTCAGCGTATGAGCTAAGTGTGGTAGCGATCGAGCTACGGTACACAACATGTGAGTGATCACGTGCTCAACTTAGTTCACAAAAGGTTTTCCTCTACTCTCGACTTGGTATTTACTATCGTACCTACTCTTAAAACTTGCTTCATCCATCTAATCAATGTCACACTTAAGCTGCATAAAGTCCAGTACCTCTGGTAGTCATCAGCGTAAAAGCGGGGCCAGGAGCTGTGAATCGACTCCTGCAACCACAAATAGGTGAGTATAAACAGGAGAGTACAGTGCTTGAAATACTGAGTCAGACTCCACACAGATTCAAGCGACCAGCTGAGGTTAACTGAAGGAATCCTGGGAGGATGTTTACTGGGGTCAGTGCCCCCGTGGGCAGGTCCTAGACTGGGGTCAGTGCCCCCGTGGGCAGGTCCTAGACTGGGGTCAGTGCCCCCGTGGGCAGGTCCTAGACTGGGTCAGGCCCCCGTGGGCAGTCCTAGACCAGGTCTTCCTGTGGAATCTCAAAACCGGAAGCAGGAGGCAGACTGAGACCTGCTGTGTCCTCAGCCTAGTACCACAGACCACAGGAAGGTACTGACGCAGCAGACAAGTGCTAACACCACAAGTAATGGTAACTTCAAGATGACACATTGCTGTAACAACAACGAACACTTTGTACTCTCTTGAATGTTAAAACATACCGGGTGTTCTCGTCCCTTACACCACCACCCACCTGGTGTTCCGCATCCCTCCGCCACCCACCCACTAGTGTTCAGCATCCTCCCACCCACCTGTGGTTCCGCATCCCTCCACCCACCCACCCACCACATGGTGTTCCGCGTCCCTCCCACCACCCACCCACTGGTGTTCCGCGTCCCTTCCACTCACCCACCACTTGGTGTTCCGCGTCCCTTCCACTCACCCACCACTGGTGTTCCCATCCCTCCCACCCAACCACCCACCTGGTGTTCGCATCCCAAACCACCCACCTGGTGTTCCGCGTCCTTCCACCACCCACCCACCTGGTTTTCCCGCATCCCTCCCACCCACCACCCACCTGGTGTTCCGCATCCCAAACCCACCCACCTGGTGTTCCGCGTCCCTTCACAAACCCACCCACCTGGGTTCCGCATCTTCCCACCCACACTGGTTTCCACGTCCCTCCCACCCCCAGACCATCTGGTGTTCCACGTCCCTCCCACCCACCTACCTGGTGTTCCGCATCCCTCCCACCCACCCACCTGGTGTTCGCATCCCCTCCCACCCTCCTACCCACCTGGTGTTCCGGTCCCTCCACTCACCCACCCACTGGTCTTCGGCGTTGCTCCCAAATCACCCACCCACCCACCTGGTGTTTCCGCATCCTTCCCACCCACTCACCCACCTGGTGTTCCGCACCTTCCAAAAAACTACCCACCTAATGTTCCACTCCCTCCCACCCACCCACCAGTGTTCCGCGTCCCTCCCACCCACCCACCTGGTTCCGCGCCCTCCCACCCACCCTGGTGTTCCGCGCCCCTCCCACCCACCCACCCACCTGGTGTTCCGCGTCCCTCCCACCCACCCACCACCTGGAGTTTCGCGTCCCTCCACCCACCTAGTGTTCCGCGTCCCTCCCAAACCTAGTGTTCGCGTCCCTCCACTCACCCACCCACCTAGTGTTCCGCATCCCTCCCACCCACCCACCCACCCACCCACCCACCCACCTGGTGTTCCGCGTCCCTTCCCACTCACCCACCCACCTGATGTTCCGGTCCCTACACCCACCCCCCCACCTGGTGTTCCGCGTCCCTCCCACTCACCCACCCCCACCTAGTGTTCCGCGTCTCTCCCACCCCCTCACCCCCCACCCACTCACCTGGTGTTCCGCGTCCCTCCCACTCACCCACCCACCCCCACCTGGTGTTCCGCGTTCCTCCCACCCACCCCCCCATCTAGTGTTCCGCGTCCCTTCCTCTCACCCACCCACCTGGTGTTCCGCGTCCCTCCTCCCTCACCCACCCACCTGGTGTTCCGCGTCCCTCCCAACCCACCCACCCACCCACCTGGTGTTCTGCGTCCCTCCCACCCACAAACCCACCACCACCTGGTGTTCCGCATCCCTCCCACCACCCACCCACCTGTGTTCCGCGTCCCTCCCACTCACCCTCCACCCACCTTGTGTTCCGCGTCCCTCCCACTCCCCACCCACCCACCTGGTGTTCCACGTCCCTAAATACCACCAACTCGTGTTCCGCGGTTTCCATCCAAACCACCCACCCACCTGGTATTCGGTCTGGCTGCCATCCACCTGGCTTCGGTCTGGCTGCCATCCACCTGGCGTTGGGTCTGGCTGCCATCCACCTGGCGTTCGTCTGCTGCAGCACCTATGTTGAAATGGCAGCCACCCACCCTGATGTTCGGTCTGGCTGCCTCACCTCATGTTCGTCTGGCTGCCACCACCTCATGTTCAGTCTGCTGCCATCCACCTCATGCTCATCTGGTTGTCATCCACCTGATGTTATGTCTGGCTGCCATCCACCTGGTGTTAGATATGGCTGCCACCCCACCTGTTTAGTCTGGCTACCACCCCACCTGGTGTTAGCTGCCTGCCTTCCCACCTGATTATTCTGCTGTCATCCACCTGGTGTTTAGGCATGGCTGCCATCCACCGGTTTAGGCATGGCTGCCATCCACCTGGTGTTAGGTCTGGCTGCGATGCACCTGGTGTTAGGTCTCGCGTCCATCCACTGGAGTTAGGTCTGACTGCCATCCACCTGTGTTAGGTCGGCTGCCACCCACCTGGTGCTAGTCTGGCTCCATCCACCGGTTTTAGTTTGGCTGCCACCCCACCTGATGTTATATATGGCTGTCATCCACCTGGTGTTAGGTCTGGCTGCCGTCCACCTGGTGTTAGGTCTGGCTGCCATCCACCTGGTGTTAGGTTGGACTGTCATTCACCTGGTGTTAGGTCTGGCTGCCTTTCCCACCTGGTGTTGGGTCTGGCTGCCACCCACCTGGTGCTAGGTCTGGCTGCCATCCACCTGGTGTTGGGTCTGGCTGCCATCCACCTAGTGTTAGTCTGGCTGCCATCCACCTGGTGTTAGTTTTGGCTGCCATCCACCTGATGTTATATCTGGCTGCCATCCACCTGGTGTTAGGTCTGACTTCCATCCACCTGGTGTTATTCTGGCTGCCATCCACCTGGTGTTAGGTCTGACTGCATCCACGGTGTTCGGACTGACTCATCCACCTAGTGCTCGGTCTGGTTGCCATCCACCTAGTGTTAGGTCTGACTACCATCCACCTGGTGTTTGGTCTGGCTGCCATCCACCTGGTGTTTGGTCTGGCTGCTATCCACCTGGTGTTAGGTCTGCTGCCATCCACCTGGTGTTAGGTCTGGCTGCCATCCACCTGGTGTTAGGTCTGGCTGCCATCCACCTTTTGTTAGGTCTGGCTGCCATCCATCTAGTGTTAGGTCTGGCTGCCATCCACCTGGTTTAGTTTTGGCTGCCATCCACCTGATGTTTATCTGGCTGCCATCCACCTGGTGTTAGGTCTGGCTGCCATCCACCTGGTGTTAGGTCTGGCTGCCATCCACCTGGTGTTAGGTCTGGCTGCCATCCACCTGGTGTTAGGTCTGGCTGCCATCCACCTGGTGTTAGGTCTGGCTGCCATCTACCTGGTGTTAGGTCTGGCTGCCATCCATATTAAATTTGTCAAAGAGAAAGTTGACAAAATGAATTTTTTTCCCATAATTGTTCTGAGGGAATATTTGACACTTAGACAACACAAGACAATACAAGTTCCAAGTTTGAAGCCGATCAGAACAGTCGTTCCCATAATCTAAGTGTGGCCATACACTTTGTCCTTGCCAGAGTAAGATGCTCTCATATAGGGAAGTACCTCCCTGTTTCTCGGTACGTGGGAAGTACCACCCTGTTTCTCGGTACGAGGGAAGTACCTCACTGTTTCTAGGTACGAGGGAAGTACCTCCCTGTTTCTCGGTACGAGGGAAGTACCTCTCTGTTTCTCGTACGAGGGAAGTACCTCCCTGTTTCTCGGTACGAGGGAAGTACCTCCCTGTTTCTCGGTACGAGGGAAGTACCACCCTGTTTCTCGGTACGAGGGAAGTACCTCCCTGTTTCTCGGTACGAGGAAGTACCTCCCTGTTCTCTAGGTACGAGGTAAGTACCTCACTGTACCTAGGTACGAGGTAAGTACCTCACTGTACCTAGGTACGAGGTAAGTACCTCACTGTAAACCCAGGTACGAGGGAAGTTCCTCACTGTACCTAGGTACGAGGGAAGTACCTCACTGTACCTAGGTACGAGAAAGTACCTACTGTACCTGGTACAGGGATACCTCACTGTACTAGGTACGGAAGTTCCTCACTGTACCTAGGTACGAGGTAAGTACCTCACTGTACCTAGGTACGAGATAAGTACCTCACTGTACCTAGGTACGAGGTAAGTACCTCACTGTACCTAGGTACGAGGGAAGTACCTCACTGTACCTAGGTACGAGGTAAGTACCTCACTGTACCTAGGTACGAGATAAGTACATCACTGCTGCACGGCACCAGTGGCACTCTCCTGGAGGAAGCAGCAGCAGTTGGCTCAGTAAATACTTGATCCTCCAGCCATGATCCAGCTTGTATCCATGATGCTGGTGGCTCAGCTGTGTTGGATCACCACACCATCCACACCTGTGTCTCTCAGTGTGTGTTGGTGTACTCACCTAATTCTGGTTGCAGGGGTCGAGACTCAGCTCCTGGCCCCGCCTCTTCACTGACCGCTACTAGGTCCTCTCTCTCCCCTGCTCCATGAGCTTCATCATACCTCGTCTTAAAACTATGTATGGTTCCTGCCTCCCTCATCGCTTGGGCTATTCCACTTCCTAACAACCTGTGGCTGAAGAAATACTTCCTAACATCCCTTTGAGCCATCTGAGTCTTCAGCTTCCAATTGTAACCCCTTGTTTCTGTGTCCCCTCTCTGGAACATCCTGTCTATGTCCACTTTATCTATTCCACGCAATATTTTGTATGTCGTTTTTCATGTCTCCCCTGACCCTACTGTCCTCCAGAGTTGTCAGGCCGATTTTCCTTAACCTTTCTTCGTAGGACATTCCCCTTAGCTCCGGAACAAGCCTTGTTGCAAACCTTTGCACTTTCTCTAATTTCTTGACGAGCTTGACCAACTGGGTTCCAAACTGGTGCTGGGTATTCCAGTATGGGCTTGAGGTAGACAGTGTATAGAGTTTTGAACGATTCCTTACTGAGGTCGAAAAACTATTCTCAGGTTTGCCAGGCGCCCATATGCCGCAGCAGTTATCTGGGTGATGTGTGCTTCCGGCGATGTGCTCGATATTATACTCACCTCTAGATCTTTCTCCTTGAGTGAGGTTTGCAGTCTTTGGCTGCCCAGCCTATACTCCGTCTGCGGTCTTCTTTGCCCTTCTCTGATCTTCATGACTTTTCATATGGCAGGGTTAAAGTCTAGGAGCCAGTTGCTGGACCACGCATCCAGCCTGTCCAGGTCTCTTTGTTGACGTGCCTGGTCCGCATCTGATTTAATTCTCTTAATCTGTTTTAATTCTTCGTAATCTGCAAACAGGGACACTTCTGAGTCTATCCCTTCCTTCAAGTCATTCATATGTACCAAAAATAGTACTGGTCCCAGGACTGACCCATGTGGGACCTCGCTCGTCACAGGCGCCCACTGTGAAAACTCCTCACGTACCATGACTCGCTGTTGCCCCCCTGTCTGGTATTCTCTGATCCATTGCAGTGCCCTTCCTATTATACGTGCCTGATCCTCTAGCTTCTGTACTAATCTCTTGTGAGGAACTGTGTCCAAGGCCTTCTTGCAATCCAAGAAAATGCAATCAGCCCACCCCTCCCTCTCATGTCTTACTTCAGTTATCTTGTCATAAAACTCTAGGGTTTGTGACACAGGACTTGCCTTCCATGAATCCGCGCTGGTTGTCATTTATAACCTTGTTCCGCTCCAAGTGCTCCAACACTCTCCTCTTGATAATCTTCTCCATGACTTTGCATGCTATACATGTCAGTGACACTGGTCTATAATTTAGTGCTTCGTTTCTGTCTCCTTTCTAAAGATGGGGACTACATTTGCGTCTTCCATACCTTAGGTAGTTGCTCAGTTTCAAGGGATGTGTTGAAGATTGTGGTTAGTGGCACACACAGTGTCTCTGCTCCCCTCTCTAAGGACCCATGGAGAGATGTTGTCCGGTCCCACCGCCTTTGAGGTATCAAGGTCACTTAGAGTCTTCTTCACCTCCTCCTCAGTTGTGTGTATTTCATCCAACACTGTTAGTATATCCCTTGTTGGTGTACCTCACTGTTTTGTCCTCCCATGTCCCTTCAGACTCCACTGAAAAACACTTCCTGAAATCTCATTTTGAGCTCCTCTCATACTTCTTGATCATTTCTTTGTAAGCTCCCCACCTTCTTTCCACAGCCTATTACCTGGTCCTTGACTTTTTGTTTTTTCTCCTGATGTGGGCTGTAAAGCAGTTCGGGTCAGACTTGACTTTCGACGCTATGTCGTTTTCGTAACTGTCGCTGGGCCTCCTTTCTTTATCTGTGCATACTCGTTTCTGGCCCCGTCGACTAATCTTTTTTTTTTTCTGGGTCCTTTGCCTGCTATACCTTTTCCATTCTCTAGCACACTTAGTTTTGCCTAACTCACCTTCGGGTAAACCAAGAGCTCGTTCTGGTCTTCCCATTATTTCTGTTACCTTTGGAACAAACCTTTCTCTGTCTCCTTTGTATTTTGTTATACGTAGTCCATCATTTCATTTACTGACTTTTCTACCAACTCTCTTTTCCCCTTAAACCTCCTGTAGGAAGGTCCTCATACCTGTGTAGTCCCTCTTTTATAGTTTGGTTTTTTTCCCTTTCTACTTCTGTTACCCTTTTCAGTTTTAGCTCTAAGTGGTCACTAGCTCAAAGGGGCCCTTTTATATGTGATGTCCTCTATGTCTGAGCTACCCAGGGTGAACATAAGTCCAGTCTTGCTGGTTCATCCTCCCCCCTCTCTCTCTGGTAGTGTCCCTAACATGTTGGTGCATGAGATTTTCCAGTACCACATCCATCATCTTGGCTCTCCATGTTTCGGGACCCCCACGTGGCTCTAGGTTTTCCCAATCAATCTCCTTGTGGTTTAAGTCCCCATAAAACCCAAAAACTTTGCTTTACTCGAATGAGCTCTTCTTGCCACCTCAACTAGTGTGTCCACCATTTCTCTGTTGCATCATTGTATTCCAACTCTTGGCCTCCTGCAGTTTTTGTGGTGGGGTTGTATGTCACTGCAAGGACTACTTAATGGTCCCCTGATTGAACTGTACCTGGTATGTAATCCCTTTCTCCAATCCCCTCCATTCCTTCCATTTCCTGATATCCCCATCGGTTTTTAATGAGCATGCAGCACCTCCTCCCCCTGCTCCTTCTATCCTTCCCCAGGACCTGATATACGGGTGGAAGATTACATTGTAATTGTCCCAGTGAGTTTTTGTTCTGTGACTGCTATGATGTCTGGTGACGTCTCGTTGTTTCTTTCATGCCACTCCTCACACCCTTTTTCGTTTTTTCCATCCGCGTTCGTGTACCAAATCTTCAACTTCGTTTCTATAACTATATCCGAAGAGAATGGTGTGTGTGGTTGGTGTGTGTGGGTGTGTGTGTGTGTGGGGTTTTATCACCTAATTGTGGTTGCAGGGTCGATTTATAGCTCCTGGCCCCGCCTCTTCACTGGTCACTCTCTCCCTGCTCCATGAGCTTCATTGTACCTCTACTTAAAGTTATGTATAGATTCTGCCTCCACTACTTCATTCTCCACACTGTTCCACTTCCTGACAACTCTATAGCTAAAGAAATATTTCCTGGTTGTGGTGAGTGGTGGTGGTGGTGTTGGTGGGTGGTAGTGGTGGTTGTGGTGTTAGTGGGTGGTGTTGGTGAGTGGTGGTGTAGGTGGGTGGTGGTAGTGTTGGTGTTGGTGGGTGGTGTTGGTGGGTGGTGGTGGTGGTTGTGGTGTTAGTGGGTGGTGTTGGTGAGTGGTGGTTTAGGTAGGGTTGGGTAGTTTGGTGCTGATGGGTCGGGTGGTGTTTGGTGGGTGGTGGTGGTGTGGTGGTATTGATCTTGTTGGTGGGTGGAGTTATGGTGGCTGTTGGGGGTGGTATGGTGTTGGTGAGGAAGTGGCGGTGTTGGTGGCGGTAGTGGTGGTGTTGGGGGTGGGTTTGGTGGTGTGGTGGTGGTGGGTGGTGTTGATATGTTTTTGGTTGGGTAAGGATGTGGTGTTGGTGGGCGGGGGTGTGTGTTTGGTTGGTAGTGGCAAGGTTGTGGTGAGTAAGTGGTGGTGTTGGGGGTGGTGTTGGTGTGTTGGTGGGTGATCTGGTGGTGTGGTGGGTGGTTGGTGGTGTTGGTGCGGGGTGGTGGGTTGGTAGGTGTAGTCGGTGTGGTGGTTGGTGGTGGTGTTTGGTGGGTGGTAGTGTGTGTTGGTGAATTGTGTTGGTGGATCGTGGTTGGTGGTGTCTTTGGGTGGGTGGTGGTGTTTGGTGCGGGGGTGGTTGGTGGTGTTGGTGGAGGGTTGGTGGCAGTCGTTAGTGTGGTGGTTGGTTGTGGTGTGTGTTGGGGGCGGTGTTGGTGGGTGGTTGGTGTTGGTGGGTGGTTGATGTGTTGGTTGGGGGTGGTGGATGTTGGTGGACTATTTCTGGTGGGTTGGTGAGTGTTAGTGGGGTCGGTTGGGGGTGTTGTGGGTGGTTGTTGGTGTTTGTTGGTGGTGGGGCGTGGTGTTGGTGGGGCGGTTGGTTGTGGTTTAGTGGGTGGTTGGTGGTGTTGGTTGGGGGGTCGGTGGTGTTGGTGGGATGGTTGGTGTTGTGGCGGGGGGTGGTGGTGTTGGTGGGGCGTCTGGGGTGTTAGTGGCGGTGGTGTGGGGTGTTGTTGGTGCGGGAGTGGTGGTGTTGATGGTGGTTGGTCGGTGTTTGTGAGGTGTCTTGCGGTTGGTTGTTGGGGGTGGTGGGTGGCGCTCGCCCCCCGGTGGTTGGGTGTTGGTGGGTGGTTGTGGTGTTGGTGGGGGTGGGGTGTGGTGGGTGGTTGGTTGGTGTTCGTGGGTGGTTGGGGGGGTGTTGGGTGGGTGGTTGGTGGTGTTGGTCGGTGGTGGTGGTGTTGGTTGGGGGTTTGTGGTGTTAGTAGGGTGGTTGTGTTGGTGGCCTGGGGGTGCGTGGTGTTGGAGGTGGTGGTGTTGGTGGGCTGGGGATGGTGGTGTTGGTGGTGGTTGGTGGTGTTAGTGGGTGGTTGGAGTGTTGGTGGGGTGTGGTGGTGTTGGTGGCGTGGGTTAGGTGGTGTTAGTGGGTGGTGGTGGTGTTGTTGGGGGGTGGTGGTTGTTGGTGGGTGAGTTGGTGTTTGGTGGGGGGTTGTTGATGGATGTTGGTGGGGCTGGGGTGGTGGGTGTTGGTGGGTGGGTTGGTGGTGTTAGTTGGGTGTTGGGGAGTGTTGTTGGGGGTGGTTGGTGGTGGTGGTAAGGTGTTGGTGGGGGTTGGTGGTGTTTAGTGGGTGAGTTGGTGGTGTTGGTGGGGGGTGGTGGTGATTGTGGGTGGTGGGTGTGTTGCGTCGGTGGGGGAGACCGGGGGGTGCGTGGTGTTGGTGGGGGTTGGTTTGGTGTTAGTCGGGTGGTTGGGGGGTGGTGGGGAGTGGGTGTGGTGGTAGTTGGTGGGGGTTGGTGGTGTTAGTGGGGTGGTTGTGGGGAGTGGTGGCGTTGGAGGGTGGTTTGTGTTTTTTGGTGTGGTTGGGTGGTGGTGTTGTGGGGGTTGTGGTGTTGGTGGGTGGTTGGTGGTGTTAGTGGGGTGGTTGGTGGTGTTGGTGGTGAGGGATGGTGGGTGGCTTGGTGGTGTTGGTGGGGGGTTGGTGGTGTTGGTAGGGGGTTGTGGTTGTTGGTGTGGGGGTTGGTGGTGCTGCGTGGGGGGGTTGGTGGTGTTGGTGGAGGGTTTGGTGGGTTGGTTGGGGGTTTTGGTGGTGCTGGTGGGGGGGTTGTGGTTCTTTTGGGTGGGGATGTGGTTGGTTTTGTTGTGTGGGGGGGGGGGGGGGATGCGTGGTGTTGGTGGGTGTGTTGGTGTTGGTGGGGGGGTTGGTGGTGTTGATGGGGGGTTGGTGGTGTTGGTGAGGTGGTGAGGTGGGGGTGTTGGTGGGGGTTGTTGGTGGGGGTTGGTGGTGTTGGTGGGGTGTTGGTGGTGTTGGTGGGGGGTGGCTTTTGATGGTATGGCGGTGGTTGTGTTAATGGTAATTGTGGTGGTATTGGTGGCTGTTAGTGGTACAATACTAAACAAGTACCACCACCACCCGCACTCACACCAACCACTTCACCTATCGCACACCATCCATCACTAGCACCTCCACGACCACACCACCAGCAACGACCTCAGTCCAGGACGTTATTCATTGAAATCTAGTTGATTTTCTGTACGCCTAACAGTTCCTACCTTCCTATGTATTGGCTGGCGCAGCGACCCCTTTACCCCAGGTATTGTACCACTATCCTCTCTCTTCCCCTGCCCCTCTTTGCCTTCCCCCTCCACAGTTAAACTCTCTAAGTTTTTATTGAAAAATAGTTTAGTGTTTGACCATCAAAACAAATACGGTTTGTAACTCACAACAGGGCACTGCGCAATGGGCACTGGGCCACGGTCTGGCCACTGGACACTGGCACAGCCACCTCACAGCGACAACCATAATTTTTTTTTCTGAAGCTTTGGAAAGTTATCGTAAGTATTAATCGGGTGAAAGCTTAAGTTAAGAACACTTTGCGAAAGGAGGAAAAGACTACACATAAATTAAAGAAATTACGATTGGTCTGGTTATGTTATTTAACAACTTAAACAAAGGTTATTTAAGTCTCCAAGTTATCTGTACAACACCAGTTAAGAATACTTTAATACATAATACAGTCCGGTGTACAGGTCTCGGCGTGTTGTTTAAAGTGTATATCGGATTGTCAGTGACTCCTAACACTTTAGCCAGCAGAACCAACAACAGGGTATGACGGCATACCACTTCTGTTTATGCTTAGGTTTCTACAAGAGTGCAATTCTTGTAAAGATCATGGGTACCTCGTTTTAGATTACTTATTTCGTCTTGCCTGTGTCGTGCTTAGGTATCAGACCCCGTATGTGCACCCCATGCGCTTGTCTTCCGCTTCGTCTAAATAATCGTGGTGTTATAGCGACGGCACCCCCACAACTCATCAGACACTGGTTGTGACTTTTTCCTTCACTCCGCCGTGATCCTACTAGGTTATCGGCTTTAACGAGACCTAATGTTAGTGCGTGTTATTAATGGTAATGGATTTCGCTCTATAACCCGCGGATATCGGTTGAACATTATGATCTCCGCGTCGTCCAATCATCGGATGTACTCGGTTATACAGGTTGTCTAGCTACTAAGTCTCGCGGTAGACAGGCCTCGGTCTAAATGTTCCTTCGCCATCAAGGTGCTGTTACTTACTCATGTACTGAGGAAAGGCACGCGAAACCCTCCGAGGACACAGTGTCCCCAAACTACGGGAGGACACCCAGTGTCCCCCCAACCCTCGAGACAACCGAGTATCACCAACCTCCGAGGACACCTCAGTATCCCCAACCCTCGGGACACTCAGTATCCCCAACCACTCCGGTGACACCCAGTGACCGAAACCCTCGTGGTCACCACTATCCCATCACCTCCGAGGACACACAGTTGTCCGAACCCTCCGAGGACACCCAGTATCCCCAACACTCCGAGGACAACAAGTGTTCCAACCCTCCGAGGACAACTGTATCCCCCAACCCCCTCCGAGGACACCCATTGTCCCCACCCTCCGAGGAAACCCAGTTATCCCCTAACCCTCCGAGGGACACCCCAGTATCTCCAACCTCGAGGACACCCAGTGTCACGCAAACCTCCGAGGGGACATCCCCGTATCCCCAACCCTCCCAGGGACTACCCAGTATCCCCAACCTCGAGGACACCCAGTGTTACAACACCCTACTAGGACACCCAGTTCCCCAACCCTCGTGGACACACACAGTTTTCCCCAACCCTCTCGAGGGACACCCAGTGTCCCTAACCCTCCGAGGACACCCAGTATCACCAACCCTCCGAGACACCCTGGATCCCCAAACCTCCTGAGGACACCCAGTTTCCCCACCCTCCGAGGACTCCAAGTAATCCCCCAACCCTCCGAGGACACCAGTTTTCCACCAAACCCCTCGTGGACACCCAGTGTCCCATCCTCCGAGGACACCCAGTACCCCCAACCCTCCGAGGACACCCAGTATCCCCAACCCTCCGAGGACACCCAGTGTCCCCAACCCTCCGAGGACACCCAGTATCCCCAACCCTCCGAGGACACCCAGTGTCCCCAACCCTCCGAAGACACCCACTATCCCCAACCCTCCCAGGACACCTAGTACCTCCAACCATCCAAGGACAACCAGTATCCCCAACCCTCCGAGGACACCCTGTATCCCCAACCCTTCCAGGACACCCAGTATCCCCAACCCTCCGAGGACACCCAGTATCCCCAACCCTCCGAGGACACCCAGTATCCCCAACCCTCCGAGGACACCCAGTGTCCCCAACCCTCCGAGGACACCCAGTGTCCCCAACCTCCGAGGACACCCAGTATCCCCAACCCTCCAAGGACACCCAGTGTCCCCAACCCTCCGAGGACACCCAGTATCCCCAACCCTTCCAGGACACCCAGTATCCCCACCCCCCGGGGGCCACCCAGTTTTCCCAAAACCCCCCTTGAGGACACCCATTTTCCCCCCAACCCTCCGAGGACAACCCTTTTACCCCCCAACCCCGAGGACCCCCAAAGTATCCCCAAAAACCCCTCCAAGGGAAACACCCGTGTCCCCCCCCCCTTTCCAAAAGGGGCCCCCCCAAAACTATCCCCCAAACCCTTTTCCCAGGACACCTAGTTTTTCCCCCCCCTCCAAGGAAACCCAGTATCCCAACCCCCCGGGGGACACCTGTACCCCCAAACCCCTTCCCAAAAAACCCCAGTATCCCCAACCCCCCCGAGGCACCCAGTTTTTCCCCAAAACCCCTTCCGGGGGACACCCATTTCCTCCCAAACCCCACTCCAAGGCCCCCCAGTACCCCCCAAACCCCCCCAAAAAGGAAAACCCATTTGGCCCCCAAACCCTCCGAGGGACCAAAAGGTATCCCAACCCTCCGGGGAAACCCCCAGTTTCCCCAACCCCCCGAAGACCCCCGGGTTACCCCCAAAAAACCCTCCGAGGACCCCCAAACCCCATCCCCAACCCCCCGGGGGGGGACCCCCTTTGGTTTTTCCCCCTTCCCTCCGAGGACACCCAGTTTTAAAAACCCCTCCGGAACACCCATTATTTCCAAACCCTTTCCGACGAAACCCGGGCCCTCAAGTCTCCGGGGGACACCCGTACCCCCCAAACCCCCTAAAAAACCCAGTATCCCCAATCCCCCGAGGACCCCCCAGTTTTCCTAACCCCCAAAAGGCACCCGTATCCCCAAACTCGGGGAAACCCCCCGTTTTCCCCAAACCCCTCCGGGGGAAACCCCAGAAAACCCCAACCCACCCCCGGGACACCCGTGCCCCCAACCCCCCGAGGCCACCCCCTTTTTTCCCCCCAACCCCTCCGGGGGAAACCTTTTTTTCCTTTAACCCCCCGGGGGACCCAGTATCCCCAACCCCCCGGGGGAAACCAGTTTTTCCCCAGATGTTCATACTGCCTCCTTTCCCAAAAACCAAATACTTAAGGTGGTTTTGCAGTCTCCTTTACTTTGATCGACCCTTTAAATGTGCCCTCCTTGCAGCGCTTTTTCCTTTTCCTTACATGATTACAAAACCCCATGGGGTATGCAGAAAAACGATACGGGTTTTACTCCCTTGATTTGGGGCATATCCTTTTTTGACGGACCGTGTGAAGGGAAATTTTTTAAAAGGGGTTGGCACAAGGGGAAATTTGTTTTAATATTTTTTTTTAAATTGTTTTGATAGGAGTAATCAGTAAAAAATTTTAAAAGGACTTTAAATTGCAACTTGGGTGCGACCGTCTGTGTGTTGGGGGGGGGTTTTTGAAACCCCCTGAATGGGTTACAATGATTTTATGTTTATTAAAATTGTTTTATTTTCTTTTAAATTTAATTTTAAAATTGTTATTTGCGTTTTAATAGCTAAATCGAAAATTTTGTATTGTTTAAATTTGTTTTTTGCGTAGCTTATGTTGTTAGGATGTACAAAATATGTGCTGGGTTAAAGTTTTGATTTTTAAAACTACTGTAATTATCGCTTGTCGCTCTTTTATACTGCCGGGCTTCTGAGTGTCTGTCCACGGGGCTATAAAGTGATCGAGGGGGGGGGTCTCACCTCTCTTTAAAATTTTTTCAGCCCTGCTCTAAAATCGCCTTGGTGGTTGGGCAGATTTGTCTGTCTAATTTTTTTTGTTGGGTTTCTGTAGACTCTGTTTCACAAAAAACTTTTTGTATAAACTTAGTGTTTTTTTGGGACTTTTGTATGGGGGTTGTTGTTTGTCGCTTTTAGACCTCTGTAACATCTCAGGCCCTTTGCTTTACTTTTTGACTAATTTTTTATGGTTTCTGTGTATTTTCACATTTGGGGTTTTTCCTATGCTGAACTTAGTTTCAGTAGAAATTGGGAGTTTTGAAAAATTTTGGGGGAAGGATCTTGCTGATGGCCCCAAAATTAGTGTCGTTATATTATCCCCTTTTAAAAATCTGATTTTTGTCGAAGCCCCCGCTTGTTTATGGCTATTGGGCTTAGATTCTTTTCGTTGTTAAAAGCGGGACTTTTTCGGGTTCCCAAGTCGGTAAAAGAATTTTGTTTATTTTGAGGGCTTTGCCCAAGTCACTTGTTTAAGTTGGGCGAGTCGTGTAAACTTATTTAAAATACTTAGAGCATTTACACGAATACACCCCTTACTTGTACATATTTGTAAAAATTCTTATTAAATGTTAAGTACCGGGAACGGTTTTTTAAAAATTTTTATAAATTTTGATATGTCCCTTTTCAGCAAAATAAAAATTAAAATCGGAGAAAATTTTGATTTTATTTTGATTGCTGTGTTTTAAATTTTAATTTGATAATTTACCTTTTTGATTTAAATTTAAATTTATTAAATTTTAATTTCTCTGTTAAAACCCTACCAGTTGAAATTCCTGAAGCACTATTGAATAAAAAATAAAATTTAAAATTGGAAAATTTGGGGACAAGGATATGACAAATTTGTTACGAAAACCCCAAAAAACAGGCTGGATGCTAAAAGGGAAATTTCCCTTTCTAATATTCACGGAGTTCTTTTTAAGTTTTAAAGAATGCTTTTTTTTGAAACCCAAAAGGGGGGCCCCTGCCCGGGAGGATTTTGCCCCCAAGGTCTTTGGAAAAAAAATTGTGGGGGATCTCTTGACCCAAAGGTTTCTTGGAGAAACTGCCCGGGGGCTCTTGACCCAAAGGTGTTGGAAAAAAATTGTCCAGTTTTAATTATTTGTAAATCTATGGTAAATCATTTTGGGGAATTTATTTTCCTAATCAAAAATTTTTTGAAGTTTAGTCTTGTAAAACCCTTTACCAGGTGGATGTATGTACTGGACTGAGTCTCTTGACCCATGAGAGGGAAAATACTTTTTTATGAGTTCAAAATTTAAAAGACAACCAAAAACAAAAATTTTCCCATCAGGTTTTATGTTTCCCTTTAACACTCCTGTAGTACAATTATTTTCGTGTTGTTGCCCAAAGTTAAAAACATTTAATTGATACATTGATTTTTGTCTTTTTTTAAGTAAAATTAAAATTTCCCAGACGTTTTTTGGGCGGTACCCCAAATATCTGGGGGTGGGGAATTTATAACGGGAATTACCCGGGAAAGAAACGGTCGGGGAGCAAAATTTAATTAAAGATATATTTTTTTCCTGCTCTTACGGATGTCTGTTTATGATTCGATTCGGGTGCCTAGTGTCAAATTAGGAATTTAGGGAATTTTTGAGGGAAGTGAAAGAGAAAACAAAAGGCAGAAGTGAGCCCAGTTTTCTGACCCTTGTTTTTAAAGATCATTTCCGCCGTTTTCCCTTCACGACATTTTAGTACAGAGTATAGCTGGTTTAGTTTGCCCACAGCCTAATACTAGTAAAAGTTTTATGATACGCCTGTATCTACTTTTTCCAAAAGGCCCCAGTTTTTAACTTTCCCCTAGAAAACGGCGGGAAAAACCTTTAGTGCCCGACCAAAGGGGACAGCCAAAGAAAGCCCATTTTAAAATTTCCCTTCCTTCCTTTCCCCCGGGGTTTCCTTTTTCTTCGGGAAAACCCGTTTGAGGGGGTTTTTGAACGCCCCCTTTGTTGAAAAGGACTGCAAAAATTTTAAGGGGGGAAACAGGGGGGAAATTTTAAAACAAAAAAAAATTTCCAAAGGAAAATTTTTCTTTCTTTTTAAGACAACGGACGATAAAATCACAGGGACACTTTTAAATGCCCGAAAGCTGCACCCATGGTTTTTTGTTTTTTGAAAGTGACTTGGGACAAATTTTTTGATGTTTTTGGGAGAAACAGGCACAGGGCTAGGTTTTCCCCCAGGAAGAAATTGGGCAAAATTTGTTGCTTTCCTCCCTTTGACGGGGAAGAGCCAATTTCCCGGGTCCGGGGGGCCTTTTGCCCAAGGCTAATTTTCTTGTTGGCCCCGCTTTTTAAGCAAACTATTCTAGGGGAATTAAAATTTTTTCCTGTAGTTATCAAAGAGCTTTCCCTTTTCTTTTAAAACGAGGGAACAAGCCCTTTGGGGGAGGTTTGCTCGTGGGAAAGAAAATTTGGCTTGGAGGGGTTGGGAAATTCTCCCCGGGGTTGGGGTTTAATTTATTTTGGACGTCTTTCTTTTTTAAAGTTTTCCAAATTTGGAAGTTTGAACACTGTTTGTCTGCTGCCCCATAAAAGATTTTTGATCGTTTTACTCCCTCGGATTTTTGGAAACTCCCCTAAGTTTTTAGCAGACAATTTCGGATTTCTCACAAAACTTGTACGTACTAAAACACGGGAAAAACAGGGTTTAAACCTAAAGTTTTGTCCTGAAGTTGGCCCAAAAATAGCTGTAAATTCCCGGCCTGATGTTTTTTGGGCTACTTTAACTTCTCGTCCCTTTTTCCGGGGGAAAAAAATCCCAACCCTAAAAATCTGTTTTTGTGGCAAAGACGAAATCTGATATCGAGAAAAAGAAATTTAAAAAGGACCTATTTTTAACAGAAAAGACATGCTAAAAAGGGGTTATTGCAAATAAGTTAAAAAAAGAGTTACGAGATACAGTCGTGCGGGGCGCCCCCCAACTCAAGCCCGTATCCTCTTCCGAGAAACAAAGGAAACCAAAAACCCCCAAAAAAAAGAAATTCCCTCTGTTTTCCTAAAAATAAGATAAGAAAAGGGGGATTTCGTTTCGGTTTTTTAAACCCCCGGGGGGGGGAACCACTTCCCCAAGGGAAAACCCAAAAAAAGTCAGTGCGTAAATCGAGGAACTGTCAAAAATTATTTTTTTTTTGGGGGGGGCCCCCTTTAAATCTTGTCCCCAGGATGGGGACCCACACCGGGTCCGTTTAAAAACCCAGGAAACCCTTTTTTGTGCTTGGTGAAAAGGGACAACAGGTGAAAGGGGAATACGTTTTCCAAATTTTTTCCCACCCCCCGGGGAATCGAACCGGGCCCCTTTTCCTTTGTGTGAAGCGGGAGTTTTTTGCCAAAAGGCCACCGGGCCCCCCAAATTTTTTTTTTTTTTTTAGAAAACTCAGGATAGTTTTTGATTTGCGCCCAAAAAAGTGTATCTGCCCAAAAGGAAAAGTTTCCTTTCGCGATGGCCTTATTTTCGAGATTTTTAAAGTAGGATTTGCGAATCACATCAACTATGATAATTTCTTTCGAGCCGGGCATCTTTTACCCCCTAAACCCTTATTAAGAGAAGATGTTTTTCCCCAATAATGACGTTCCCTTTTATGAAATTTTAATGTTTTGTTAGAAGTTTGGAGGGGCTTTTAAAAATTAAAGTGCCCTCTGCAAAAAGGGTTTTTTTTTGAAAAAGACTTTTTTTACGGGTTTATATTTCGGGGGAAATATCCGTGGTTTTAATTTCCATCAGGTAAAAGGGGACTTGTTGTTAGGGGAACGTTATCCTTTTTGCTGGTATATGTAAAAAACCCATTGTTTGTTTGAATAAAAAAACACTGATGATAAATGCCATTGAAGTTTTGTAAAAGAGAAACCTTTTTATTTCTCTTGCACAATTATTTGGAGTATGTAAAAGATTAAAAAACCCTTCCTTGTCTCCTGTTGGGGTTAGTGGATGACAATGTTTTGGGGGGTTAAATTATGTTTTTTTATTTGCGCTCTCCCCCGCCCCGGATTCCAAATTTTAACACTGATCCCCCCTGCCCATAAAAACCTTTTTAAAGGGACAAAAACTGACGAAAAATTTTTTTTTCTCTTGTTTGTTTTAAATCAAGGGTTCAGTTTGTTGATCAGTCACTGGAAAAAATGGAAAATATTGCTTTACTGGGGGAGTTGAAGCAAAGGTTCTCGAAAATTCTGTTTTTTATTTTAGAAAGGGTTTTGGTTAATGGGGGAAAAAAAATAAAATGAAAAGTTTTTCAGTGTTTTGGTGTTTCCCCCACAAAGTCGCTTTTGTTGTTTTCCCCCATTTTAAAATTTCGTGAACAAGCCTTTGATTTTGCTCACAATAGCCCCTTTGGGGGCCCCATTTGGGTTTGTAAAAGGGGGAAAAAGGGCACTTGGTTAAATGGCCCCCCCCCCAAAAACTTTTACCATTGGAAACCAAAAAAAAGAAAATAAAGGGGAAACAGTAAGACTGTTCAGTGGGGACATTCCCCAACGTGTGTAAAATTTTGACGGCCCCCACACCCCCAAGCAACACACCTCCCCCCCTTACACCTCTAATATGAGCTCTAGAGCAAAAGTTCATTTTTATCTGGACTAGAAAAGGGTTCAGTTTTTTTTTTTTCCCAAAAAAAGGGTTGAAGTTCTGCTTTCCTCTGCTCCAGGGGTTGAGTCCTAATTTCAATCTTCCCTTTTTTTTACTTTTAGGGTGCGAGTGGTTATGCAGTGGGCGCTGTGCTGGCCCCCAGTCAAAATCTCCTGACTTTTTCCAATTCCCATTTGTTATATTCATTTAGCTTAAACGAAACCAAGGGAAAAAAATTATGCACCTTTTTAAAGGGGGAAAGGGGGGGCTCCCAGCTCTTGTTTGGTTTTTCTTGGGAAAAAATTTTTTTCGTGTTTTTTTTGGGAAATTCCCCATTTTTAAAAATTTTCGTTTTTTTTCAGACCACAATTCCCCTTTAACCCACAGTTTTCAATTTTGAAGGTAAAAAATTTCTAGGATCCTTTTGGTGGGCTCTCAGAATCCAACCTTATTCTTTTGTTTTTTTAAAAACCTTTTGGGGTTTGGGAAATTAATTTTTGCGCTTGTACGTCCTTTAATTTTCAATTTAATTTAAAATTTCGTTTTTTGGGCCCCAAAAAACCCCTTTTTTTAATTTCTATGGGCAAATTCCCTAAAAAGTTAAAATTTATCCCCCCAAAACCATTTTTAATTTTTTAAAATAATTTATGTCAAAGTCCCAAAAAAAATTTTTATATTTATGTATTCCCCAGTTTAAAGTTGTGTGAAAGGGGGAGGGTAAAAATTTAGTGTTTTAAATGGGCAGTGTCGTGTGGGTGATTTATGCGTGACGCCCCAAAAGTCCTGTCGCAGGTAACCCCGTATCCCCAAAACCCCCCGAGGACACCCAGTATGCCAAACCCCCGACATCCACAAGACACCAGAAAACCCTCCCCCCCCCCCCCAAAGGGCACCAGTTTATCCACCCCAAAACCCCCAGGAAAAACCAAAAACCACCAAAAACAAACCCCGGGTTAACCAAAACCAAAAAAACCCCCAGACCTCCACCCAAGAAACCAGATTTATCCACAAGGGAACCCCCAGACCATCCACATTTTAACCAATCTCCCCCCCCCCAAGACAAACCCGGGCCCCTCCCCAAGCACCAGGGCCATCCCCAAGACCCCCAAAACCCCTCCACAAAAACACCAGATATCCCAAAAACACCAGACCATCCACAAAACACCAGACCCTCCCAAACACCAAACCAAACCACAAAAACACCAAAAACCAACACAAACCCAACCCCTCCCCAAAAACCCCCCCTTTTCCCCCCCAAACCTCCCCCCTCCCCCCAACCCCAACCTCCCCAAAAACCCCCCCCTCCATCCACACACAACCTTTCTTAAAAAAGGGCCCCCGACCCTTCCCCCAAACAAAACCAACCCACCCCAAACCAAAAACCACAAAACCCAAACCCAAACCCCAAGAAAACCCGCCAACCCCCAAACACCTAACCCCCTCCCAAACACCGACAAAAAAGGGCCGCCTTTAAAACCCCCCTCCCCCCTAACCTTCCCCAAAGAACCCCAGACCCTTCCCCAAACCCCCCAAAAACCCCCGAAAATCCAAAAGACAAACCCGGAACCTTTTCCCAAACGGGGGACCAAAAACCCTCCACAAAACCCCCAAAATCGTCCACCCCGGAAAACCCAAACCCCAACCCATCCCGACCCCAAAAACCCCCCCACCCCCCGAACACCAAAACCATCCACCCCAAAAAAACCCCAAACCCTTCCCACCCAAAAACCACCGACCCTCCCAAAAGCCCCCAAACCCCAAAGACAAAAAACGGGCCATCCACAAAAACACCCGATCATCCAACAAAAACAAAAGACCTCCACAAGACAAAATGAACCCCCCCCACCCCCCCAAACCATTCCCACAAAACAACCCCCTCCACAAGAAACGACCATCCCCCCCCAAAAACCCCCAAAACCCCCCAACAATCCCCCCCAAAAACCATTTTCCCCAAAAAACCAAAAAAACAAATTTTATTACCCCCAGACCCTAACAAGCAAATTTCCCCAAAAACCAAAACCCTTTCCCCAAGACACAACCCTTCCCCAAGCAAACCCGACCCAAACCACAAGGACACCAGGGCCCTTTCCCAAGGAAAAAACCGACCCCTCCAAAAAGAACCAGGACCATCCCCCCCCAAGACACCCGACCCTCCAACCCAAAAACAACCACCCCTCCCAAAAAAAGACACCTGACCTCCCCCAAGACACCGACCATCCCCAAGAAACCCGACCATCCCACAAAACCCCGCAAAACCTCCAAAAAAGAAAAAAAGACCAAACCCCCAAGACACCAGACAAATCCACCCCAAAAAAAACCAAAAATCCCTTTCCCCCAAAAACAACCCCGACCATCCCACAAGAAACAGACCAAACCAAAAAGGGGGCACCCCAGACCCTCCAAGAAACCCCGACCAAACCCCCAAGAAAACCAGCACCCCCCCCCCCAAACAAACCCTCCCCAAAAACCCCCCCCCCCACAAACCCCCCCAACCCCCCCACAAACCCCCCCAACCCCCCCCAAATCCCCCCCCCTCCCCCCAAACCCCCCCCTCCCCCCCCCCCCCAAACCCCCCCAACCCCCCCCCCCCCCCCCAAACCCCCCAACCCCCTCCACAAGGGGGCACCCGATCATTCCCAACCCAAAAGGGGAAAAACCAACCCCAAGGGAAAACCAGGGCCCTCCACAAAAACACCCCGACCATCCACAAGGGCAAACCAAAAAAAAAACCAGACCCCTTTTCCCCCCCCCCAAATTAACCCGACCCCTCCCCCCCCAAAAGACACCAGAAATCCCCCCAAGGGAAAAAAGGGCCCCCTCCACAAGAAACCGACCCCCCACAAGGGACACCAGCCTTCCCCCAAAAAAACCAGACCAAAACCACAAGACACCGTTCATTTCCCAAGGGAAAAAAAACATCCACAAAACACCAGACCATCCCCCAACCCAAAACCCCCCCAGAAAACCAGGAACATCCACAAGAAACAACCAAACAACAAGACAAAAGAACCCTTTCCCCAAGACCCCAACCAAACCAAAAAAGACACCGACCCCCTTTCCCCAAGGACCCAAAAAAACCATCCACAAGACAAACCAAAACCATCCACAAAAACACCCCCGTACCGGAACCAACCAAAAAGAAAAAGGCCTTCCACAAGACCCCCAGACCCCCCAAATTTTTAACCCGGGCAATTTAAAAAGACACCGACCATTCCCCCCCCCCCCCAACCCCCCCCCCCCCAACCCCCCCCGGCCCCCCAAACCCCCCCCTTCCCCCCCCCCCCAACCCCCCCCAAAACCCCCCCCCAAACCCCCTCCCCCCCCCAAAACCCCCCGGCAACCCCCCCCCCCAATCCCCCCAAAACCCCCAACACCCCCCAAAACCCCCCCCCCCCGACCCAACCCCAAAACCCCCCCCCCCCCATCCACCCCAAGACACCCGAAACCTTCCCCAAAAGAAACCCGACCCCCTTCCCCCAAAACACCCAGAAAAACAAAAAAAGAAAAACAAGCAACCAACCCCACAAGGGAAAACCAAAACCTCCAAAACGCAAGCCCCAAAAAAAACCGCCCTTTTTTTTCTTCTTTTTAAGACAAGACCCCCAAAAAAAAAGACCACCAAAACCCCTTTCCTTTCCCCCCCAAAAAAAACCAGACCTTTCCCCAAGGGCCACCAGACCCCTTTCCCCAAAAACACCAGACCATTTCCCCAAGAAAAACCAGACCATTTCCCCAAAACACCAGACCTCCCCAAGACACCAGACCAAACCAAAAAGAAAACAGACAAATTCCCCAAACAAAGGACCCCCCTGACACCAAAAATTACCAAAAAAGACCTTTCCCCAAGACACCCAGACCTCCAAAGAAAAAGGGCCTCCCCCAAGAAAAACCCGACCATTTCCCAAATTTAAACAGCCCCTTTAAAAAAAACCAACAATCCACA
This sequence comes from Cherax quadricarinatus, assembly GCF_026875155.1. Taxonomy (NCBI): domain Eukaryota; kingdom Metazoa; phylum Arthropoda; class Malacostraca; order Decapoda; family Parastacidae; genus Cherax; species Cherax quadricarinatus. The sequence goes on from NC_069405.1 coordinate 81,010,440, forward strand.
AAACACCAGACCTCCACAAGACCCCCAGACCATCCACAAAAAACCCGAACCCTCCACAAGAAACCGACCCTCCAAAAAAGACACCAAAACCCTCCACAAGGGCCCCAGGGCCTCCCCAAAGGGCACCAGAACCCCCACAAAAAACCCCCAGACCCCTCCACCCAAAAAACCCGGACCTCAACCCAAAACACCAGAACCCTCCCCAAAGACAAACCCGACCTCCAAAAAAAGACACCAGATATTCCCCAAGGAAAAACCAACCCCCCAAAAAGACACCAAAACCCTCCAACCCAAAACCCAGACCCCCCACAAAAAAAAACCAGACCATCCCCAAAAAACCCCAGGGCATTTCCCCCAAGACACCCCAAAAACCAAACCCAGACCCCCCCGACCTTTTTCCCCCCAAAACAAAACCCCCCACCCCAAGCCCCCAAACCCTCCCAAAGGGCACCAAGGGGGCCATTTCCCCAAAAACGACCCTCCACAAGACACCAAAAACCATCCCCCAAGACACCAGGGCCATCCACAAGCCCCGCCATCCCAAAAAAACCCCACAAAACCCCCAACAAGGAAACAGACCATCAAAAAAGAACAGGGCATCCAAAAAGGCAAACCGAAACCTCCACCCCCCCCCCCCCACCCCAAAACACCCGACCCTCCAAAAAAAGACAAACCCGGGCCATTACAAGCACCAAAAACCCTCCCCAAAAAAGAAAAAAAAATAAAGAAACCCGTCCTTTTAAAAAGACCCCCGAAACCCCCCAAAAAAGTACCCCCAGGAAACCCAAACCCTTTCCCCAAAAAACACCCGACCTTTCCCCAAGACACCCGAACTTCCAAAAAGAAAACCCGACCCCTCAAAAAAGACACCAGAACCTTTCCCCCATGGACACCAACCAAACCCCACAAGGACACCAAAACATCCACAAGAAAAAAAAAACCCTCAACAGGACCCAGGGCCACCCAAAAAGAAACCAGGGCCATCCACAAAACACCCGGGAAAATCCCAAGAAAAAGGGCCATCCAAACCCCCAAACCCCCAAGAAACCCCCTCCCAAACAAACCAAAAAACATCCACCCCAAAAACCCAAAACCCAAACCCTCCCCCAAAAAAAACCCGACCATCCACAAAGAAAAGACCAAACCACAAAAACACCAAAAAATCCACAAGAAACCAAAACCCAAAACCACAAGACACCGGGCCATCCACCCCAAAAAACCAGGGCCATCACAAAGGGCACCAGACCATCCAAAAAGACACCAGAAATCCACATGAAACCCGAAAAAAAAACCCCAAGACACCAGACCATCCACAAGAAAACCGAACCCTCCCAAGAAAACCCGGACCATCCACAAAAACACCGACCTCAAAAAAGACACCAGGAACCCCTTTCCCCCAAAACACCAAAAACCCTCCCCCAAAACACCAGGGCCCCTCCACAAAGAAAAAAGGCCATCAAAAAGGGCACCCGACCCTCCAACCCCAAAACAAAAGAACCCTTTCCCCAAACCAAACCCAAAACAAACACCACAAGGAAACCCGGAACCCTCCCAAAGAAACCGTCATCCAAAGGGGCACCCGAAACCCTCCCACCCAAAGGGCACCCGACCCTCCCCAAGACCCCCAGAAAAACCACAAGAAAATACCCCTCCAAAAAGACACCAGACCCTCCACAAGACACCAGGGGCCTCCACAAGACCACCAGAACCAAACCACAAAAAAAACAAAAAAGAACCCCAACCCCCAAGTCACCAAGGGCCATCCAAAAAGACCAAACCCGCTTTTCCCCAAGAAACAGGGGCCATCCCCAAGGGCACCAGACCCCTCCACCCAAGGGCACCCCGAACCCTCCACAAAAAAAGACCAAATTTCCAAAAAGGGGCCCCCCAACCAAAACCAAACCAAAACACCCCCCCCAAACCCCCCCGGCCGACCACCCCCCCCTCCAAACCTCCCCCCCACCCGGCCCCCACCGACCCCGCCCCAACCCCCCCCCCCCCCACCCCCCCCGACCCAAACCACAAGGGCAACCGAAACCCTCCACAAGACACCCCCGACCATCCCCAAGAAACCGGAAAATCCACAAAAACAGACCCCTCCACAAGGGAAACCCGGGCCATCCCCCAAAAACCCCCAAACCATTAAAAAGGAAAACGACCATCCAAAAACCCCGAACACCACCCCCCAAAACCCCACCCCCAAGGGCACCCCAACCCTCCACAAGACACCCCGGGCCATCCACAAGGACACCATAACATCCACCCGACAAACCCAAACCCTCCCCCAAGAAAACCCGACCCCTCCACAAGGGCACCCGACCATCCCCCAAAAACAGACCTCCACAAAAACACCCGAAAATCCACAAAAAAACAACCCGACCATCCAAAAAGAACAAAACCCTTTCCCCACAACCCCCCAAGACCCCATCCACAAGACACCCCCCCATAAAAAAGACACCCCGACATCCACAAAACCCCGAACCTATTTTTCAAAAGGAACACCCCCACCCTACCCCCAAGACCCGAACCTTTTTAAAAAAGACCTCCCCAAACCACCAAAAGCACAGATCTTTCCCCAAGGGCACCAGCCAAACCAAAACCCGACCTAAAAAGATCCAACCCCCCAAAGAAAAAACCATCCCCTGGGGAAAAACCCCCCCCCCAAACCCCCCAGCCATCCAAAGGGCCCCCCAAAAACCCCTTCCCCCAAGGACCAACCACCCCCAAAAAAACCATCCAACAAGAAACCCCCCGCCCTCCCCCAAGGGAAAAAAAGGGCCCATCCACAAAAACCCCCCGAACTTCCCCCCAAAAACACCCGACCATCCCAAGAAAAAGGGAAAAAATAAAAAGAAAGAAAAAAAGAAAACCCTAAAGAAAAGAAAAAGAAAGAAACAAAACCCAAACCACCAAAAAGGAAAAACCCGGGCCAAACCAAAAGCCCCCCAAAAACCCCCCCAACCCCAAACACCAACCCCCCCCCCCCCAAAAAAAAAAAAACCCCCAAGACACCAGGAAAAACCCCTTTTTTTCCCCAAGACCCCCCCCCCCCACCCCCCCACCCCCCCCCACCCCCACACCCCCCCCCATCCACAAGGAAAAAGCCCCTCCACAAAAAAAAAGGAAAACCCCAAAACCCCAAAAAACCCCCCCAACCCCCCCCAAAAAAAAGACACCAACACCAAAGGGGGAAACCTTTCCCCTTTTAATAACCCCCCAATTTTTTTTCAAAAACACCCCACACAAGACCCCCCCCCCCCCCCATTCCCCCCCCAAACCCCCCCCCCAACCCAAAAAGGCCTCCCTCCCCCAAAAGGGCACCAGACCATCCAAAAAAACCCCCAAACTTCAACCAAAAAAACCGAACCCTCCACAAGACACCCCGACCATCCCCAAAACAAAAAAAACCCTCCACAAGGGGGAAACCCGACCTCCACCCAAAAACCCGACCTCCCCAAGACAAAAAGACATCCACAAGAAAAACCCCGACCATCCACCAATGACTCCCCAACCCCCGGGGCCCTTCCCCAAGGAACCCCGATCCCTCCAAAGGGCACCAGTTATCCAAAAGGACCGAACCGACCCCCAACCATAAAAAAGGGGAACCCGACCTCCCAAAGGGCCCAGACCATCCCAAAAAGACACCAGGCCTTTCCCCAAAAAACCAGGAACCCTTAAAAAAAGAACCAGACCTCCACAAAAAAAGGGCCATTCCACAAGAACCAGAGCCTCCACCGAACCAAAACCTCCACAAGAAACAGCCATCCCAAGAACCAGCCATCCACAAGGACCAGAACCTCCCCAAAACCCCCCCAAAAAGACCTTTTAAAAGACACCAAAACCTTTTTTTTTCAAGAAAAGCCACCCCAAACCCAGGAATAAAACAAGAATTACAAGCCCCCCCAAAAGCCGCCATAAAGAAAGGACTTTGGGGGGGGTTGGTTTAAAACCCAGGAAAAACAAACCCCCCTTTTCCCCGGGCCCCCCATACCGGCCCGCCTCCACGGCCCAGGGACCTCAAGACCCGGGCCTTTTCCCAAAAAAACCCTCCCGCAACAAAATTGAAAGGAAAAACCCGCCTCCACAAAAACCGCCTTCCCAAAACCGTTCCACCCGACACCAGACCTAAAGGGAAAACCATACAAACCCGGGGTCCCCGGCCCTTCCCCAAAACCAACCACCCGTGGCCTCCGCCACCCTTCCCGGGCCCGCCTTTCCCCACCCGCCCCCAACCCCGATTATTTAAAGGGAACCCGGCCTCCCCCCTTTTTCCCGGGGGCCCCGGTTTCGGCACCGATTTCCAAAACCCGCCTGGGAAACCTCCCCCAAAACCCGGGGCTAAAAAACCCGTATCCCAAAAAACCTTTCCCCCGGGGGTTTAAGGGGGGTTTGGGGGGGTTTTGGGGGGGGTTTGGGGAAAAATTTTAAAAAGGGGGGGTTTTTTAAAGGTTTTGGGGGTTTCCGCCCGACAACCAAAGAGGCGGGGTTCCGAGACCAGCCTCGGGCCCCCCTTTTCCCAAAAACACCAGGCCCCCCTCCCGTCAATTACAAGGGGAAGGGGGCCCTCCTAGGCCGATTTTCCCAAACCGCTTCCCCAAAAAAGGGCCAAACCTCCAAAGGGAAAAATCCTTTTCCAAAAACCGAATTTACCCGGACCGGGTTTCCCAAAACCTTGGGGGGAAAAACCCATAGGGCCTTTTTACGGGGAATAAGTTTTACCGTGTCTTGAAAAATTTCCTTTTTAAAAAGGGATAGGGAATTGGTTTGTGGGGTTTTTGTGTGGGTTTTGTTGTTTTGTTGTGTTTGGGGGTTGAGGAACCCCCCGTCAAGGGGACGGGATTCCCAAAAAGTGGTTTTAAGTTTAAAATAAGTTAAAATCCGCCCCAACCCCGTTCCCAAAGTTACTTAAACCCACTTGGAAGCTTAAAAAGTGAAAGGTTTAAGGTGTTTAAATTCACGTGTTTGTTGCGGGTCCCCCTTGAAAACCCGCTTTTTCCCCCTTTTCAATTTCCGGAAAGCGAACAGTTCCCCCCATTCCCCCTTTCCCCAAAAGGTGGGCAGGCGCCCTTCCTTGCTCTTTGGGAAAACCCCTTACTTTTTGGGAAAAGGTTACAAATTTCATTTGTGTGGTTTTGGTTGTGTTTTGGGGTGGTTTGTATTTTTTGTTGGTTTTTTTAGGCGGTGTTTTTGGGGTTCGGGGAGTCATTTTTTCTTTCGGAATATAAGTTGTTTCGGGTATCAAGGTTTTTAAATTTTGGCCCCCCTTCCCCGAAGGGGGAACCTTTTCCCAAAAAAAAACCGGGGGAAAGGGGGCTAAGGGTTTCCAAAGGGTTCTTTATGGGAAATTCCCTTGTTAAAAAACCTTTGCCAAATTTTTTTAACCCAAAACGGGTCCCTTAAATTGGGTGGGATTTTCGGTGTTTCTTTAAAGATTCCTTTAAAAAGGTATTTTAAAAAGATATTTTTTTTTAAGTTGTGGGTTTTTTGTGGTTTTTTGGGGTTTTAAAAAGTTTCAATTAAAATTTTGTTTTAAAAATTTTTCGAAAAAAATTTAAAAGGTGAGTTATTTAAACATCTGGAAACCCAAATAAGGGGCAGGGTTTCTTTGGGTGTCCAATTCCCTTCCCCTTCCCCAAATTTATTAATCGGCCGGGTTAAAACTTGGGGAGGGGAACGGTTTAACTTTAAAGGGCACCCAAAGAAAAAAAGGGGGTTGGGGATTTAAATGCCGGGGAAAAGTTGGAAATTTTTTCGGTTTTTGGGGGTACGCCAGCAAACACTTAAAGATTATGGGGTTAAAACCTTTTCTGAAAGGTCCTTTCCCCCAGGGTTTTTTAGTAAGGATTTTTCGGACGTTTTTAAAAATTGGGGGGCGGGGGGTGATTTTTTGTTTTAACTTGACGTCCTTGCCGGGGAAAATATTTTTATTTTTGGTTTTATGGTTTTTTGGGGACGCTTTTTTTTAGCTTTTCAAAAATGCCCAAAAATTAAAGGAAGGGTTTTTTTTAAAACTTGCAAACCTTTTAAAAAAAGGGGGGATAATGGGGGAAAAAATGGTTCAGGGGCAAGAAAATCCTTAAGATAGTGGGCTGGGGTTTGGCGGGAAAGGAAAAGGGGGTTTCCCATTTAAAAAAATTTTTTTTACCCTTTTCCAAAGGAAAAAGGTTTTTTTTAAAAAATTTAAGTTCCCCAAAAAATTCCCTTGAATCTTAAAAATGTTTGGCAAGGGGGAGGTTTAAAAAATTGCAAACGCTAGTGTTTTGGACAAAACCCCGGGATTTGGTTAAAAAAACGGGGGTAGGGGGAAAATTCCTTTAGTGGTTAAATGCCAAAAAGTCCCCTGACTAGGGTTTAGTGGAGTGACTGGGTCGTCTAAGAGTCTGTTGAGTGCCTTCCCGTTGGATACTTGAAGACGCTTAACTTGAGGCTGACCTTAATAAACCTTAATATCTCGTGACCCTGCCAACAGTATTGACCCTTCTTGTAGCAGATAACCCTGCCTGCAGCATGGAAGACAGTGTACTGTGGTTAACTGCAGTTCACAATACGGATAATCTTACTAATTAATATAGGAACCTAGATGTGTACACTATACGAAGGGAAGATGGACAGTGATTTGTTACGTATCTGAGTTCTAAAGCTTCTATACTTGAGTGAAGAGTATACCAGCTGTGTTTCTCAAGACAATTCTACTGCCAGGGCACTATGGCACAAATATGATGGGGTTAGAGAGATCTCTAACAAAAATTCCCTCACGACATAGACGTTCTTAAAGCATGCTAAACGAAGTGTAGAAAAGGTGCGTGCACAGACGCTATGCAACACGTGGTGGTGCCACGTGTTGGTCACCAGAAAAGTCAGTGTGTCACAGGCACTCTCTCTTTGCCACTGATGTGTACAAAAATATATTAGCTTGACGTGAAGGAAAATGCACCCCAGGAAATGTCCCACTTAGCAGCTAGAGTAACCAGGGTTGGTCCGCCACTGGTCCACCACTGGTCCACCACTGGTCCACCACTTGTCCACCACTGGTCCACCCTGGTGGATCACCTCGTAACTCTTACTAGAGAGCTTCACCTGAGCGCTATGGGCCAGCTCACATATACGGTCCGGAAAACGCAAGATAAATCACGCCATGAGAGAACAAGTGACGCCACAAGACACGAGGTCACGCCCGAGGGATAGGTCATGGCCGTCGCGGGTGAGACAGCGTCAGCCGCAGGCGACGAAGGAGCGCGCGAGGGAGGACGGGTGCGGTAGGATGCAGCGGAGGTGTGGCGGCGGTGGCAGCAGCCACCTCTGTGGTGGAGGTGAAGGTGCGCTCCAGAGACTCACCTGGACGACCCTCCCCCCCCTCAACAACCAACCCACCCAGGATCACTCTCCTTAACGGTGCGCCGCCGCTCTGACACCTCTGACTCCCGCCAAATTCTCCTGCTCAACTCTCCCGACGAATTCCATAACACCACCCTGCAGTGTCACCACCACCCTGCAGTGACACCACCACCCTGCAGTGTCACCACCACCCTGCAGTGTCACCACCACCCTGCAGTGACACCACCACCCTGCAGTGTCACCACCACCCTGCAGTGTCACCACCACCCTGCAGTGTCACCACCACCCTGCAGTGTCACCACCACCCTGCAGTGTCACCACCACCCTGCAGTGTCACCACCACCCTGCAGTGTCACCACCACCCTGCAGTGTCACCAACCACCCTGCAGTGTCACCACCACCCTGCAGTGTCACCACCACCATGCAGTGTCACCACCACCATGCAGTGTCACCACCACCCTGCAGTGTCACCACCACCCTGCAGTGTCACCACCACCCTGTAGTGTCACCACCACCCTGCAGTGACACCACCACCCTACAGTGACACCACCACCCTGCAGTGACACCATCACCCTGCAGTAACACCACCACCCTGCAGTGACACCACCACCCTGCAGTGTCACCACCACCCTGAAATGACAACACACCCTGCAGTGACAACACCACCACCCTGCAGTGACAACACTACCACCCTGCAGTGACAACACCACCACCCTGCAGTGACAACACCACCACCCTGCAGTGACAACACTACCACCCTGCAGTGACAATACCACCACCCTGCAGTGACAACACTTCCACCCTGCAGTGATAACACCACCACCCTGCAGTGACAACACACCCTGCAGTGACAACACTACCACCCTGCAGTGACAACACCATCCTGAAGTGAAAACACCACCACTATGCAGTGACAACACCACCACCTTGCAGTGACAACACCACCACCCTGCAATGACAACACTACCACCATGCAGTGACAACAAAACCACCCTGCAGTGACAACACACCCTGCAGTGACAACACTACCACCCTGCAGTGACAACACCATCCTGAAGTGACAACACCACCCTACAGTGACACCACCACCCTACAGTGACACCACCACCCTGCAGTGACACCACCACCCTGCAGTGACACCACCACCCTACAGTGTCACCACCACCCTGAAGTGACAACACACCCTGCAGTGACAACATCACCACCCTGCAGTGACAACACTACCACCCTGCAGTGACAGCACCACCACCCTGCAGTGACAACACCACCACCCTGCAGTGACAACACTACCACCCTGCAGTGACAATACCACCACCCTGCAGTGACAACACTACCACCCTGCAGTGATAACACCACCACCCTGCAGTGACAACACACCCTGCAGTGACAACACCATCCTGAAGTGACAACACCACCACCCTGCAGTGACAACACCACCACCCTGCAGTGACAACACTACCACCCTGCAGTGACAACACCATCCTGAAGTGACAACACCACCACCATGCAGTGACAACACCACCACCCCCTTCAGCGACAACACTACCACCCCTGCTGTGACACCACCACCCTGCAGTGACAACACCACCACCTTCTTCAGCGACAACACTACCACCCTTGCTGTGACACCACCACCCTGCAGTGACAACACCACCACTCCCTTCAGCGACAACACTACCACCTCCTGCTGTGACACCACCACCCTGCAGTGACAACACCACCACTCCCTTCAGCGACAACACTACCACCTCCTGCTGTGACACCACCACCCTGCAGTGACAACACCATCCTGAAGTGACAACACCACCACCATGCAGTGACAACACCACCCTGCAGCGACAACACTGTCACTCCCTGTTGTGACACCACTATCCTGCAGTGACAACACACCCTGCAGTGATAACACCACCACCCTGCAGTGACAACACCATCCTGCAGGGACAACACACCCTGCAGTGATAACACCACCACCCTGCAGTGACAACACCATCCTGCAGGGACAACACACCCTGCAGTGATAACACCACCACCCTGCAGTGACAACACCATCCTGCAGGGACAACACAACCCTGTAGTGACAACACATCCATGCAGTGACAATAAAACACCACCCTGCAGTGACACCACCACCGCCCTGCAGTGACAACACCCTGAAGTGACGCCACCCTGCAGTGACACCACCCTGCAGTGACACCACCATCCTGCAGTGACACCACCCTGCAGTGATAATATCACCCTGCAGCGACAACACCACCCTGAAGTGACAACATCACCCTGCAGTGACAACATCACCCTGCAGTGACAACATCACCCTGCAGTTACAATACCACCCTGCAGTGACATCACCCTGCAGTGACAGCAACATCTGGCAGTGACAGCATCACCCTGCAGTGGCAGCATGACCCTGCAGTGACAGGATCACCCTGCGGTAACACCACCCTGCAGTGAAAATATCACCCTGCGGTGACAACACACCCTCCAGTGAAAATATCACTTTGCAGTGACAACACCACCCTGCAGTGACATCACCCTGCAGTGGCAACATCACCCTTCAGTGACATTACCCTGCAGTGACACCACCTGGCAGTGCTGTGTGAGGTACAGTGCCGTGACAGTGAGCTAGGGTGCCGTGACAGTGAGCTACGGTGCCGTGACAGTGAGCTACGGTGCCGTGACTCTGAGCTACGGTGCCGTGACTGTGGGCTACGGTGCCGTGACTGTGGGCTACGGTGCCGTGACTGTGAGCTACGGTGCCGTGACTGTGGGCTACGGTGCCGTGACTGTGAGCTACGGTGCCGTGACTGTGAGCTACGGTGCCGTGACTCTGAGCTACGGTGCCGTGACTGTGAGCTACGGTGCCGTGACTGTGGGCTACGGTGCCGTGACTGTGGGCTACGGTGCCGTGACTGTGAGCTACGGTGCCGTGACTCTGAGCTACGGCGCCGTGACTCTGAGCTACGGTGCCGTGACTGTGAGCTACGGTGCCGTGACTCTGCGCTACGGTGCCGTGACTGTGGGCTACGGTGCCGTGACTGTGAGCTACGGTGCCGTGACTGTGGGCTACGGTGCCGTGACTGTGAGCTACGGTGCCGTGACTGTGAGCTACGGTGCCGTGACTCTGAGCTACGGTGCCGTGACTGTGAGCTACGGTGCCGTGACTGTGGGCTACGGTGCCGTGACTGTGGGCTACGGTGCCGTGACTGTGAGCTACGGTGCCGTGACTGTGAGCTACGGTGCCGTGACTCTGAGCTACGGTGCCGTGACTGTGAGCTACGGTGCCGTGACTGTGGGCTACGGTGCCGTGACTGTGGGCTACGGTGCCGTGACTGTGAGCTACGGTGCCGTGACTGTGGGCTACGGTGCCGTGACTGTGGGCTACGGTGCCGTGACTGTGAGCTACGGTGCCGTGACTGTGAGCTACGGTGCCGTGACTCTGAGCTACGGTGCCGTGACTCTGAGCTACGGTGCCGTGACTGTGAGCTACGGTGCCGTGACTGTGGGCCTACGGTGCCGTGACTGTGGGCTACGGTGCCGTGACTGTGAGCTACGGTGCCGTGACTGTGAGCTACGGTGCCGTGACTCTGAGCTACGGTGCCGTGACTCTGAGCTACGGTGCCGTGACTGTGAGCTACGGTGCCGTGACTGTGGGCTACGGTGCCGTGACTGTGAGCTACGGTGCCGTGACTGTGAGCTACGGTGCCGTGACTGTGAGCTACGGTGCCGTGACTCTGAGCTACGGTGCCGTGACTGTGAGCTACGGTGCCGTGACTGTGGGCTACGGTGCCGTGACTGTGGGCTACGGTGCCGTGACTGTGAGCTACGGTGCCGTGACTGTGAGCTACGGTGCCGTGACTCTGAGCTACGGTGCCGTGACTGTGAGCTACGGTGCCGTGACTGTGGGCTACGGTGCCGTGACTGTGGGCTACGGTGCCGTGACTGTGAGCTACGGTGCCGTGACTGTGGGCTACGGTGCCGTGACTGTGGGCTACGGTGCCGTGACTGTGAGCTACGGTGCCGTGACTGTGAGCTACGGTGCCGTGACTCTGAGCTACGGTGCCGTGACTCTGAGCTACGGTGCCGTGACTGTGAGCTACGGTGCCGTGACTGTGGGCTACGGTGCCGTGACTGTGAGCTACGGTGCCGTGACTGTGAGCTACGGTGCCGTGACTGTGGGCTACGGTGCCGTGACTCTGAGCTACGGTGCCGTGACTCTGAGCTACGGTGCCGTGACTGTGGGCTACGGTGCCGTGACTGTGGGCTACGGTGCCGTGACTCTGAGCTACGGTGCCGTGACTGTGAGCTACGGTGCCGTGACTGTGGGCTACGGCGCCGTGACTCTGAGCTACGGTGCCGTGACTGTGGGCTACGGTGCCGTGACTGTGAGCTACGGTGCCGTGAGAGGGAGCCAGATAATCAATAACAGCGGACTGTTGTTGCAATATCACGGGGCATTCCAACTTTCCAAACCTAGGGACAAAACACTATGTTTGTCTCTGTGTTTGGAAGGATCCAAACATACGTACAACCACTATGTTTGGAAGGATACAAACATACGTACAAACACTTTGTCTCTATGTTTGGAAGGATACAAACGGGGGTAGTGTCTATCTGTATGCTTGGGATGGTCCAAACGTGAGAACAAGCAAAAACTGTTTCTATGTTTGTCTTCAAGTCAAGTAAAACATGCCAGCTGCCAGAGGTCTGGAAAACAGTGAACATAGTCTCAATGTTTAAGAAAGAAGACAGAGATGCAGCATTAAACTCCAGACCAGTGCCACTAACATGTTATGTAAGGCTGTGGAGATTATCAAATGAGGAGCAGTGGAGCGCCTGGAAAGAAGCAAAATCCTAAACAGCAACCAGCACTGTTTTAGAGATGGTAAATCCTGTCTCACATATCTGCTAGAGTTCAACAAGGCAATGAATTTACGCCAGAGAGGGAGATGGGTTAACTGGCTATTTCTGGACTGTAAGAAGGCATTCACTACAATACCTCACAAGAGACAGAGACAAAAGCTAGAGGAGCAGACAGGAATAACAGGGAAAGCACTACAGTGGATCAAGCAATGCTTAACAAGAAGGAAACAACGAGTTATTGTCCGTGAGAAGGTGCCGGGATGGGCGAGTGTGACGAGTGGGGTTCCACAAAGGTCAGTACCTAGACCAGTGGCAGCTCATGGTATAGGAGGTAAAGTTCTAGCATGGAGAGAGACATGGCTTACCAATAGAAAAGAAATACTTAAGCAGTATAATGTGATCCTTTATTAACAACGTTTCGGCCAAGCAGTGGGCTTTACCAAGTCACATTATACTCCTTAAGTGTTTATATTTCCACTGTATATAGACGAATGGTTCAGACAACAGACAAGTTGATAAATCTACATTCATCTACACTCCTGTCTGACACAGCAACATCATGTGATATTAATACTTGGGAATTCTTCACTTGCATAACCCTTGGGCATGACCTACTGCTCAAGGAGTCAAATGCAATGTTTGCAGCATTCACAGAGACCCACATAAAGGATCATTATGACAGCGAAATATGGATCCCAGGTTATAACATATTCTGATGCGACAGACTAAACAGGCAACAAGGGGAGGTTAGCCTGTCTGTCACAGAGTCTCTCATTTGCACAGAACTATTAAACACCTCAAATGATGTAGTTGAAGTTTTGGCGGTAAACATCGAAAGCCAAAACCTTGTCATTGTGGTAGTATACAAGCCTCCAGATGCAACTTCCCAGCAATTCCAGGAGCAGCTTGAGAAAATTGAACACTGTCTGGAAAATCTTCCAACTCCTGCCCCAAACATCTTACTATTAGGAGATTTCAACCTGAGACACCTAAAATGGAGGAATATATCAAACAATGTTTTAGCAGAGATCACCCCGGGAGGCAGCTCAGATGAAAATTCACACACACACGAACTATTAAATCTCTGCAACAAATTCACCTTAAACCAGCAAACAGTAGAGCCTACAAGACTAGAAAATACGCTGGACCTCATCTTCACTTACAATGACGATGTGATACGTAATATAACTGTATCAAAGACAATTCACTCAGATCACAACATAATAGAGGTACAGACATGTATGCACAGGGCTCCTGACCAGCAAAATGTGAGCAGTTATGAAGATCTCTTCACGAAATTCAATTTCAATAACAAAAACATACAATGGGATCAAGTAAACCATGTCCTAAATGAAACAAGCTGGGAAGATATCCTAAACAACACGGATCCGAATATTTGTCTTGAAAAAATGAATTCTGTGGTTCTGGAGATCTGCTCAAGACACTTTCCATTAAGAAAAAGAAAGAGAAGATGTAAACTAGAAAGAGAGAGACGTTTCCTACACAGACGAAGGCGAAGAGTCACAGAGCTGCTGAGTGGGGTCAATATATCTGAAATGCGAAGGGAAGCACTAGTCAATGAAATTGCAAATATCGAACTTAAGCTGAAGGAATCTTATAGGAGACAAGAATCACAGGAAGAACTAAAAGCCATAAAGGAAATTGAAAAAAAAACGAAATACTATTTCTCTTATGCCAAATCTAAGGGAAAAACAACATCCAGTATTGGGCCCCTGCTTAGGCGGGATGGGATATATACAGATGATAGCCAAGAAATGAGTGAGATACTAAGGTCCCAATATGACTCAGTGTTCAGCGATCCACTGCCCAGACTAAGGGTCGACAATCCAAATGAATTCTTTATGAACAAAACCCAAAATTTCGTCATCCCAAAACTCTCGGATATTATTATAACTCCACATGATTTTGAAGAGGCAATTAATGACATGCCCATGCACTCTGCCCCAGGCCTGGACTCGTGGAACTCCGTGTTCATGAAGAACTGCAAGAAGTCATTATCGTGTCCCTTCAGCATTTTATGGAGAGGGAGCATGGACACAGGGGTCATCCCACACACACTAAAAACAACAGACACAGTCCCACTCCACAAAGGTGGCAGTAAAGCAATTGCAAAGAACTACAGACCGATAACACTAACATCCCATATCATAAAAATCTTTGAGAGGGTTCTAAGAAGCAAGTTAGCCAACCACTTAGATACCCATCAGTTACACAACCCAGGGCAACACGGGTTTAGAGCAGGTCGCTCCTGCCTGTCCCAGCTACTGGACCACTATGACAAGGTCTTGGATGCTGTAGAGGATACACAAAATACAGATGTAGTATACACAGACTTTGCAAAAGCTTTCGACAAATGTGACCATGGTGTAATAGCGCACAAAATGCGGGATGAAGGGATAACAGGAAAAGTTGGTAGATGGATCTACAACTTCCTGACAAATAGAACACAAAGAGTAATAGTAAACAGAGTAAAGTCTGAGGCAGCCACGGTAAAAAGCTCTGTTCCACAAGGCACAGTACTCGCTCCCATTCTATTCCTCATCCTCATTTCTGACATAGACAGAGATGACACCTGGATCACCATGGCAGTGACCTCCATCGAAGACACTGTGAGACTTCAAGCGGACATCAACCAAATCTTCGAATGGGCCACTCAAAACAATATGAAGTTCAACGAAGAGAAATTTCAACCACTCAGATATGGAAAACTTGAATAAATTAAAAATGTATCAGGGTATAGCACAAATTCTAACCATACAATAGAGCGGAAAAGTAATGTGAAGAACCTGGGAGTGATAATGTCAGAGGATCTCGCCTTCGAAGACCACAACAATGTATCTACCTCATCTGCTAGGAAAATGATAGGATGAGAACCTTCAAAACTAGGGATGCCAAGCCCATGATGATTCTCTTCAAATTGCTTGTTCTCTCTAGGCTGGAATACTGCTGTACACTAACGGCCCCCTTCAAGGCTGGCGACATTGCAGACCTGGAGAGTGTACAAGGAACTCTCACGGCACACATAAGTGCGATAAGGCACCTAAACTACTGGGAACGGTTGAAGGTCCTTGATCTGTATTCCCTCGAACGCAGGCGAGAGAGATACATGATAATATACACTTGGAAGGTCCTGGAGGGATTGGTACCAAACCTCCGCACGAAAATCACTCCATATGAAAGCAAAAGACTCGGCAGGAGATGCAACATTCCCCCGATGAAAAGCAGGGATGCCACGAGTACACTGATAGACAACACAGTAAGTGTCCAGGGCCCAAGACTGTTCAATTGCCTCCGAGCATACATAAGGGGGATTACCAATAGACCCCTGGCTGTCTTCAAGAAGGCACTGGACAGGCACCTAAAGTCAGTACCTGACCAACTGGGCTGTGGTTCGTACGTCAGCTTGCGTGCGGTCAGCAGTAACAGCCTGGTTGATCAGACCCTGATCCACCATGAGGCCTGGTCTCAGACCGGGCCGCGGGGGCGTTGACCCCCGAAACCCTCTCCAGGTAAACTCAAGGTAAACTCAAGGTAAACATTGGAAAAATGTGACACCACCTACGACTGCTGCACCTCTCCTGCCTACGGTATATAAGCTACTTCTACGCACATATGCTGTATTTTTTTCAAGATTGATGGACTGACCACATCTACTCAAGGCTGAGGGACTGATTACCTCAAACTCCTCCTGTTCTTCAGTGTTGTCCTTTGTATGGACTGATGAAGCCACTGTGTGGCGAAACGTTTCCTCAATAAAGATACCCGAGTGTTGCACATGTGTCTAATTTATTATATTTCCATTGTGTCGGTATTTTATGCCATTTATTTACCAATAGAAAGCAGAGTGTTTCTATTAATGGGGTTAAATCTAAATGGGGATTAGTCACTAGTGGCGTTCCACAAGGATCAGTTTTAGGCCCTCTCTTGTTCATAATTTACATTAATGACCTTGATGAAGGAATTACAAGTGACATGAGCAAATTTGCTGATGATACAAAGATAGGCCGTATGATTCATTCTGAGGAGGATACCAATGAACTCCAGGAGGATTTGGACAAATTAATGTCTTGGTCTGAAAAGTGGCAGATGAAGTTCAACGTGGACACGTGTGATTTCCTAATCCTTGGGAATGAGAATAACCTTCGAAGTTATAAACTAGATAGAGTACAGCTTGATCACACAGTGTAAAAAAGGACTTTGGAGTCATAGTCAGCAGAAACCTTAAGCCAAGATAACAGTGCCTAAGTGTACACAATAAGACTAACAGTGTACTAGGACTTATTTCAAGAAGCATAAATAACAGGAGTCCAAAAATTATTTTATAGCTCTATACATCACTAGTGAGACCTCACTTGGATGCTGCTGCTCAGTTTTGGTCTCCTTACTACAGGATGGATATAGACTAACCATACTACGGGCGGGATTTGAACCCGCGGTCAGAGAGTCTCAAAACTCCAGACCGTCGCGTTAGCCACTGGACCAGCTAGCTTCAATAAGATTCGTCCAACTAGGTGTATTTCTACACCATAGGAAGGTTAGCATAGGCACCACTGTGTCCTAGTTGGACGAATCTTATTGAAGCTAGCTGGCCCAGTGGCTAACGCGACGGTCTAAAGTTTTGAGACTCTGACCGCGGGTTCAAATCCCGCCCGTGGTATGGTTTGCTTGCAATCGTGTTATTACGATTTCGCGAGTCATGGATATAGACTCATTGGAGAACATACAGAGAAGAATGACTAAAATTATTTACTGTATAAGGAATCTCCCGTATGAAGATAGACTCAGAGCCTTGAATCTGCACTCTCTGGAGAGTTGTGATGAATGGTTTGAAAAACCGACAAGTTGAAGATTGAGATACTTATGCAGCATATGGGAATCTTTATTCAGGAAACGTTTCGCCACACAGTGGCTTCATCACAACTGTCAGACACTGCAGCATCATGGGATCTTGTTACAAAGAATTCTTCAAAACTTGTTCAACCTTTGGACGAAGACCTACTTCGACTAGTGGATGGTACCACTATGACCCCGCCTCCTTCTGCTTCACGTCACCTCACTACAGTATATAAGGCTCGTCTACGGCCCTATGCTGTACATTCTACAAGATTGATGGACTGAACACATCGACTCCAGGTTGAGGGACTGATTACCTCATTCTCCTCCTCTCCTTACGCCTTCCTCTTTGTATTGGACTGATGAAGCCACTGTGTGGCGAAACGTTTCCTGAATAAAGATTCCCATATGCTGCATAAGTGTCTCAATCTTCAACTCTCTGGAGAGACGTAGAATGAGGGAAGATATCATTGAAGTGTATAAGTGGATGACGGGCATAAACAATGAGATATTAATAAAGTATTGAGGATATCGACTCAGGTAAGAACCAGAAATAACGGATTTAAGTTGGGTAAATTTAGATTTAGAAAGGACATAGGTAAGTACTGGTCTTCAAACAGAGTGGTCGATGCGTGGAACAGTCTTCCGAGTATGGTAATCGAGGCTAGGACCCTTGGTAGCTTTAAGAAGAGATTGGACAAATATATGAGTGGGAGGGGCTGGGTTTCATTGGTGTCGTGGGTACGGGAGTAAATTCTTGGGTAGCTTTGGGTAGTGGTGATTTTGATAAGGACCTGCCTTGTATGGGCCAGCAGGCCTTCTGCAGTGTTCCTCCATTCTTATGTTCTTATGTGTTGGAGGTGTGGGAGTGACACCTGTTGTGTTGGAGGTGTGGGAGTGACACCTGTTGTGTTGGAGGTGAGGGAGAGACACCTGTTGTGTTGGAGGTGAGGGAGAGGACACCTGTTGTGTTGGAGGTGTGGGAGTGACACCTGTTGTGTTGGAGGTGAGGGAGAGACACCTGTTGTGTTGGAGGTGAGGGAGAGACACCTGTTGTGTTGGAGGTGTGGGAGTGACACCTGTTGTGTTGGAGGTGTGGGAGTGACACCTGTTGTGTTGGAGGTGAGGGAGAGACACCTGTTGTGTTGGAGGTGAGGGAGAGACACCTGTTGTGTTGGAGGTGTGGGAGTGACACCTGTTGTGTTGGAGGTGTGGGAGTGACACCTGTTGTGTTGGAGGTGAGGGAGAGACACCTGTTGTGTTGGAGGTGAGGGAGAGACACCTGTTGTGTTGGAGGTGTGGGAGTGACACCTGTTGTGTTGGAGGTGTGGGAGTGACACCTGTTGTGTTGGAGGTGAGGGAGAGACACCTGTTGTGTTGGAGGTGTGGGAGTGACACCTGTTGTGTTGGAGGTGAGGGAGAGACACCTGTTGTGTTGGAGGTGAGGGAGAGACACCTGTTGTGTTGGAGGTGAGGGAGAGACACCTGTTGTGTTGGAGGTGTGAGAGCGACACCTGTTGTGTTGGAGGTGTGAGAGCGACACCTGTTGTGTTGGAGGTGTGAGAGCGACACCTGTTGTGTTGGAGGTGTGAGAGCGACACCTGTTGTGTTGGAGGTGTGAGAGCGACACCTGTTGTGTGGAGGGTGTGGGAGCGACACCTGTTGTGTTGGAGGTGTGAGAGCGACACCTGTTGTGTTGGAGGTGTGAGAGCGACACCTGTTGTGTTGGAGGTGAGGGAGAGACACCTGTTGTGTTGGAGGTGTGAGAGCGACACCTGTTGTGTTGGAGGTGTGAGAGCGACACCTGTTGTGTTGGAGGTGTGAGAGCGACACCTGTTGTGTTGGAGGTGTGAGAGCGACACCTGTTGTGTTGGAGGTGTGAGAGCGACACCTGTTGTGTTGGAGGTGTGAGAGCGACACCTGTTGTGTTGGAGGTGTGAGAGCGACACCTGTTGTGTTGGAGGTGTGGGAGCGACACCTGTTGTGTTGGAGGTGTGAGAGCGACACCTGTTGTGTTGGAGGTGAGGGAGAGACACCTGTTGTGTTGGAGGTGTGGGAGCGACACCTGTTGTGTTGGAGGTGTGGGAGCGACACCTGTTGTGTTGGAGGTGTGGGGAGCGACACCTGTTGTGTTGGAGGTGTGAGAGCGACACCTGTTGTGTTGGAGGTGTGAGAGCGACACCTGTTGTGTTGGAGGTGTGAGAGCGACACCTGTTGTGTTGGAGGTGTGGGGAGCGACACCTGTTGTGTTGGAGGTGTGAGAGCGACACCTGTTGTGTTGGAGGTGGTGAGAGCGACACCTGTTGTGTTGGAGGTGTGAGAGCGACACCTGTTGTGTTGGAGGTGTGAGAGCGACACCTGTTGTGTTGGAGGTGTGAGAGCGACACCTGTTGTGTTGGAGGTGTGAGAGCGACACCTGTTGTGTTGGAGGTGTGAGAGCGACACCTGTTGTGTTGGAGGTGTGAGAGCGACACCTGTTGTGTTGGAGGTGTGAGAGCGACACCTGTTGTGTTGGAGGTGTGAGAGCGACACCTGTTGTGTTGGAGGTGTGAGAGCGACACCTGTTGTGTTGGAGGTGTGGGAGCGACACCTGTTGTGTTGGAGGTGTGAGAGCGACACCTGTTGTGTTGGAGGTGAGGGAGAGACACCTGTTGTGTTGGAGGTGTGGGAGCGACACCTGTTGTGTTGGAGGTGTGGGAGCGACACCTGTTGTGTTGGAGGTGTGGGGAGCGACACCTGTTGTGTTGGAGGTGTGAGAGCGACACCTGTTGTGTTGGAGGTGAGGGAGAGACACCTGTTGTGTTGGAGGTGTGAGAGCGACACCTGTTGTGTTGGAGGTGTGGGGAGCGACACCTGTTGTGTTGGAGGTGTGAGAGCGACACCTGTTGTGTTGGAGGTGTGGGAATGACACCTGTTGTGTTGGAGGTGTGGGAATGACACCTGTTGTGTTGGAGGTGTGGGAGTGACACCTGTTGTGTTGGAGGTGTGAGAGCGACACCTGTTGTGAACCACCCCTGCCATTGCACCATTCCTACAATGTTGTCATGGCACCATTCCTACAATGACACCATGATACCATTCCTACAATGACACCATTTCTGCAATGTCACCATGGCACCATTATTACATTGTTACCATGCCAACATTCCTGGAATGACACAATGGCACCATTACTACAGTGTTAGCATAGCACCATTCCTACAATAACAACATGGCACCAATATACAATTGCACCATTCCTACAATGACACCATGGTACCATTACCGCAAAGTCACCATTACACCATTCCTACAATGACACTGTGGCATGCAAAGAGTACGTAACCTTTATTCGGCGCAATGTACACACCCTCACTTACAGGCTATCTCCCCCAACCAGCGAACCAGGTGACTAAGAGTTGACGATGGGGCCCCGTCGTTCAACTAGTGCCCAGGTTCCAGCCAATAAGAAGATGGTTTTGGCAATCGCAGAGGTGTTGTGGGTACCACTCTCCTGTCTGCCCTTGTCATTCCCATTCTAGAGCTGGTTGAAGCACGGTCTGCTCTCTTGTGGCTTCTATTCTGCCTTACTTACCGTGCAGTGTACTAATACCTATCACTGTACATAGTGTATATAGTGTACATACTTCTGTTCTAAATTGGTGAAGGATAATATAAGTCAAAACTTTTCTGCTGTGTTTATTTTGCTCCCTTTACACCCAGGATAACAGGCCGTTTGGACTCCTGGGTTGTAATAGACATCATGACACCATTACTACAATGTTACCGTGGCACCATTCCTACGACACCATGGCACCATTCAACAATGGAACCATGGCACCGTTCCTGGTAAGACATATAGGCAGCATTGAGGCCTATTTATTCCGAAATGTTTGGCCTACACAGTAGGCTTCTCCAGTAGATATGTAAGTTTATTCAGGTATACACAAATACAGATACATAGATAACTCAGTAACAGTCCCAGATTTTCGCTTAGCAGATTACGATGGGCTTAGAGAACACTTATCATCTGTTGACTGGGGTAACGAAGAGAGCTATCAATATGACAGTTTTCTGAACACAATACATGCTGCTCAAAGAACGTTTATCCCTTATAAGGAAATTAGATCAAATAGAAATGACCCAAAATGGATGAATAATAGGCTGAAATATCTACTAGGGCATAAGAAAGGAATTTATAGGCGTATCAAAAGAGGCGAGGGTCATCTTATGAATCAGTATATTGACATTAAGAGGGACATTAAAAAGGGGATAAGAAAAGCTAAAAGGGACTATGAAATTAAAGTTGCTAGGGATTCTAAAACTAACCCAAAAAGTTTTTTCCAGGTCTATAGAACAAAAGTCGATAAATTAGACACATGTGCAACTCTTGGGTATCTTTATTGAGGAAACGTTTCGCCACACAGTGGCTTCATCAGTCCATACATAGGAGAAACTTGAAGAACAGGAGAAGAATGAGGTAATCAGTCCCTCAACCTTGAGTCGATGTGTTCAGTCCATCAATCTTGAGTAGAATACGGCAGATGAGCGGAGAAGCAGCTTATAAACCGTATGGCAGGAGAGGTGTAGCAGTCATAGGTAGTGTCACATTTGTTCAATGTGGAAGTAGGTTGTGCCCAAGAATTAGGCAAGCGAAGAATTCCTAAGTATTAAGATCCCAAGAAGTTGCAGTGTCTGACAGGTTTGTAGATGAATGGTTCAGAGAACCGACATGTTGATAAATTAGACACATGTGCAACTCTTGGGTATCTTTATTGAGGAAACGTTTCGCCACACAGTGGCTTCATCAGTCCATACATAGGAGAAACGTTTCCTCAATAAAGATACCCAAGAGTTGCACATGTGTCTAATTTATCAACATGTCGGTTCTCTGAACCATTCATCTACAAACCTGTCAGACACTGCAACTTCTTGGGATCTTAATACTTAGGAATTCTTCGCTTGCCTAATTCTTGGGCACAACCTACTTCCACATTGAACAAATGTGACACTACCTATGACTGCTACACCTCTCCTGCCATACGGTTTATAAGCTGCTTCTCCGCTCATCTGCCGTATTCTACTCAAGATTGATGGACTGAACACATCGACTCAAGGTTGAGGGACTGATTACCTCATTCTTCTCCTGTTCTTCAAGTTTCTCCTATGTATGGACTGATGAAGCCACTGTGTGGCGAAACGTTTCCTCAATAAAGATACCCAAGAGTTGCACATGTGTCTAATTTATCAACATGTCGGTTCTCTGAACCATTCATCTACAAACCTGTCAGACACTGCAACTTCTTGGGATCTTAATACTTAGGAATTCTTCGCTTGCCTAATTCTTGGGCACAACCTACTTCCACATTGAACAAATGTGACACTACCTATGACTGCTACACCTCTCCTGCCATACGGTTTATAAGCTGCTTCTCCGCTCATCTGCAGTATTCTACTCAAGATTGATGGACTGAACACATCGACTCAAGGTTGAGGGACTGATTACCTCATTCTTCTCCTGTTCTTCAAGTTTCTCCTATGTATGGACTGATGAAGCCACTGTGTGGCGAAACGTTTCCTCAATAAAGATACCCAAGAGTTGCACATGTGTCTAATTTATCAACATGTCGGTTCTCTGAACCATTCATCTACAAAGAACAAAAGTCAGAGATAAGATAGGTCCCCTTAAAAATAACTATGGGCATCTTACTGACAAAGAGAATGAAATGTGCTCGATTTTAAATAATTATTTTCTCTCGGTTTTTACACAGGAAGACACTAATAATATTCCGGTAATTAATTTTTATAGTGGATCAGAAGAAGATAAATTATGTAACATCACAGTCACTAGTGAAATGGTTGTGAAGCAGATAGACAGACTGAAGCAAAATAAGTCACCGGGTCCTGATGAGGTTTTTTCAAGGGTTCTTAAGGAATGCAAAATGGAAGTCTGTAAACCATTAACTAATATTTTTAATTTATCTCTTCAAACAGGTGCAGTGTCTGATATGTGGAAGATGGCTAATGTAATTCCTATTTTTAAAACAGGGGACAAGTCGTTACCGTCAAATTACCGCCCAATAAGCCTGACCTCAATTGTAGGCAAATTACTAGAGTCAATTATAGCTGAGATTATAAGAAGCCATCTCGATAAGCATAGCTTGATTAATGATACTCAGCATGGATTCACAAGAGGCCGTTCTTGTCTAACTAATTTATTGACTTTCTTCAGTAAAGCTTTTGAGGCTGTTGACCACGATAAAGAATTTGATATTATTTACTTAGATTTTAGTAAGGCATTTGATAGAGTTCCGCACCAAAGACTGTTGAAGAAAGTAGCAGCTCATGGCATTGGGGGAAGGGTGCTCTCGTGGATCGAATCATGGCTCACAGACAGGAAGCAAAGAGTGTCCATAAATGGGGTTAAATCCGAGTGGGGATCAGTAACAAGTGGCGTTCCACAGGGATCAGTCTTGGGCCCGTTGTTGTTTATAATATATATCAATGATCTTGATGAAGGAATTACTAGTGATATGAGCAAATTCGCCGATGACACGAAGATAGGTAGGATAATTGATTCAAACGTAGATGTTAGGGAACTTCAGGAGGATTTAGACAAACTCTACTCTTGGTCAGAAAAGTGGCAGATGCAGTTCAATGTAGATAAATGCAAGGTTCTGAAGCTCGGGAGTGTCCATAACCCTAGCACTTATAAGTTAAATAATGTAGAACTTAACCATACAGATTGCGAAAAGGACTTGGGGGTTATGGTAAGCAGCAACCTTAAACCAAGACAGCAATGCCTAAGCGTACGTAATAAGGCAAATAGATTACTGGGATTTATATCAAGAAGTGTAAGCAACAGAAGTCCAGAGGTCATACTGCAGCTTTATACATCATTAGTAAGGCCTCACCTAGATTATGCAGCTCAATTCTGGTCTCCATATTACAGAATGGACATAAATTCGTTAGAAAACATTCAGCATAGGATGACTAAATTAATACATAGCATTAGAAATCTTCCTTATGAAGAAAGATTGAAGACTCTTAAGTTACATTCACTTGTTAGACGAAGAATGAGGGGAGACCTGATCGAAGTGTATAAGTGGAAGATAGGTATTAATAAAGGGGATAATCACAAGGTCTTGAGGATATCTCTCCAAGAGAGAACCCGCAGTAATGGATTTAAATTAGATAAGTTTAGATTTAGAAAGGACATAGGAAAGTATTGGTTTGGAAATGGGGTAGTAGATGAGTGGAACAGTCTACCTAGTTGGGTTATTGAGGCTAGGACTTTGGGTAGTTTCAAATTTAGGTTGGATAAATACATGAGTGGGATGGGTTGGATTTGAGTGGGACTTGCACATCAGAGCTTATTTCTTGGGTAGCATTGAAAATTGGGTAGGTCAAATGTTTGTTAGTGGGATGAATTGTAAAGGACCTGCCTAGTATGGGCCAGCAGGCCTGCTGCAGTGTTCCTCCTTTCTTATGTTCTTATGTTCTTATCATACATAGCAGCATATGTGTAGAGAACCTAGGCAACGTTTCGCTCTCCAGAAGCTTGATCAAGCCGTTCTTCAGTCGAGTGGTGTACTCGACTGAAGCAGCCTACTGTGTAGGCGAAGCCTCTCAGAATAAATATGCCTGAGTGCTGCACATGTGTCTTACCGACTTGTCGGTATTGTATACCATTTTGGCACCATTCCTACAATGTTACCATGGCACCATTCCTACAATGTTACCATGGCACCATTCCTACAATGAAAACATTTGTACAATGTCGCAATGGCACCATTCCTACAATGCCAATATTCCTACAATGTCACAATGGCACCATTCCTACAATGTTACCATGGCACCATTCCTACAATGTTGCCATGGCACCATTCCTACAATGTTACTATGGCACCATTCTTACAATGTAACAATGGCACCATTCCTACAATGTTACCATGGCGCAATTCCTACAATGTTACCTTGTCATCATTCCTACAATATCACAATGGCACCATTCCTACAATGTTACCATGGCACCATTCCTACAATGTTACCATGGCACCATTCCTACAATGTTATCATGGCACCTTTCCTACAATGTCACTAAGGCACCGTTCCTTTCTGTTCAATGGCAACACTGCTCTGACTGCCTCAGTGTTGCCAACACAGGTAAGCTGGGATCCATTATCTGTTAATTGATTCAATTTTGTTACCGGAGCAACAAATAGGTGAACCTTCACCACAGACACCTGAGCCTTCACCACAGACAGGTGAACCTTCACCACAGACACCTGAACCTTCACCACAGACACCTGAACCTTCACCACAGACACCTGAACCTTCACCACAGACACCTGAACCTTCACCACAGACACCTGAGCCTTCACCACAGACACGTGAACCTTCAACACAGACACCTGAACCTTCACCACAGATACGTGAACCTTCACCACAGACACCTGAACCTTCACCACAGACAGGGGAATCTTCATCACAGACACCTGAACCTCACCATAGACAGAGGAACCTTCACCACAGACACCTGAACCTCACCACAGACAAATGAACCTCACAACAGACAAATGAACCTCACAATAGACAAACGAATATCACGATAGACAAACGAACTTCACAAGAGAAACGAACCTCACAAGGGAAACGAACCTCACAAGGGAAACGAACCTCACAATAGACTGAGAAATGAACCTAACATAGAGGCGGGATCGTCGAAAATCATTTGAAATTTCCTGTTCTAAGCAAGAGAGAGAGAGAGAGAGAGAGAGAGAGAGAGAAGGAATGCGATTATCCTGCCACTCTGTGGCTGGACATCACCTACTGCTTAGTCAATATCTCAGTACCCATATATGACCCACCCATGCATGACTCACCCATGCATGACCCACTCATGCACCAACCTACCCATGCATGACCCACCCATGTACCAACCCAACTATGCACCAACCCCCCCATGCATGACCCACCCATGCACCAACCCACCCATGCATGACCCACCCATGCACCAACCCACCAATGCATAACCCGCCAATGCACCAACTCACCCATGCATGACCCACCAATGCACCAACCCACCCATGCACCAACCCACCCACGCACCAACCCACCTATGCATGACCCACCAATGCACAAACCACCCATGCACAATCCACCCATCCATGTCCAACCCATGCACCAGCCCACCCATGCATGACCCACCAATGCAAAAACCACCCATGCACCAACCCACCCATGCATGACCCACCAATGCACAAACCCACCCCTGCACCAACCTACCCATGCATGACCAACCCATGCACTAACCCACCCATGCATGACCCACCAATGCATAAACCCACCCATGCACCATCCCACCCAAGCACTAACTTGTAGACAGCCTGTACTGTCTGCACAGACAGCCTATGCTGTCTGCAGCACTCAGGTGCTGCCCTCTCTAGGACTGCCCAGGTCAGTGGGACGCTGGTCCCCCTCGCGCTCACTCACTCAGCAGCCTAGAATCAGACAATAGGTCCTACTCCCTCTCTCCCTCGTGGGCATGGCCCTCCCGGGCCATGGGCACGAACACACTAGCCAATATACCCACCACGACTTTGGCAAAGCAAGAACAATCCTCCACAGCCCTATAATTGAGTTCATGCCACTGCATCACACCAACAAAGCATGTTTCACATTGGCAGCAGAGGTGGTCGCAGCAAGTGTGTTTGCCCGGAGAGAGGAAGGAAGAGGGATGAAGTCATTTTCTCTTCAACGCCCCATGCAAGAAGCATCTGTCTCTCATCGAGTTATCCTGATTTCGTGTCTGCACGTTTCAGCATCCAGTCACAGGTACAAGCAGATTTGGCAGAAATTTACCGAATTTCTTCGAGAATTGTAAGTGGTATCCCTGTGACTCCACGCCACAGCGTCCCACGCTCTTTCTCAAGTCACATGTTCAGCGTCACTTGTATGCTTTGTCGTTGTTGTTCAGCTCAGCACAGCTATTTCAGCAAGTCAGAGGTGAGTTTGTGGTGATTTCTGCATCCAGTGTGAGTGTCTCCCTGTGTTTGTGGGTGGGAGAGGAGGAGGAAGTGGCCGTTCCTCGCCTTGCCCACGCTCGCCCTACTCACGCCTCACCAGCCTACCATACACCACCATGCCATCACTCCCTCTGCTGTGTTTTCTGCTGTTTTCTATGTGAATTCATTGCCAGAGCTGTGTATCCGAGTGCCTGAGGCCACTCGAAGCTACGTGGATCACCATGCCACGTGAATCACGAAGCCACGTGGGTGTCGACGATGTCACGTGGATCTACAAGCCACGTGAGTTACCAAGCCAGATATCCCAGGCCATATGCTCTGGTCTGCTGCCTGCATCACATTGACGTCACCGACGATGCTGCCCGACTTCACGACGTCACGATGTCTGCCTGACGTCACCTCGAGATGTCTGCTGACGTCACCTTGCGACTTAACGCCTGACATCACATGATGTCACATCGAGTGTTTCAGTAATTATGTCAGTATTGTCGAGAAGATTGAGAGAAGATATATGTTGTGTGTTAAATTAATTCTTCTCAGTCAGTGTTCTCACATGTTCGTGTATAGCTTAGTGTCAATTTTGTGCACAGAAAAGCATCATTTGCTAGTTTAAGCCATGTTGTACCACATGTACCATGGGTGTGTGCAGTTTTCCGTGTGTCCTGTGCGGTCTGTGCCCAGACCACTTTGTTGCCTGTCCCCGGTGTGACCAGAGCGTTTGACAGCTGATATCAGTCAGCCAGAGCGTCTGAGCCCCTTGTACAGAAAGCTCTTATGCTCGTCACTCGTGAAGTCCTGCAGAATCGTACCTGCTATGATTCCCATTGAGAATTGTTTCACATCACCTACAGACCTTCAGAGTGCAGTTATATGTAGAGAAACAAGTCTGGGGATGCTTAGACTAACCTCTGCTATAACTCCAACTGTCGAGAGAATGACACTCGTCAAGCCGCAGTTTAAGCCCTGTCGGCAGGCACTGTGTCAGCCTCGTGTCACAAGCTTCAGTGAGCTTCTGAACAAAGAAGATGTCACTTTGACTGCTAGCTCGCTCACTGCAGTCTGGTGTATGATGTTACAACTCTCAGATGTTTCGCCCAGTCGTCTCTGCCACGACTCACTCCACGACTTACTCCACACTCGCCGGCAGTGACAGCCCAGCAACAGTACCAGTCGAGAAGTGTCCTCCTGAGTCGCTTGCAGAAGTCCTGCCCAGTTGCCGAGTTTTGACGACGCCTCACTCGAGGGCGCCAGCATGTCATGCCCCAGATTGAGTGAAACCCTGCAGCAATTCCTACGATGACTGCTTCACCGTTCCAGAGGAGACCGTACCCTGTATGTCACAGCTCAGCAGCAGCGATGTCTCCTGTGTTGCAGTATCTGTCCAGATGCAGGAAGGCATGCAGTGATGCCCATCGACACTCACTGCCTTTGATCACGATATTTAGCACACCCCACGTGTTTTTTTCTTCCCTCCCTGTAGGAAGTTTTTTTTTCCATGTCCATGTATATATATATATATATTATATATATTATATTATATTATATTATATATATATATATATATAATATATATATATATATATATATATTTATTCTGTGTTCTGGGCCCTCTTCCTATGAGAGAGAGACTGAGTTTTTTTTATCACCAGTATTGCCGCGTCGGGATGACGTGAAGTAGGTGGCCGAGCAAATGTAGACAGCCTGTACTGTCTGCACAGACAGCCTATGCTGTCTGCCAGCTTAGTTCATATTTTGCAGCACTCAGGTGCTGCCCTCTCTAGGACTGCCCAGGTCAGTGGGACGCTGGTCCCACTCGCGCTCACTCACTCAGCGGCCTAGTAGCAGACAACAAGCCTACTCCCTCTCTCCCCTGTGGGCATGGCCCTCCCGGGCCATGGGCACGAACACACAAGCCTGTGTACCCACCATGACTTTGCAAATAAAGTAAGAAGCCTCCGAAAACGTATCATTCATTCACCCGCTCTGCAAGAGCCACCAACAAAGTAAATTGTTTCACAAACCCACCCTTGCATGGCCCACTCATGCTCCAACCCACCCATGCATGACCCACCCATGCACAAACCCACCCATGCATGACCCACCAATGCACCAACCCACCCATTACAATAAACACAACAGAAAAACTTCTGACTTGTATTATCCTTCACCAAGTAAGAACAGAATTATGTACACTATATACACTATGTACAACAATAGGTATTAGTGCACTCCACGGTAAGCAAGGCAGAATAGAAGCCACTAGAGAGAAGACCGTGCTTCAACCAGCTCTAGAATGGGAATGACAAGGGTAGACAGGTGAGTGGTACCCACAACACCTCTGCGATTGCCAAAACCATCTTCTCATTGGCTTGAACCTGGGTACTGATTGAACAATGGGGTCCCATTATCAACCCTTAGTACCTGGTTCACTGGTTGGAGGGTGTGTACATGCGCTGAATAAAGGTTACATACTCTTTGCATGCCACACCCCAACCCCGAGAGGGTTTAGGATTAGGCTCCCACCTCCCAGTGGTAACCGTGCCATCATGGCACCAAATAATGGGACTGCCTTTCCTCTCAACCATCCAACTCTTAGATAGAACTCAGCTTTATTTGCAACAAAAAGCCAAACCCTAAACTTAGAGCAAGACAGCAGACAGTAGGGCTAACCTAGGTCCAAAGTGTGGGAGGACGGTATCCCGCACTCCCTCACTAAAAAAAAAACCCACACCAGGGGATAAAAAAAAGGAGCTTGAAAGCAGTTACCATACGTCCCTAACACATCCTAACCTAATATATAATTATAATTATAATTTTTAGACTCTAGATAGAGAGTCTGCCAACTTATTTTCTTTGCTGGCAATGTGTAATATTCTGAAAGAATAGGGTTGCAGTCGTTGACTCCATCTCATGAGCCTCGTATTGTGGTTCTTCATGGTTTGGAGATATACTAGAGGGTTGTGGTCACTATAGACAGTGACCACCTGCAAAGTCTGGCTCACATAAACATCGAAATGCTCCAAAGCCAGTACCAGCGCGAGGGCTTCTTTTTCAATAGTAGAGTAAGCCCTCTGGTGCGGCTGGAACTTTAGTGAGAGGAATGCTACAGAATGCAACTCCTCGTCCCCCTTTTGCAACAGTACTGCCCCAACCCCAGACTCACAAGCATCAACCTGTAATGAGAAAGGTTTGGAGAAGTATGGAGACAAAAGAATGGGTGCAGTACACAATAATCTTTTTGCTTTCGTAAAAGCATTTTGACATTCTGGGGTCCAATTAAAGGGAACTTTGTGACTGGTAAAAGAGGTAAGAGGCGCTACAATATCTGAAATTTTTTTACAGAATCTTTTGTAACATCCTATCATGCCTAGGAAACGTTGAAGAGATTTCCTGTCATGTGGAACTGGATAATAATGGCAAGAACTTTAGCAAAATTAGGAGCAACTTTACCACTACCTACTTCATGGCCTAGAAAAGTAACAGTGGCCTGGCCAAAAGAAGACTTAGATAAATTAACAGTTAAATGGGAACTTTGAAAGGTCTCAAAGAGAGCCTTAAGTCTAAATAGGTGTTGATCCCATGTATCAGACACCACAACAATATCATCCAGGTACGCTGCCATGCCTTCAAGTCCTTTAATAGCCTGATGGATAAATTTCTGGACTGAAGAGGGGGAGTTTTTCATTCCGACGGGGGTATCTGTATATTGATAATGACCTCCTGGAATTACGAAGGCAAAGGTTTCCTTCGCCTTATCAGTCAAAGGTACCTGATAGTAACCTTTAAGGAGATCTAACTTGGACACAAAAGTAGCCTTACCCACAATGTCGATTACGTCATCCAGACGAGGAAGAGGGTAAGCATCTGTGATTGTGACCTCATTCACCTTACGGTAGTCTGTACACATACGAAAACCTCCATCAGCTTTTTTAACAAGGATGCACGATGAAGTCCACGGACTAGATGACTCCTCCACTAACCCATACTCTAACAGAAATTCTACCTCCTGCTGAAGTAGCTTCTGCTTTTCAGGATTAGCTCTGTAGGAGGAGAGTTTAATAGGTTTAGAGCAGTGGTTCCCAAACTGGGGGTAAATTACCCCCTGGGGGTAATTTAACCATTTTTGGGGGGTAATGGAGGGGTGACAGAAAAAAAGTTATGAATTCTGAAAATCAAGAAAACAATGCGGTACCCGGTATGAGGATTATTGTTAACTTGGTCTTAGTATATAAAGTTGTAAAGTAAACCTATTATAAGTATGTAATAAAGTTAAAAACCAATTAACAATAAAATAAAAAACCAATATACAGTATTAGAAAAGATAAAATATATAGCTAAGTGTTTGGAAAACCCAAGAATATTTGACAAGTATGTTAGGACAAAAGTCACTCAGTAGACCAGATCGACCTGTCCAGTAGTGTCAATCACTCCTGGGGCTGCCTCTATTCACACTGTCATTTATCTGTAGCATCAGCCGAGTAGACACAAGCTGGTATGTATGTGTACTGCCCTGTGCAGTATATAGTTAGTATTTACCCACTGTTACTGTGAATTTGTAGCTATTATTAATTTTATATATAATGTATGTGTGGTTCTTACGTTTTCAATGGTTTTGCTAGGATTAGCAGAGTATGCGAGGCTGTATACGTTCACGTTTAGCCATATATATCAATAATAACAACATTTTGTGAAAGGGGTAACATGCTTTATGTGGCATGTTAAATTGGGTAACAAGCTGAAAAAGTTTGGGAACCACTGGTTTAGAGTTTCCCACATCTACGTCATGATAACCTAACGTACATTTTTTCGGCACATCCGAAAAAATATCAGGGTATGACTGTAGAAGCGCAGTTAAACTTGTTGATCGAGTTTCAGAGTCGTCCTCAGAGATAGAGGACGGAGTCATTACTGGGACTTTATCTGGTGTACGAAAAGATTTTAATTGATTAACGTGGTAAGTTTTAGTTTTTGAGGTTTTATCAAGGGAAGATACCACATAATTTACGTCAGATAATTTACTTACTATTTGCATAGGTCCCGTAAATCTAGCTTTCAAGGTGTGGCCAAGTATAGGTTCCTGTACCAACACCTTGTCTCCTGGATGGAAGGAGCAGAATTGTGCATTTCTGTCATACCTCTGTTTCATCTTATTTTGAGCTGCCTTTAGGTTATCCTTTGCTAACTGACATGCCACCTGCAGCCTTGAAGACGGTTGTAGAGTGTTGAGCTAACGTCTTCTCCCATCCATCCTTCTTTGAGCACAATTTATCTTATTGAAAACAGCAACAAAGGTAGTGATTCATCCCAGTCTGTAGGAAAATGCATACAAAAAGTTCTCATCATGGTTTTTAACGTCTGATGGAATCTTTCCAAGGCGTCTTGGGACTGAGGATGATTGGCAGTGGATAAGTTGTGGATTATCCCTAACCTAGTTAATGCTTCCCTGAATGCTTTGGCAGTGAAGTTAGTACCTTGATCACTTTGAATAGTTTTAGGAATGCCAAAACAAGAACTAAATCTGGTTAAAGCCTTGAGAATGGCTTTAGTATTAATACTGTGCATGTGAACTGCTTCAAGGTATCTAGTTACTCTATCCATAATGGTAAATAAGTACTGATTTCCAGACTTTGACTTAGGTAGTGGACCTACACAATCTATAATTAATTCTGCAAAAGGTTCTCCATCAGCAGGTATAGGTTGGAGAGGTGCAGATTTAATGGAATGTCCAGGTTTCCCTACTTGCTGACATTCTCGGCAACACCGGATATGATTCTTCACATCCTGCCTTAATTTTGGTCAATAAAATTCTTTTGTGATTCTATGTAATGTTTTAGTAATTCCTAAGGGGCCTCCTAATTAAGTATTACGAGCTATATTCAATATTTGAGGTCTAAACACTGTTGAAACCACTAACCTGTCTGACAGTTGCCGGCCCTCTATCTCCTTACCAGTCTCAGTGTAGATCAAATAGTCGTTGTTAAGTTTATACTTGACCGAAAAAAATTTACCCATGGCTGCCTGACAAGCGAAATTCAAAGAAGGGTCCTTTCGTTGCTCCTCCTGGAAGGACAGTCCCTCGGGCATGGAAACAGAGATATCTGGCAATCCTGCAACCCTGGAATACGAAGGCTTGATCTGGGTCTGTTCACTTAAATTACAAGGTCCTGGTCAGTTTTCCTCGTAAAATAAATTGGCTATTCCGAGATCCGAGTCGTCCAAGGATAGGTCATCATTCTCGCCAGATAACCCTTGGGATGTTGCCCAAGTTATGGCCAACACCGGAGAAGAATTAATCATTATGGGTTTAGGACATACACTAGCAGTGGTAATGTTATTACCCAGTAATAACATGGCATCTTTCATAGGGAATCCCTCGGATTCACACACAGTCAAGTATCCAGTGTAATATTTGCACTGTACATAAATTCTATGCAAGGGGACAGAAAATATCGCTCCTCCAAATGCTTCCAGCAAAACAGAGGATTGCAGGGAAGTGTTCTTGGAAAGGAGAAGTACTCCCTCTCTTATAAGTGAGCAATATGCTCCAGTTTCTCTAAAGGTTCTGACTTCAGTTGTTTTGAGTCTTCCTGAAGGAAAATACGACTCTGACAGTAATAAGGGGCCATCCCTTTCTCTACTTCTTTCAGGGACATGTTACTAGGGACACTATAGATTTTCCCTAACGGTTGGGGTTTGTGGGGGCAGTTGGGACGGATGTGACCTACTTTATTACAGAGGAAGCAGATGACAGGTTTGCCCTTAACTCCTTGCTGACGTTGTAACTGGTGTCGCTCTGGCTGGTGTCTCTCTGGATACTGTTGTCGAGTTGCACCATGTTGAGTGGTTTGTCTCTCACCGGTGGACCATAAGTTTTAGAAGCGTGGCTCACCAGGTGACTAGTTGGCTGTGTAGACGTTCTCCCCCCCGGCTGGCAATTCATCCTCCAAGGTTGACGATCTCTGCTCATGCCAGGCTGTTGAAAAGAGAGATGGGACCGCTCGGACAAGGAGCGATTAGTTTCAAAGGTATCAGCCAACCTGGCTGCCTCCAATGCAGTGGTTAAGTCACGATCCTGCAGAAAAACTCTAACCTCTGGTCCCACAGGCTCCAGCAGGTTATCAATCAGAATAAGCTGCACAAGATCATCGAAGGTAGCAACACCACTTGCTTTATACCAGTGGTAAAAGCTTTGGTTTGCCGTCGCACAAAATCAACCAGGGATTGACCAAGCTGTCGTCTGCATAATTTAAATGACTTTCTATACTTAGCTGGGATACAAGTATATGCTCCCAAAACTGTGGTCTTCACTTTATAATCGGAAAATTCAATGTCATTTAACACTGACGTAAATTCCTGTGCCCTACCAAACAATGCTGTGTGAACCAACGATGCCCAATGCTGTTCCGGCCACCTCAAGGCTCGAGCCTGATTTTCGAAAGTTTCAAAAAATTGTTCTGTTTCTGCCTCATTGGAGCGGGGAACAAGCTGTACTGCTTTCTGTAAACTAGTCATTTACAACTTGTGAAAACTGCCTTCTTTCTTTTTCCCTATCAAACTCTTCCTTGGCAAATGCCCTCTGTTCCCTAGTCTACTCAAGATTGATTTTCGCCAACTCAAGTGCCAACGCAGCTGATTCGTTTTCAGACAACCCTGTTGCACGAGACTGACGATTTTGCTCCGCTGATCTATCATTTTCCTCCTGCGAGAACCTCGGAGTTTTATTCCTGGCTCCCGTAGAGGGGGAAGTCTGATGTGCCATCTCCTAAGATAAGATAAGATTTCGTTCGGATTTTTAACCCCGGAGGGTTAGCCACCCAGGATAACCCAAGAAAGTCAGTGCGTCATCGAGGACTGTCTAACTTATTTCCATTGGGGTCCTCAATCTTGTCCCCCAGGATGCGACCCACACCAGTCGACTAACACCCAGGTACCTATTCGCTGCTAGGTGAACAGGACAATAGTGTAAGGAAACGTATCGAAATGTTTCCACCCGCCTGGAATCGAACCCGGGCCCTCCGTGTGTGAAGCGGGAGCTTTAGCTACCAGGCCACCGAAGTTTGTCGGTTATAAGTGTACGAAGTTGCGCAGCTGTGAGAGTGCGTTCGTAATCATTGCCAATAGAACAAGCAATTTGCCAACAACGCTGTAGGGACAACTTAGGCAAGTTAAATAAAGTATATGCCGACACCAGACGTCTGACTTGTCTAGGTGGCATACCCCAATGTGTAAGTTATTTGCTATGCACAGTACGACTGTAGAATATGCACAGACACTTGCAAGGCGGATACACAATAGCAAAGCTGACTGCAAAATCTTCACACAACAAGATTGACCATAGCGAAGCGAGCACACCGAACAAGCTAGTAGCGAGCTGTTGAACGATTATACAATAGCGAGCACCCATGAAACAAATCCTTTACGTATCTTACCTCACAGTCAGTCAATCTCCCATTTACCTGCATCTACAAACCTGCACGTTAGTCAAAGAGCCCCTGATAAAAGTGACCACCCATGCTACCACTGAGTCGTAACACTTTGTCAGTCCATCGACACCAAAGCTTCTCCTTTTCCTGTTCCCCGTACAGCCTCTATAAAATTTCCAGTCACAGAGTTGCCCGCTAGCACTGACCTCTCAGGCAACCCATGCTGTCCTGGTACAATTACCTTCCTCACCACCTTCAAACCATTATCCAGGATCTTTCCGAAGATCTTATAATCATCACAAATTATAAATATCATTATAAATTATAAATATCATTAAACATCCCGCAACACTGGGTTCTTTAAATAACTTGGTGAGTCGTTGACTTATTCGCACTACCCCACTTTCCCATCTCAATACTGCAGCCCAAGACTTCTATGAAAGCCTCTAGAGGACCTGGTGTCAAGAAGTCGTCAGAATCAGAGGCGTCAGTTATCTGATAGTCAAGTTTTCCACCTGTGGTCTTGCGACATGTCCCTGGCTAGTCAGTAGTGTTACCATTATTCTTCTACACTAAAGATGAGAAGAGGCAGCTCAGAAAAGTACCCAGGTCCCCAAACCACCAATAGCTGCACCTCATTCACCCTTCCTGACAGCTGCTTCGCATCCTCCTATCCTGATGTCTGTGTCAGCTACATATGGCTGGACGTCTCCTTCAGTCATCTGTTCCCGTCACCTTCGTGGCGGTAACTATCACCTCTTCATCCCGTTGTGCTGTTTCACCTCCACAGCTGCGTTTTCCACAACCTTGTCTCACCCCCCCAACCACCCACCCCACCACCCACCGTCGTCGTTGTCCCTGACCTGCAACATCATTGCTAGACTCCCTACCCTGGGTTATGCTGAGTTACTAACTCTCCCTACCCCGGGTTATCCTGGGTTACTAACACTCCCTACCCCGGGTTATCCTGAGTTACTGACACTCCCTACCCCGGGTTATCCTGGGTTACTAACACTCCCTACCCCGGGTTATCCTGGGTTATTAACACTCCCTACCCCGGGTTATCCTGGGTTACTAACACTCTCTACACTGGGTTATCCTGGGTTACTAACATTCCCTACCCCAGGTTATCCTGGTTTAATAACACTCTCTACACTGGGTTATCCTGGGTTACTAACATTCCCTACACCATGTTATCCTGGGTTACTAACACTCTCTACACTGGGTTATCCTGGGTTACTAACACTCCATTTTGAAACGTTTCGCCTACACAGTAGGCTTCTTCAGTCGAATACAGAAAGAAGGCAGGAACAGTAGAGATGTGAAGACTATGGAACTGAACTTCTCCAGGCTGAGGGACTGACAACCTCAAATTCTACGACTTCAAGGGTGATGGACTGATTACATCGTCTTCACATCTCTACTGTTCCTGCCTTCTTTCTGTATTCGACTGAAGAAGCCTACTGTGTAGGCGAAACGTTTCGAAATAAAGTTGCCTAACTGTTGGATATGTGTGTTACCTACCAACCTGTTGGTATTGTATACCATTTTGATGTTCACTAACACTCCCTACCCCGGGTTTTCCTGGGTTACTAACACTCCCTACCCCGGGTTTTCCTGGGTTACTAACACTCCCTACCCCGGGTTTTACTGGGTTACTAACACTCCCTACCCCGGGTTATCCTGGGTTACTAACACTCCCTACCCCGGGTTGAAAATCCCACCAAAACCTTCCCTCTTATGTAGGTACCACCCTGAGAACCTAACTTGTATTATGAGTTAAGTGACCTTTCTTGGTGGACTAGATTTGTTCAAGTCATTGTTGACCGACAACTGTATGTAACAGTAATGACAACAAGAGTAACTGGAGTAAGACTGGTCGTTACCAGCCGCTGATATTCAACTCTAATAAAGATGTGAAACAATACAGTAGAAAAAATTGGAGAGGAGAGAAAGTTTGTTGTGAGTGAGAGTCCAGGTTGATGAGACGTGACTGACGTCACCAGGTTGTTGTGAGTAAGACTCCAAGTTTATGAGATGTGACTGACGTCACTAGGTTATTGTGAGTGAGAGTCCAAGTTGATGAGACATGACTGACGTCACTAGGTTGTTGTGAGTGAGACTCCAAGTTGATGAGACGTGACTGACGTCACTAGGTTGTTGTGAGAGTCCAAGTTGATGAGACATGACTGACGTCACTAGGTTGTTGTGAGTGAGAGTCCAAGTTGATGAGACAAGATTGATATCACCAGGACATCAATTACAGACCCTCAACTATACTCCATTCATTGACAGCCTTAAAATAGCGACCACTTTATGTGAGGCACGCTATCACATCTTCCACAGATTTCTGAATACCACAAATTGCATGACAGCACAAAAATACCCCAGCACAGCACATCCCCAGGCCAGCACGTCCCCAGCACCACCGCACCAGCACATCCCCAGCACCACCGTCCCCAGCATCACCGTCCCCAGCACATCCCCAGCATCACCGTCCCCAGCATCACTGTCCCCAGCATTACCGTCCCCAGCATCACCGCGCCAGCACATCCCCAGCATCACCGTCCCCAGCATCACCGTCCCCAGCATCATGCCCCAGCATACGTCCCCAGCATCACCGCGCCACACACCCCACATCACCATCCCCAGCACCACCGTCCCCAGCATTCACCGTCCCCAGCATCACCGCCCCAGCACACACCCCAGCATCACACTCCCTACACACCGTCCCCAGCATCACCGTCCCCAGCATCACCGTCCCCAGCATCACCGTCCCAGCATCACCGTCCCCAGCATCACCGTCCCCAGCATCACCGCCCCAGCATCACCGTCCCCAGCATCACCGTCCCCAGCATCACCGCCCCAGCATCACCGTCCCCAGCATCATCTCCCCAGCATCACCTCCCAGCATCATCACCGTCCCCAGCATCACCGCCCCAGCATCACCGTCCCCGCATCACCGCCCAGCACACGCTCCCCAGCATCACCGTCCCCAGCATCATCCGTCCCAGCATCACCCCCAGCTCACGCCCAGCATCACCGTCACAACACACCGTCCCATCATCATCGTCCCCACACACCGCCCCAGCATCACCTCCCCAGCATCACCGTCCCCAGCATCACCGTCCCCAGCATCACCGTCCCCAGCATCACCGCCCCAGCATCACCGTCCCCAGCATCACCGTCCCCAGCATCACCGTCCCCAGCATCACCGCCCCAGCATCACCGCCCCAGCATCACCGTCCCAGCATCACCGTCCCCAGCATCATCGTCCCCAGCATCACGCCTAGCACACCGTCCCCAGCATCACCGTCCCCAGCATCACCGCCCCAGCATCACCGTCCCCAGCATCACCGCCCCAGCATCACCGCCCCAGCATCACCGCCCCCAGCATCACCGTCCCCAGCATCACCGTCCCCAGCATCACCGCCCCAGCATCACCGTCCCCAGCATCACCGTCCCCAGCATCACCGCCCCAGCATCACCGCCCCAGCATCACGTCCCCAGCATCACGTCCCCAGCATCATCGTCCCCGCTTCACCGCCCCAGCATCACCGCCCAGCCTTTCCCCAAACCGCCCCAGCATCACCCCCCCCCACATCACGTCCCAGCTCACCGCCCCCAGAAAACCCCAAAGCCCCCCAGCATCACCGCCCCAGCATCACCGCCCCAGCACCCCCCAACGCCCCAGCCCCACCGTCCCCAGTCACCCCCCCCCCCAACCCAACCGCCCAGCATCCCCCCCCCCACATCCCCCCCCCGCCCCAACCCCGTCCCCAGCATCACGCCCCAGCACCCCCAAACCGCCCCAGCATTCACCGCCCCCATAAACCGTCCCCACTCCCGCCCCAGATCACCGCCCAGATAAAACCCCCCCCAGCATCACCCCCCAGCATCCGCCCCCAGCATAACCGTCCCCAGAAAACCCGCCCCCAGATCACCCCCCAAAGCATCCCCCCCCAGCATCACCCCCCCCCCACATCACCGCCCCAGAACACCGCCCCCCCACATCCCGCCCCCAGCATCACCCGCCCCAGCATCCGCCCCAGCCACCCCCCGTCCCCGGCCCCCATCACCGCCCCCAGCACCCCCCAAACCGCCCCAGCTCACCCCCCGGGGCACCCCCAAACCGTCCCCGCATCACCGCCCCAGCATCACGCCCCAGCATCACCGGCCCCGCATCACCGCCCCCACATCACCCCCCCAAGAAACCCCCGCCCCAGCATCACCGCCCCAGCATCCCCCGTCCCCAAGCATCAAACCGCCCCAGCACACCGCCCCATCATCACCGCCCCGCTTCCCCGCCCAGCACACCGTCCCCAGCATCACCGCCCGCATCACCGTCCCCACATCACCGCCCCCGGGGACACCCCCCCCAAAGAATTTCACCGTCCCCACTTTCCACCGCCCCCCATCCCCGCCCCCAGCATCCCCGGGTCCCCCAGCCCCCACCGCCCCACTCCCCCTTTCCCCCGCATCACTCCCCAGCTCACCGGTTTCCCCAAGCATCACCGCCCCCAGAAAATCACCGCCCACATCCCCCCACCCCCCCCAGCATCACCGTTCCCCCCAGCATCCCGCCCCAGCATCCCGCCCCACATAAACGTCCCCACACACCGCCCCCAGCATCACCCCCAGCATCCCGCCCCAGAAATTCAAACGTCCCCCTCACCGCCCCAGCATCACCGTCCCCAGCTTTTCACCGCCCCAGCATCACCCCCCCCAAGATAAACCGCCCCAGCATCACCGTCCCCAGCTTTTCACCGCCCCCATCACCGCCCCCCAGCATCACCCCCCCCAGCATCACCGCCCCAGCTCACCGCCCCGGCATCACCGCCCCCCAGATCACCGCCCCAGCACCCCCCAAACCGCCCCCCAGAAACCCCGTCCCCCGAAATACCCCCCAGCACACCGTCCCAGCATCACCCCCCCCCGCATCACCCCCAGCATCCCCGCCCCCAGATCACCCCCCCAGCATCCCCCCGCCCCAAAATTCACCCCCCCCAGCATCCCCGTCCCCACTCACCGCCCCAGCATCCCCGCCCCCTCCCTTCCCCAGCATCACCTCCCCAGTTTTCCCGCCCCACATCCCCCCCCCAGCCACCCCCCCGCATCCCCGCCCCCCCAGATCACCGCCCCGCATCACCCCCCCCACCCGCCCCAGCATCCCCGCCCCAGCATCACCGTCCCCACATCACCGCCCAGCAATCCCGCCCCAGCTCACGCCCCCCAGCATCACCGCCCCAGCATCCCCCCCCCAAGCACCCCCCCCCGCATAGTCCCCAGCTCCCCCCCCCCAAAAATCACCGCCCCGCATCCCCGCCCCCAGCATCACCGTCCCCAGCTCACCGAAAAACCCCGCATCACCGCCCCCATCAACCGCCCCACTCACCGTCCCCATCACCGCCCCAGCATCCCCCCCCCACCCGCCCCCAGCATCACCCCCCCAGCATAACCCCCCCCCCAGCTTCCCACCCCCCACATCCCGTCCCCAGCATCACCGTCCCCCCCAAAAACCCCCCCCCCCCCCCCCCCGGGCATCACCGCCCCAGCATCACCCCCCCCAGCTCCCGCCCCGCATCCCGCCCGCATCACCGTCCCCCCATCACCCCCCAGCCACCCCCACCGCCCCCCGCATCACCCCCCCCACATCACCGCCCCAGCATCCCCGCCCCAGCTCACCGCCCAGCATACCTTTCCCAGCATCCCGTCCCCAGCACACCGCCCAGCATCCCCGCCCCCAGCATCCCCCGCCCCCAGCATCCCGCCCCAGCATCACCTCCCCAGCATCCCCCGCCCCACCCTCACCCCCCAGCACACCGCCCCCCAGCATCACCGCCCCAGCATCCCCCGTCCCCACATCCCTCCCGCATCACCCCCCCAGCATCACCGGGCCCCCAGCACACCTCCCCGAATCCCCGCCCCCGCTCACCGTCCCGATCCCCGCCCCAGCTTTCACCGTCCCCCACATCACCGCCCCAGCATCACCCCCCAGCATCACCGCCCCGCACCCCCCCTTCCCCGCATAAAACCCGCCCCAGCATCACCGCCCCACATCCACCGCCCCAGCATCAACCGCCCAGCATCAACCCCCCCGGATCCCCGCCCCAAACCCCCCCACCCCGCCCCAGCACACCGCCCAGCATCACCGTCCCCAGCACACGCCCCAGCATCACCGCCCCAGCATCACCCTTCCCCAGCTTTTCACCGCCCCACATCACCGCCCCACACACCGTCCCAGCATCACCGTCCCAGCATTCACCCCCCCACCTCACCGCCCCCAGATCACCGTCCCCAGCTCCCCCCCGCACCCCCCCAGCATCACCCCCCCCAGCATCCCGCCCCAGCATCACCTTTCCCCACCATCACCGCCCCCCCAGCATCACCGCCCCGCATCCCCCGCCCCCAAAACCACCGCCCCAGCATCCCGCCCCCAGCATCCCCCCCAGACCCCACCGCCCCAGCATCACTCCCCGCATCACCCCCCCAGCATCACGCCCCGCATCACCGTCCCAGCTTCCCCACCGCCCCAGCATCAACCGTCCCCCATCACCGCCCCAAAACCCCCGCCCCACATCACCGCCCCAGCATCACCGTCCCCAGCATCACGGGCCCCGAAATCCCCGCCCCAGCCACCTTTCCCCACCCAAAATTTCCCCCCCACCGCCCCAGCATCACCCCCCCCGCATCACCCCCCCCGGGCATCACCGCCCCACATCACGCCCGCTTCACCGCCCCAGCATCCCGCCCAGCTTCACCCCCCAGCATCCCGCCCCCCCCCGGGATCACGCCCCAGCTCACCGTCCCCAGCATCACCCCCCCCGATCACCTCCCCGCATAAACCGCCCAGACCCACCGCCCCCAGCATCACCGCCCCCCACCCCCCCAAAACCCCGCCCCAGAAAACCCTCCCCATCCCCGTCCCCGGGGGGCATCACCGTCCCCAGCATCACCGCCCCGCATCACCGCCCAGCATTTCCCCCCCACCATCCCGCCCAGCATAAACCTCCCAGCCACACGTCCCCAGCTACCCCCCCAGTCCCCCCCCCCAGAAATCACCGTCCCAGCATCACCGCCCCAGCATCACCGTCCCCAGCATCACCGCCCCAGATCACCGCCCCCCATCACCGTCCCCAGCATCCCCCCCCCAGCATCCCCCGTCCCCCAGCCCCCCCCCCCCCCAGCACCCCACCGCCCCCACATCACCGCCCAGCTTTCCCCGTCCCGAAAATCACCGTCCCCAAAACACCGCCCAGCTCCCCGCCCCAGCATACCGCCCCAGTTTCCCGTCCCCGCATCACCGCCCCCGGGGCACACCGCCCCAGATCCCCCCCCCCAAAAACCGCCCCGCATCACCGTCCCCAGCATCACCGCCCCCAGCATAACCGCCCCAGCATACCCCCCAGCTCACCGCCCCAGCTCACCCCCCAGCACACCGCCCAGCATCCCGGGCCCCAGCCAATCACCGCCCCAGCATAAACCCCCCCAAAAGCATCACCGCCCCGCATCCCCCCCAGATCACCTTTTTTCCCCACCCCGCCCCGCATCACCCCCCAGCATCACCGCCCCAGCTCCCCCCGCCCCCAGCATCACCGCCCCGCTCACCGTCCCCAGCATAAAACCCGTCCCAGCATCACCGCCCCCCGCACCCCACCGCCCCAGATCACTCCCCAGCTTTCCCCCCCCGCAACCCCCCCACATCCCGGGCCCCAGCATCACCGTCCCCCCGCACACCCCCCAGCATCCCCCGTCCCCGAACCCCCCCAAACCCGCCCCCAGCTCCCGGGCCCCAGCATCACCGGGGCCCAGCATCACCGTCCCCCGAAACCCCGCCCCCAGCTTTTACCCCCCAGCATCACCGCCCCCCCCCCCCCCCCCCTTTTCACCGCCCCGCATCCAGGGGCCCCACATCACCGCCCCCAGAAATCACCGTCCCCCGCATCACCGCCCCGCTACCCCCCCCAGAAACACCGCCCCAGATAAACCCCGCCCCCCCGCATCCCGTCCCCAGCATCACCGTCCCCAGTTTTCACCGCCCCGCATCCCGCCCCCAGCATCACCCCCCCAGCATCACCTCCCCAGCTTCCCCCCCCGCCCCCAGCATCCCCGCCCCAGCATCACCGCCCCGCATCACCGCCCCCAGCATCCCCGCCCCACATCAAACCGCCCCAGCATCACCGCCCCACAAAAACGCCCCCAAGCATCACCGCCCACTCCCCGTCCCCACATCACCGCCCAGCTCACCCCCCCCGCATCACCCCCCCGCATCACCGTCCCCCCATCCCCGCCCGATAAAGGCCCCAGCTCACCGCCCCCCGCATCACCGCCCCCAGCTCCCTCCCCAGCTCCCCCCCGCCCCCCCATCACCGCCCCAGCTCACCGCCCCAACCCCCCACCGCCCCCCAGCATCACCCCCAGCATCCCGCCCCCAGCATCACCCCCCCCGCATCCCGTCCCCGCATCCCGCCCGCATTCACCGTCCCCCCATCACCGCCCTTTTTCCCCGCCCCAGCATCACCGCCCCAGCATCAGCCCCCCCAGAT
This sequence comes from Cherax quadricarinatus, assembly GCF_026875155.1. Classification (NCBI taxonomy): domain Eukaryota; kingdom Metazoa; phylum Arthropoda; class Malacostraca; order Decapoda; family Parastacidae; genus Cherax; species Cherax quadricarinatus. Next base: position 81,054,462 of record NC_069405.1, read on the forward strand.
CCGCCCACATCACCGCCCCGATCAAACCCCCCCCGCATCCCCCGCCAGCACCCCCAAACCCGCCCCCCGATCCCCGCCCCAGCACCCCGTCCCCAGCACCCCCCCGAGCATCCCGCCCCCCAGCATCCCCGGTCCCCAGCTCACCCCCCCGCATCACGCCCCGCATCCCCGCCCCAGCACACCCGCCCCCAGCACACCTTCCCCACATAAACCGCCCCGCACCCCACCGCCCCAGCATCACCCCCCCAAATTTCACCCGCCCCCATCACCGCCCCAGCATACCGCCCCGCATCATTTTCCCCAGCATCACCGCCCCCCAGCATCACCGTCCCCAAGTTTTCACCGCCCCCAGCTCACCGTCCCAGATCACCGCCCCGGGGTCCCCCCCCAGTTTCACCGTCCCACTCAGCCCCCATCACCGCCCCAGCTCCCCGTCCCCAGCTCACCGCCCCCCAGCATCACCGCCCCAGCATCCCCCGCCCCCAGCACCCCCCCCCCCCCCCCCCATCACCGCCCCGCTCCCTTTTCCCCCCAGCATCACCGCCCAGCATCACCGCCCCAGTTTCACCGCCCCCTCACCGCCCCAGCACCCCCCCGCCCCCAGCATCACCGTCCCCAGCTCCCCGCCCCCGGGCATCCCCCGCCCCCAGCATAAACCCCCCCCAGCTCACCGCCCCAGCATCACCGCCCCGCATCCCCCCCAAACCGCCCCAGCATCACCGTCCCAGCATCCCGCCCCCAGCATCCCCGGGCCCAGCTCACCGCCCCAGCATCACGCCCCAGCACCCCACCGCCCCCCATCTCCGCCCCCAAAACAACCGTCCCCAGCATCCCCGCCCCGCATCCCCCAACGCCCCAGAAAACCCCCCCGTCCCCGCATCACGCCCCGCATCACCGCCCCCCGCTAAACGCCCCCAGCATCACCCCCCCCAGCATTTCCCTCCCCAGCATCCCGTCCCCAGCCCCAAACCGGGGCCCCAGCCAAACCGTCCCCGTTTTCCCGCCCCAATCACCGCCCCGCTTCCCCGTCCCCCTTCAACCGCCCCGCTCACCGCCCCAGCATCACCGCCCCCCGCATCCCCTTTCCCCAGCATCACCGCCCCACCATCACCTTTCCCCAGCTCCCGCCCCCATAAACCGCCCCGGGCTCAGTCCCCAGCTCCCCGCCCCAGATCACCGCCCCCAAGGGCACACCCCCCCCACATCAGCCCCAGCATCACCTCCCAGTCACCGCCCCAGCATCACCGCCCCCCGCATCACCGCCCCACCCCGCCCCAGCATCCCGCCCCCCAGCATCCCCCCCAAACCGCCCCAGCACACCGCCCCCCCAGATCACCGCCCCAGCATCCCCCGTCCCCAGCATCACGCCCCAGCACACCGCCCCCGCATCCCCTCCCCACATCACCGTCCCCACTTCACCGCCCCCAGATCCCGCCCCAGCTCCACCCCCCCGCATAAAAGCCCCAAAGCACCCACCCGCCCCAGCATCACCGCCCCCCGCATCCCCCCCGCCCCCTTTTCCCCCACTCCCCCAGGCACAGCCCCCAGCATCACCCCCCCCACATCACCGTCCCCAGCTTTTCCCAGTCCCCCGCTCACGCCCCAGTTTTCACCGTCCCCAGCTTTTCCCGCCCCAGCATCACCGCCCCCAGCATCACCCCCCCAGCATCACCGCCCCAGCCACCGCCCCGCCCCCCGTCCCAGCTCCCCGCCCCAGCATCACCGCCCCCGCATAAACCGTCCCAGTCACCCCCCCCAGATCACCGCCCCGCTCCCCGTCCCCGCACCCCCCGCATCCCCGCCCCGGGGCTTTCACCCGCCCCAGATCCCCGCCCCACCCACCCCTCCCCAGCACACCGTCCCAAAAATCCCGTCCCACATCACCGTCCCCAGCTCACCGCCCACACCCCCGCCCCCAGCATCCCCCCCCCCCCCCGCCCCCAGCATCACCGCCCCAGCTTCAACCGTCCCCAGCATCCCGTCCCCAGCACCCGTCCCCATAAAACCCGTCCCCACCTCCCGTTCCCCAGCATCACCGCCCCCAGCCTAAACCGCCCCGGGCATCACCCGCCCCAGTCACCGCCCGCATACCGTCCCCACCCCTCACCGCCCCGCATCACCGTCCCGCATCACCGTCCCCCGCACCCCCCCACCGCCCCAGGATCACCCCCCCCCGCCCCCCACCGCCCCACATCCCAACCCCCCATCACCCCCCGCATCACCGCCCCCCAGCATCACCGTCCCCATCACCCGCCCCAGCATCACCCCCCCCAGCTTCACCGCCCCCAGCTCCCACCGTCCCCGCATCCCCCCGGGCCCCAGCTCCCGCCCCAGCATCACGCCCCCCCAGCTCACCTCCCAGCATCCCCGCCCCGCACCCAAACCCGCCCCCCAGCCATTCACCGTCCCCAGCCCCACCGTCCCAGCATCCCCCGGCCCCCCAGCATCACCGTCCCAGCATCCCCCCCCCCCCGCCCCCACATCACCGCCCCCAGCTTTTCACCCCCCCCAGCATCACCGTCCCCAGCATCACCGCCCCAGCATTCCCCTCCCCACATCCCCCCGCCCAGCTCCCCGCCCCGCATCCACCTCCCCTTCACCGCCCAGCATCACCGCCCCCAGCATCACCGCCCCCAGCATCACCGCCCCACATCACCGTCCAGCATACCGTCCCCAGCATCACCGCCCCAGCACACCGTCCCCAGCATCACCGTCCCCAGCATCACCGCCCCAGCCACCGTCCCAGCATCACCGTCCCCAGCATCACGTCCCCGGGCATCACCGTCCCCACTTTACCGTCCCCAGCATCCCCCCGGTCCCCCATCACCTTCCCCACATCACCGCCCCCCTTTTCACCTCCCAGCATCACGCCCCAGCATCCCCGCCCCGAAAATCCCCCGCCCAGCACCCCCCCCCCCAGCATTCACCGCCCCCCAGCATACCGTCCCCAATCACCGTCCCCCACCAACCGTCCCCCAGCATCAACCCGTCCCAGCTCCCGTCCCCAGCATCCCGTTTCCCAGCATCAACCGCCAATCACCGGGCCCCCAGCATAAAACCGTCCCCAGCATCACCGCCCCCAGCATACCGTCCCACTCCCGCCCCAAATCACCTTTTTTCCCCAGTTTAAACCGTCCCCAGCATCCCCGCCCCCAGCATCCCCCCGCCCCAGCCCCCGCCCCCAGAAAACCCGCCCCCAAACATCCCCTTCCCCAGTTTTCCCGCCCCCCCAGCATCCGCCCCCAGCATCCCCGTCCCCGGGCATCACCGCCCAGCATACCGTCCACAGCGTCACCGTCCCCACATCACCGTCCCAAGATCACCGTCTCCAGCATCTCCGTCCCCAGCCTTCACCGTCCCCAGCAGCATCATCACCCGCCCCCAGCATCTCACGTCCCCAGCATCACCGTCCCCAGCATCACGTCCCAGCATCACCGCCCCAGGCACACCGTCCCCAGCATCACCGTCCCCAGCATCACCGTCCCCTGCATCACCGTCCCAGCTCACCGGCCCCAGCATCACCGTCCCCAGCATCAAGTCCCCTGCATCAACGTCCACAGCATCCACCGTCCCCAGCATCACCGTCCCCAGCATCACCGTCCCTAGCATTCACCGCCCCCCCCCCCCCTGCATCTCGTCCCCAGCTCACCGTCCCCAGCATCAACGTCCCCAGCCTCAAGTTTTTCTTTGGAAATTTATAAAATGTAAGTATATTTTGATTTTTTTTACGAGTGTGAAGGAGGAAAAATACTGATTTTTCCACATTAAATTTGTGGTATTTTATTTTAATGTTTAAGACTTTAATTTTTAATAGAGATGTTGTTGACTTGAGTTGTCAAACAGGATGGTCACAGGTGAGTGGGCGTCTTGACACTGACCGTCCAACATGTGGGATGTATCAGTTAGTGGCGTCTTGACCCGTCATGCACTGACCTTCAACAGTGATGGTATCAGTTAGTGGGTCTAGACCACTGACCTTCAACAGTGATGGTATCAGTTAGTGGCCGTTCCCTTGACACTGACTCTTCAACAGGTGATGGTCTCAGGTTTGGGGCGTCTTGACAATGACATTCTACAGTGGTGGTATCAGTTAGTGGCGTCTTGACACTGACCTTCAACAGTGATGGTATCAGTTAGTGGCGTCTTGACACTGACCTTCAACAGTGATGGTATCAGTTAGTGGCGTCTTGACACTGACCTTCAACAGTGATAGTATCAGTTAGTGGCGTCTTGACACTGACCTTCAACAGTGATGGTATCAGTTAGTGGTGTCTTGGACATGACCCTTCAACAGTGATGGTATCTGTTTGTGGGCGCCGTTTGACACTGACCTTCAACAGTGATGGTATCAGTTAGTGGTGTCTTGACACTGACCTTCAACAGTGATGGTATCAGTTAGTGGTGTCTTGACACTGACCTTCAACAGTGATAGTATCAGTTAGTGGTGTCTTGTACACTGACCTTCCAAAGGATAGTATCAGTTAAGTGCCCCGTCTTGACACTGACCTTCTTACAGTGATGGTATCAGTTAGTGGTTGTCTGGGGGAACACTGACCTTAACAGTGATAGTATCAGTTAGTGGCCGTTTGACACTGGACTCATTCAACAGTGATTGATATCAGCTTGTGGAGTCCGTCCCTTGACACTTGGGTCCTTTCAAACAGCGATGGTATCAGGTTAGTGGCCGTCTTGACACTGACTTCAACAGTTGGATTGTATCAGTTAGTGGTGCTTGACACTGAACCTTAACAGTGATTGTTATCAGTTTGTGGCGTCTCTTGACTCTGACCTTCAACAGTGATGGTATCAGGTTAGTGGGTCTTGACTCTGTCCTTCAACAGTGATGGTATCAGTTTAGTCGGCCCCGTCTTGACATTGATCCGTCCACAGTGATGGTATAGGTTGTGGCGCCCGTCTCTTGTACACATGACCTTCAACAGTGTATGGTATCAGTTTTAAAGTGGGAGGGGGCCCCCCAGCGCGTTGACATACCTTCAACTGTATGGTATCAGTTAGTGGCGTCTTGACATTGACCGTCAACAGTGATAGTATCAGTTAGTGGCGTCTTGACACTGACCTTCAACAGTGATGGTATCAGTTAGTGGCGTCTTGACATTGACCGTCAACAGTGATGGTATCAGTTAGTGGCGTCTTGACATTGACCGTCAACACTGATGGTATCAGTTAGTGGCGTTTTGACACTGACCTTCAACAGTGATGGTATCAGTTAGTGGCGTTCTGACACTGCACCTTCAACAGTGATAGTTCAGTTGTGGCCGTCTTGACATTGACCGTCAACTAGTGATGGTATGAGTTAGTGGCGCGTCTGACATGACCTTCTAACAGTGTTGGTAATATGTTAGTGGCGCTTTGACACTGACCTTCACAGTGATTAGTTCAGTAAGTGGCCGTCTTGGACACTGACCTTCAAACAGTGATGGTATCAGTTAGTGGCGTTCTTGACCATGGACGATCAACAGTGATAGTATCAGTGAGTTGGCCGGTCTTTTGGGACACTGACCTTCAGCAGTGATGGTATCAGTTAGTGGCCCCCCGTCTTTGACCACTGACCTTCAACCAGTGATGGTATCAGTTAGTGGGTGTCTTGACACGGACCTTTCAACAGTGATAGTATCTGTTAGTGGTTTGTTTGGACACTGACTTCAACAGTTTGGTATTCAGTTAGTGGCCGTCTTGCACACTGACCTTCACATGAGTATGGTACTCAGTTAGTGGTGTCTTGACACTGACCTTCAACAGGTGATAGGTATCAGTTAGTAGTGGTGTCGCTTGGCACAGGACCTTTCATCAGTGATAGTATCAGTTAGTGGCGTCTTGACACTGACCTTCAACAGTGATGGTATCAGTTAGTGGTGTCTTGACACTGACCTTCAACAGTGATGGTATCAGTTAGTGGCGTCTTGACACTGACCTTCAACAGTGTGATTGGTTATCAGTTTGTGGCGTTGGACACTGGTCCTTCAACAGGTGATGGTATAGTTAGTGGCGTCTTGACACTTGGGAAACCCCTTCAACTGTGATTTGTATCAGTTAAGTGGTGTCTTCTTGACACTGACCTTAACAGTGATAGTATCAGTTTAGTGGCGTCTTGACACTGACTTCAACAGTGATGGTTTCAGTTAGTGGCGTCTTGGACATGTCCTTCAACGTGATGGTATCAGTTTAGTGGCGTCTTGAATTGACCGTCAACCAGTGGATGGTATCAGTTTTGTGGCCGTCTTGACACTGACCTTCAACAGTGATGGTATCGAGGTTAGTGGGTCTTGACCTGACCTTCAACAGTGATGGTATTCAGTTTTAGTGGGCAGCCGTCTTGACACTGACCTTCAACAGTTGCAACATACCGGTTATTATCAGTTTAGTGGTGTCTTGACACTGACCTGCAACAGTGATGGTATCAGTTATGGGTTGTCTTGACACTGACCTTCAACAGTTGATGGTATCAGATCAGTCGGTGTTCTTGACACAGACCTTCATCAGTGGGTATCAGTTAGTGGTAGTCTTGACACTGCCTTCTACAGTGAGAGATTGTATCAGTTAGTGGTTCGTGACACTGACCTTCATCTGTGATGGTTATCTGTTAGTGGTTTGTCCCTGACACTGACCTTCAACAGTGATGGTATCAGTTAGTGGTTGTCTTGCATGACCTCAACGTGATAGTATCAGTTTAGTTGGGCCCCGTCCTTGACACTGAACTTCAACAGTGATGGTATCAGTTAGTGGTGTCTTGACCCACAGACTTCAACAGTTAGTATCAAGTTAGTGGGATCGTCTTGACACTGACCTTCAACAGTGATAGTATCAGTTAGTGGTTGTCTTGACACTGACCTTTTCAGCAGTGTAGTATCAGTTAGTGGCGTCTGGACACCTGGCCTTCACAGTAGATGGTATCAGGTAGTGGTTTGTCTTGAACAAATGACCTTCAACAGTGATAGTATACAGTTAGTGGTTTTTTTGTGTCTTGAACTGACCTTGGGTGTCCTGACAGTGACCTTCGACAGTGATTAGGTATCAGTTGTGGCGTCTTGACACTGACCTTCAACAGTGATGAGATCTGATTGGTGGTGTCTTGGACACTGACCTTCACAACAGTGATGGTATCAGTTAGTGGTGTCTTCTTGGCATGACCGTCAACAGTTTGATATCTGTTAGTGGTGCTTGACACTGACCTTCAAAAGAGTAGTTATCAGTTAGTGGTGTCCTTGGCTGACCTCAACAGTGGGATATCTGTTATGGTGTCTTGACATGTCTTCAAACAGTGATTGATATCTGTTAGTGTGTGTCTTGACACTGGACTTCAAGGAGATTAGTATCAGTTAGTGGGTCTTGGCACTTGCCTTCAACAGTATATCTGTTAGTGGTGTCTTTGACATGCTGACCTTCAAAAGAAAGAGTAGTATCAGGTAGTGGGTGTCCTTGGCACTGACCTTCAACGTGATATATGTTAGTGGTGTCTTTTGTCAACTGACCTTCCCTTCAACAGAGATGTTATCTGTTAGTGGGGTCTTGACACTGACCTTCAAACAGAGATAAGTATCAGTTAGTGGTGTCTTGACACTGACCTTTACAGTGATGTAGCAGTTAGTGGCGTCTTGACACCTGACCGGCATCAACAGTGTGATTAGTATCAGGTTAGTGGTGTCTTGACACTGACCCTTCAAACAGTGATAGCTTTAGTTTGATAGTTTCATTAGTGGCCCGTCTTGACACTGACCTTAAGTGATAGTATCAGTTAGTGGTTGTCTTGTCACTGACCGTCAAACAGTGTTTATCAGTTAGTGGCCCGTCTTGACACTGACCTTCAACAGTGATGGTATCAGTTAGTGGTGTCTTGACACTGACCTTCAACAGTGATGGTATCAGTTAGTGGCGTCTTGACACTGACCTTCAACAGTGATAGTATTCAGTTGTGGCGTCGTCTTGACCACTGACCTCAGCAGTGTTGAAATATCTGTTAGTGTTTGTCTTGACACAGACCTTCAACAGTGATGTATTCTGTGGTGTGTTGACACTGACCTTCAACAGTGATGGTTTTTTATCAGTTTGAGTGGGTGGTCTTGACACTGACCTGTAACAGTGATATAGCAGTTAGTGGCGCCTTGACACTGTCCTTCAAACAGTGATGGTTTTTCTGGTTTTTTTAGATGTTGTTTAGTAGTTGAGTGGCCGTATAGCAGTAGTAGTTTTGAGAGTTGGCGTTCTTCTTTGACGACACTGACCCTTTCATCAGTTGATGGTTATCAGTTTAGGGCGTTTGACACTGACCTTCAACAGTGTTGGTATCAGTTAGTGGCGCCTTGACACTGACCTTCAACAGTGATTAGTATTCATTTTGTGGTTTGTCTTGACACTGACCTTCAACAGTGGATAGTATCAGGTAGTGGCGTCTTGGCTCTGACCTTCAAACGTTGATGGTATCAGTTAGTGGCCGTCTTGACACTGACCCTTCAACAATGATGGTTTATCAGTTAGTTGGTGTCTTGAACGGACCTTCAACAGTGAATGGTATCCAGTTAGTGGTGTCTTGGACACTGACCTTCAACAGTGTGGTTTCAGTTTGTGGGTGTTCCTGACACTGCCTTCAACAGTGATGTATCAGTTAATGGTATTGTCTTGTCACTGACCTCAACAGTGATTAGTATCTTTTAGTGTTTTTTTGTCCTTGACTTGACACTGACCTTCTCAGTGATAGTATTCAGTTAGAAGTGGCGCCTTGACACTGACCTTCAACAGTGATAGTATCAGTTTGGTGGCCCGTCTTGGCTCTGACCATCAACAATGATGGTATCAGTTAGTGGCGTCTTGACACTGACCTTCAACAGTAATGGTATCAGTTAGTGGTGTCTTGACACTGGACCTTCAAAACTGTGGTGGTAAATTTTTCCAGGTTTTTGTGGTGTCCTGACACTGACCTTCAACAGTGATGGTGTCAGTTAGTGGCATCTTGACACTGACCGTCAACAGTGATAGTATCAGTTAGTGGTGTCTTGAAACTGACCTTCAACAGATATAGTATTAGTTAGTGGCGTCTTGACACTGACCTTCAACAGTGATAGTATCATTTAGTGGTGTCTTGACACTGACCTTCAACAGTAATAGTATCAGTTAGTGGCGTCTTGACACTGACCTTCAACAGTGATAGAATCAGTTAGTGGCGTCTTGACACTGACCTTCAAATATTGGACTTGTAAGAAACTGACTGTGTCTGTCAGGATTGTTATGGTGGCTTATAATCTCCCACTCTTGTTCTCTCAGGGAACTCCAAACCTCGTGAAGGTTATTAATGTAAGTGACTCAATCACAAGCTGTGGGGGAACTTCTTGAAGGTCTTTATAAACCCAGGGGAAGTTGCTAGGAGGAGGGAAGTAGCTAAGAGGAGGAAGTAGCTATAAGAGGAGGGGGGAAGTGGAGGGAAAAAGTAGAAAAGAGATAGGGAAAAAGAGGGAAAAGCGGGGGAAGGAAGTAAAGTAGCTAAGTTACTGCACGTAGTAGTAGCTAAAGAGAAAAGAGTGTACTAATACTTTAAGAAGGAAGAGGAGGGGTGGGAAAGATGAGGGATAAAAAGGATGCTAAGAGGAGGGAAGTAGCTAAGAAGAGGGAATTAGTTAAGAGGAGGGAAGTAGCTAAGAGGAGGGAAGTAGCTAGGAGGAGGGAAGTAGCTAAGAGGAGGGAAGTAGCTAGGAGGAGGGAAGTAGCTAAGAGGAGGGAAGTTTGCTTTGAGGAGGGAAGTAGTAAGAGGGAGGAAAGTAAGCTAGGAGGAGGGAAGTAGCTAAGAGGAGGGAAGTAGCTAGGAGGAGGGGGAAGTAAGCTAAGAAGAGGGAAGTAGCTTAAGAGGAGGGAAGTAGTCTAAAGAAGAGGGGAATGGGATATTAGTTAAGAGGAGGGAAGTAGCTAATAGGAGGGAAGTTGCAAGGAGGAGGGAAGTAGCTAAGAGGAGGGAAGTTGCAAGGAGGAGGGAAGTAGCTAAGAGGAGGGGAAGTAGCTTGGAGGAGGGAAAAGTAGCTAAGAGGGAGGGGAAGTAGTAGGTAGATTAGGTAGAGGATTTAGGGAAAAAGTAGGAAGTAGCTAGGAGGAGGGAAGTAGCTAAGAGGAGGGAAGTAGTAAGAGGGTGGGAAGTAGCTAAGAGGAGGGATGTAGCCTAAGAGGAGGGAAGTAGCCTACGACGAGGGAAGTAGTTTGTTAAGAGAAGGGAAGTAGCTAATAGGAGGGAGGGGTAGCTAAGAGGGAGCGATGTAGCTAAGAGGAGGGAGAGTAGCTAATAAGAGGAGGGAATGGTAGCTAAGAAGAGGAAGTAGCTAATAGGAGGGAGCAGCTAATAGGAGGGAGGGGGAAGAAAGGAAGGGGGAAAAAAAAAGGGGGGAATGAAGATGTAGGGGGGGGAAAGAAAAGTACCTAATAGGTTAGGTGGGAAGTAGCTAGGAGGAGGGTAGTAGCCTAAGAAGAGGGAGTAGCTAATAGGAGGGAAGCCCTAATAGGAGGGGAAGTAGTAATAGGAGGAGAAGTAGCTAAGAGGAGGGAAGTAGCTAAGAGGAGGAAGTAGATAAGAGCAGGGAAGTAGCTAAAGGAGGGAAGTAAGCTAAGAGGAGGGAAGTAGTTAGAGGAGGGAAGTAGCTAATAGGGGGAGGGTGTTAGGTTTAGCTAAGAGGAGGGAGTAGCTAAGAGGAGGGAAGCAGCCTAAGAGGGGAGGGGGAAAGTAGTAGCTAAGAGAGGGAAGTAGCTAATAGGAGGGAAGCAGCTTAAAAAATTAGGAGGGAAGTACCTAATAGAGGGAAGTAGCTAGGGAGGGAAGTAGCTAAGAAGAGGGAAGTAAGCGAAGAGAGGGAGGGAAAGGAAGGGGGAGTAAGCTAACAGGGGAGGGAAGTAGTTAAGAGGAGGGATGTAGCCAATAGGAGGAAGTTACAAGGGGAGGAGGGAAGTAGCTATGAGGAGGGAAGTTGGCAAGAGGAAGGAAGTAGCTAAGAGGAGGGAAGGGTAGAAGTAGCAGGAGGGAAGAGGGAAGTAGCTAAGGGAGGGAAGTATACTAGGAGGAGGGAGGAAGTAGCTAGGAGGAGGTAAGTAGCTAAGAGGAGGGAAGTAGCTAAAGAGGAAGGAAGTAGCTAAGAGGGAGGGAAGTAGCTAAGAGGAGGGAAAAGTAGCTAAGAAGAGAGGAGGGAAGTGGGAAAGAAGTAGTAGTAGTAAGAGGAGGGAAAGTAGTTATAATATGAGGGGGGGTAGCTAAGAGGAGGGAGTAGACTAAGAGGGGGGAAAAAAGTAGCTAAGAGGAGGGAAGTAGCTAAGAAGAGGGACAGTAGCTAATAGCAGGGAAGCAGCATTTTAGGAGGGAAGTCCCTAATTAGGGGGAAGTAGCTAGGAGGAGGGGACTAGTAGCTAAAAGAAGAGGGAAGTAGCTAATAGGAGGGAAGCAGCTAATAGGAGGGAAGTAGCTAATAGGAGGGAAGTAGCTAAGAGGAGGGAAGTAGCTAAGAGGAGGGAAGTAGCTATAGCCTAAGAGCAGGGGGAAGTAGCTTAAGAGGAGGGAAGTAGCTAAAGAGGAGGGATAGTAGTTAAGAGAGGGAAGGAGCTAATAGAGTGGAGGTAGCTAGAGGAGGGAAATAGATAAGAAGAGGGAAGTAGGTAATAGGAGGGAAGCAGCTAATAGGAGGGAAGTAGCAAATAGGAGGGGACGTAGCTAGGAGGGAAAGTAGCTAAGAAGTTGGGAGGGGAAGTTGCTAATGGGGGAGGGAAAGCAGAGCAGCTAATAGGAGGGGAAGTAGCTAATAGGAGGGGAAGTAAAAACTAGCTAAGAGGAGGGAAGTTAGCTAAGGGAGGGAAGTAGCTAAGAGGAAGGAAGTAGCTAAGAGGAGGGAAGAGCAAGAGGAGGGAAGTAGTTAGAGGGGGATGTAGCTAATAGGAGAGAGGTAGCTAAGAGGAGGGAAGTAGGTAGTGTAGGGAAAGTTTATCTAGAGGAGGGAAGTAGCTAAGGAGAGGGAAGAATAAGCTAATAGGAGTGGAAGCAGCTAATAGGAGGGGAAGTAAAAGTAGCATAGGAGGGAGTTAGCTAAGAGGAGGGACGTAGCTAAGAGGAGGGAAGTAGCTTAAGAGGAGGGAAGTAGCTAAGAGGAGGGGGAAGTACTAAGAGGGAAGTAGTTAAGAGGAGGGAAGTAGCTTAATAGGGGGAGGTGCTAGCTAAGAGGAGGGAAGTACTAAGAGGAGGGGAAGTAGCTAAGAGGAGGGAAGTAGCTAGAAGATGGGGAAGTAGCTACTAGGAGGGAAGGCAGCTAATAGGGGGAAGTAGCTAATTAGGAGGGAAAGTAGCTAGTAGGAGGGAAGTAGCTAAGAAAAGGGAAGTAGCTAATAGGAGGGAAGCAGCTCATAGGAGGGAATGTACCTATAGGAGGGAAGAGTGCTAAGAGGAGGGAAGTCAGCTAAGAAGAGTGGAAGTTGTAAAGTGAAGGGAGGATGTAGGCTAAGAGGAGGGAAGTAGCTAAGAGGAGGGAAGTAGCTAGGAGGAGGGAAGTAGCTAAGAGGAGGGAAGTAGCTAAGAGGAGGGAAGTAGCTAAGAGGAGGGAAGTAGCTAAGAGGAGGGAAGTAGCTAAGAAGAGGGAAGTAGCTAAGAGGAGGGAAGTAGTTAAGAGGAGGGAAGTAGCTAAGAGGAGGGAAGTAGTTAAGAAGAGGGGAAGTAAGTAGCTAATAGGAGGGGAGGTAGCTAAGAAGAGGGAAGTAGCTAAGAGGAGGGAAGTAGCTAAGAGGAGGGAAGTAGCTAAGAAGAGGGAAGTAGCTAATAGGAGGGAAGCAGCTAATAGGAGGGAAGTAGCTAATAGGAGGGAAGTAGCTAGGAGGAGGGAAGTAGCTAAGAAGAGGGAAGTAGTTAATAGGAGGGAAGCAGCTAATAGGAGGGAAGTAGCTAAGAGGAGGGAAGTAGCTAAGAGGAGGGAAGTAGCTAAGAGGAAGGAAGTAGCTAAGAGGAGGGAACAAGTAGTTAGAGGAGGGAAGTAGCTAAGAGGAGGGAAGAGTTAAGAGGGAGGGAAGTAGCTATAGGAGGGAGGTAGTAAGAAGTGTGAAAGTAGCTAAAGAGGAGGGAAGGGAAAAGGGGAAGAAGTAGCTAAGAGGAGGGAAGAGGTAGCTAAGAAGAGGGAAAGTAGCTAATGGTGGGTGAGGGAAGCAGCTAATGGAGGGAAGTTGCTAATAGGAGGGAAGTAGCTAGGAGGAGGGAAGTAGCTAAGAAGAGGGAAGTAGCTAATAGGAGGGAAGCAGCTAATAGGAGGGAAGTAGCTAATAGGAGGGAAGTAGCTAAGAAAAGGGAAGTAGCTAAGAGGAGGGGAAGTTAGCTTAAGACGGTAGGAGTAGCTAAGAGGAGGGAGAAGTAGTTAACGAGGAGGGGGGAAGTAGCTAATAGGAGGGAGGTAGCTAAGAGGAGGGAAGTAGCTAAGAGTAGGGAATTAGCTAAGAGGAGGGAACTAGCTAAGAAGAGGGAAGTAGCTAATAGGAGGGAAGCACCTAAGAGGAGGGAAGTAGCTAAGAGAAGGGAAGTAGCTAAGAGAAGGGAAGTAGCTAAGAGGAGGGAAGTAGCTAAGAGGAGGGAAGTAGCCAAGAGAAGGGAAGTAGCCAAGAGAAGGGAAGTAGCCAAGAGGAGGGAAGTAGCCAAGAGAAGGGAAGTAGCCAAGAGAAGGGAAGTAGCCAAGAGGAGGGAAGTAGCTAAGAGGAGGGAAGTAGCCAAGAGAAGGGAAGTAGCTAAGAGGAGGGAAGTAGCCAAAGAGAGGGGAAGTAGCCAAGAGAAGGGAAGTAGCCAAGAGGAGGGAAGTAGCCAAGAGAAGGGAAGTAGCCAAGAGAAGGGAAGTAGCCAAGAGAAGGGAAGTAGCCAAGAGAAGGGAAGTAGCCAAGAGGAGGGAAGTAGCCAAGAGAAGGGAAGTAGCCAAGAGGAGGGAAGTAGCTAAGAGGAGGGAAGTAGCCAAGAGAAAGGAAGTAGCCAAGAGAAGGGAAGTAGCCAATAGGAGGGAAGTAGCCAAGAGAAGGGAAGTAGCCAAGAGAAGGGAAGTAGCCAAGAGGAGGGAAGTAGCTAAGAGGAGGGAAGTAGCCAAGAGAAGGGAAGTAGCCAAGAGAAGGGAAGTAGCCAAGAGAGGGGAAGTAGCCAAGAGAAGGGAAGTAGCCAAGAGGAGGGAAGTAGCCAAGAGAAGGGAAGTAGCCAAGAGAAGGGAAGTAGCCAAGAGAAGGGAAGTAGCCAAGAGAAGGGAAGTAGCCAAGGGGAGAGAAGTAGCCAAGAGAAGGGAAGTAGTTAAGAGAAGGGAAGTAGCCAAGAGGAGGGAAGTAGCCAAGAGAAGGGAAGTAGCCAAGAGAAGGGAAGTAGCCAAGAGGAGGGAAGTAGCCAAGAGAAGGGAAGTAGCCAAGAGAAGGGAAGTAGCCAAGAGGAGGTAAGTAGCCAAGAGAAGGGAAGTAGCTAAGAGAAGGGAAGTAGCCAAGAGAAGGGAAGTAGCTAAGAGAAGGGAAGTAGCCAAGAGGAGGGAAGTAGCCAAGAGAAGGGAAGTAGCCAAGAGAAGGGAAGTAGCCAAGAGGAGGTAAGTAGCCAAGAGAAGGGAAGTAGCTAAGAGAAGGGAAGTAGCCAAGAGGAGGGAAGTAGCCAAGAGAAGGGAAGTAGCTAAGAGAAGGGAAGTAGCTAAGAGGAGGGAAGTAGCCAAGAGGAGGGAAGTAGCTAAGAGGAGGGAAGTAGCTAAGAGGAGGGAAGTAGCTAAGAGGAGGGAAGTAGCTAAGAGGAGGGAAGTAGCCAAGAGGAGGGAAGTAGCCAAGAGGAGGGAAGTAGCCAAGAGGAGGGAAGTAGCCAAGAGGAGGGAAGTAGCCAAGAGGAGGGAATAGCCAAGGGGGGGAAAGTGCTAAGAGAAGGAGATTGTTTGAACATATATTGGTTATAATTATAACCAAAATTTTTTAAAAGTGGCAAAAAGGGTAACCCCGCAGAAGGTTTAGTCAGTGAGAAAGCTCCAGTGGGTCATCAATGTTAAGACAGCTAAAAAAAAATTGTCCTTTTTCCCGGGGGAAAACCTTTTTTAAACCCTTAGTAAGAGGGGGGTTGGGGGAGGCTTTGCCGGTTGCTGAGCTGGAGATTGGTGAGGAGTAGCCCAAAGGCCCAGTTGGAGGTTTTGGGACCTGTGACCAGAAGCTAGCTGGTCTCTCAGGTCATCAACTAACATCTTGAGTTACTCTAAGTTGATATTTATTCATTACTAAGTTTCCCGTCACATATTCTTGTATCAAGCTGGTTATTTATATGTTAAGAATGATCTTCAGAAACAGGACAAGTTGTTTCCTGAACGCGAGTCTTAGTCATATGATGACCCAAGCTAGAGACTTTGGACTTTGACCGGGCTTCATTTAGTTTTAATATCACAACAGTTTTCTGCTGTAAAAAGTTTAGTGTTGTAATGTAATAATATATAAACAATCTTAAATTTTAAAGGATGATGAACTGGTAAGCAGTGGAAGGTTCTCGCCAGGTGACCGAAAGCTGCAGTGATGGGTCGATTTATGATAAGATCCGCGTCAGGAAACATTATCCTGTTTCCTGACCAATCCTGGCAGACCAAACAAAATGGTTTCCCTGCATCAGAAATCTTTGTTACGAAGACAGGTTCAAGGAGCTGTATTTATACTCAGTAAAAACCAACAGAATTAGTAGGAATATGACCTAAGTGTACAAATGGGAAACAGGAATAAAGGGGACAAATGTCGTGCTGAAAATATCCAACAAAGAAAAGATTTAGAAAATAGATATGGAAGTATAGGTTTAGAAATTAAGTTCTAGAAGGGTGGAAGAAACACCCAAGCAGCGTCGTTACAGCGAGAGATTCAACAGTTACTTAACTACCTACTTCAACAGTTACTTAACTTACCTACTTCAACAATTACTTACCTACCTACTTCAACAGTTACTTAACTACCTACTTCAACAGTTACTTAACTACCTACTTCAACAGTTACTTAACTACCTACTTCAAAAGATAAAAACCTCAATTACTGGGAGCGCTTGAGGTTCCTAAACCTGTATTCCCTGGAACGCAGGCGGGAGAGATACATGATTATATACACCTGGAAAATCCTAGAGGGACTAGTACCGAACTTGCACACGAAAATCACTCACTACGAAAGCAAAAGACTTGGCAGACGATGCAACATCCCCCCAATGAAAAGCAGGGGTGTCACTAGCACGTTAAGAGACCATACAATAAGTGTCAGGGGCCCGAGACTGTTCAACTGCCTCCCAGCATACGTAAGGGGAATTACCAACAGACCCCAGGCAGTCTTCAAGGTGGCACTGGACAAGCACTTAAAGTCGGTTCCTGACCAGCCGGGCTGTGGCTCGTACGTTGGTTTGCGTGCAGCCAGCAGTAACAGCCTGGTTGATCAGGCTCTGATCCACCAGGAGGCCTGGTCACAGACCGGGCCACGGGGGCGTTGACCCCCGCAACTCTCTCCAGGTAAACTCCAGGTAAACAGTTACTTAACTACCTACTTCAACAGTTACTTAACTACCTACTTCAACAGTTACTTAACTACCTACTTCAACAGTTAGTTAACTTACCTACTTCCACAGTTAGTTAACTACCTACTTCAACAGTTACTTAACTACCTACTTCAACAGTTACTTAACTACCTACTTCAACAGTTAGTTAACTACCTACTTCAACAGTTAGTTAACTACCTACTTCAACAGTTAGTTAACTTACCTACTTCCACAGTTAGTTAACTACCTACTTCAACAGTTACTTAACTACCTACTTCAACAGTTACTTAACTACCTACTTCAACAGTTACTTAACTACCTACTTCAAGAGTTACGTAACTACCTACTTCAACAGTTAGTTAACTACCTACTTCAACAGTTACTTAACTACCTACTTCAACAGTTACTTAACTACCTACTTCAACAGTTACTTAACTACCTACTTCAACAGTTACTTAATTACCTACTTCAACAGTTACTTAACTACCTACTTCACAGTTACTTAAACTACCTACTTCCACATTAGTTACTACCTACTTCAACAGTTACTTAACTACCTACTTCAACAGTTACTTAACTACCTACTTCAACGTTACGTAACTACCTACTTCAACAGTTAGTTAACTACTACTTCAACAGTTTACTTAACTACCTACTTCAAACAGTTACGTAACTACCTACTTCAACAGTTACTTAACTACCTACTTCAACAGTTTACTTAACTACCTACTTCAACAGTTTAGTTAACTTACCTACTTCAACAGTTACTTAACTACCTACTTCAACAGTTAGTTAACTTACCTACTTCAACAGTTACTTAACTACCTACTTCAACAGTTACTTAACTACCTACTTCAACAGTTACTTAACTACCTACTTCAACAGTTACTTAACTACCTACTTCAACAGTTAGTTAACTTACCTACTTCAACAGTTAGTTAACTACCTACTTCAACAGTTAGTTAACTTACCTACTTCAACAGTTACTTAACTACCTACTTCAACAGTTAGTTAACTTACCTACTTCAAACAGTTACTTAAACTCCTACTTCAACAGTTACTTAACTACCTACTTCAACAGTTAGTTAACTTACCTACTTCAACAGTTACTTAACTACCTACTTCAACAGTTAGTTAACTTACCTACTTCAACAGTTACTTAACTACCTACTTCAACAGTTACTTAACTACCTACTTCAACAATTACTTAACTACCTACTTCAACAGTTACTTAACTACCTACTTCAACAGTTAGTTAACTTACCTACTTCAACAGTTAGTTAACTTACCTACTTCAACAGTTAGTTAACTTACCTACTTCAACAGTTAGTTAACTTACCTACTTCAACAGTTACTTAACTACCTACTTCAACAGTTACTTAACTACCTACTTCAACAGTTACTTAACTACCTACTTCAACAGTTACTTAACTACCTACTTCAACAGTTACTTAACTACCTACTTCAACAGTTACTTAACTACCTACTTCAACAATTACTTAACTACCTACTTCACAGCTAGTTAACTTACCTACTTCAACAGTTACTTAACTACCTACTTCAACAGTTACTTAACTACCTACTTCAACAGTTACTTAACTACCTACTTCAACAATTACTTAACTACCTACTTCAACAGCTAGTTAACTTACCTACTTCAACAGTTACTTAACTACCTACTTCAACAGTTACTTAACTACCTACTTCAACAGTTACTTAACTACCTACTTCAACAGTTACTTAACTACCTACTTCAACAGTTAACTACCTACTTCAACAGTTACTTAACTACCTACTTCAACAGTTACTTAACTACCTACTTCAACAGTTACTTAACTACCTACTTCAACAGTTACGTAACTACCTACTTCAACAGTTACTTAACTACCTACTTCAACAGTTACTTAACTACCTACTTCAACAGTTAGTTAACTTACCTACTTCAACAGTTACTTAACTACCTACTTCAACAGTTACTTAACTACCTACTTCAACAGTTAGTTAACTTACCTACTTCAACAGTTACTTAACTACCTACTTCAACAGTTACGTAACTACCTACTTCAACAGTTACTTAACTACCTACTTCAACAGTTAGTTAACTTACCTACTTCAACAGTTAGTTAACTTACCTACTTCAACAGTTACTTAACTACCTACTTCAACAGTTACTTAACTACCTACTTCAACAGTTACTTAACTACCTACTTCAACAGTTAGTTAACTTACCTACTTCAACAGTTACTTAACTACCTACTTCAACAATTACTTAACTACCTACTTCAACAGTTACTTAACACTACTTCAACAGTTACTTAACTACCTACTTCAACAATTACTTAACTACCTACTTCAACAGTTAGTTAACTTACCTACTTCAACAGTTACTTAACTACCTACTTCAACAGTTACTTAACTACCTACTTCAACAATTACTTAACTACCTACTTCAACAGTTAGTTAACTTACCTACTTCAACAGTTACGTAACTACCTACTTCAACAGTTACTTAACTACCTACTTCAACAGTTACTTAACTACCTACTTCAACAGTTACTTAACTACCTACTTTTAACAGTTACTTAACTACCTACTTCAACAGTTACTTAACTACCTACTTCAACAGTTACTTAACTACCTACTTCAACAATTACTTAACTACCTACTTCAACAGTTAGTTAACTTACCTACTTCAACAGTTACTTAACTACCTACTTCAACAATTACTTAACTACCTACTTCAACAGTTACTTAACTACCTACTTCAACAGTTACTTAACTACCTACTTCAACAATTACTTAACTACCTACTTCAACAGTTAGTTAACTACCTACTTCAACAATTACTTAACTACCTACTTCAACAGTTAGTTAACTTACCTACTTCAACAGTTACTTAACTACCTACTTCAACAGTTAGTTAACTTACCTACTTCAACAATTACTTAACTACCTACTTCAACAGTTACTTAACTACCTACTTCAACAGTTACTTAACTACCTACTTCAACAGTTACTTAACTACCTACTTCAACAGTTACTTAACTACCTACTTCAACAGTTACTTAACTACCTACTTCAACAATTACTTAACTACCTACTTCAACAGTTAGTTAACTTACCTACTTCAACAGTTACTTAACTACCTACTTCAACAATTACTTAACTACCTACTTCAACAGTTACTTAATACACCTACTTCAACAGTTACTTAACTACCTACTTCAACAATTACTTAACTACCTACTTCAACAGTTAGTTAACTACCTACTTCAACAATTACTTAACTACCTACTTCAACAGTTAGTTAACTTACCTACTTCAACAGTTACTTAACTACCTACTTCAACAGTTAGTTAACTTACCTACTTCAACAATTACTTAACTACCTACTTCAACAGTTAGTTAACTACCTACTTCAACAGTTAGTTAACTTACCTACTTCAACAATTACTTAACTACCTACTTCAACAGTTAGTTAACTTACCTACTTCAACAGTTACTTAACTACCTACTTCAACAGTTAGTTACTTACCTACTTCAACAATTACTTAACTACCTACTTCAAAAACAGTTAGTTAACTACCTACTTCAACAGTTAGTTAACTACCTACTTCAACAATTACTTAACTACCTACTTCAACAGTTAGTTAACTTACCTACTTCAACAGTTAGTTAACTACCTACTTCAACAATTACTTAACTACCTACTTCAACAGTTAGTTAACTTACCTACTTCAACAGTTACTTAACTACCTACTTCAACAGTTAGTTAACTTACCTACTTCAACAATTACTTAACTACCTACTTCAACAGTTAGTTAACTACCTACTTCAACAATTACTTAACTACCTACTTCAACAGTTACTTAACTACCTACTTCAACAGTTAGTTAACTTACCTACTTCAACAATTACTTAACTACCTACTTCAACAATTACTTAACTACCTACTTCAACAATTACTTAACTACCTACTTCAACAGTTACTTAACTACCTACTTCAACAGTTACTTAACTACCTACTTCAACAGTTACGTAACTACCTACTTCAACAATTACTTAACTACCTACTTCAACAGTTACTTAACTACCTACTTCAACAGTTACTTAACTACCTACTTCAACAGTTACTTAACTACCTACTTCAACAGTTACGTAACTACCTACTTCAACAGTTACTTAACTACCTACTTCAACAATTACTTAACTACCTACTTCAACAATTACTTAACTACCTACTTCAACAGTTACTTAACTACCTACTTCAACAGTTACTTAACTACCTACTTCAACAGTTACGTAACTACCTACTTCAACAGTTACGTAACTACCTACTTCAACAGTTACTTAACTACCTACTTCAACAGTTACTTAACTACCTACTTCAACAGTTACTTAACTACATACTTCAACAGTTACTTAACTACCTACTTCAACAGTTACTTAACTACCTACTTCAACAGTTACTTAACTACCTACTTCAACAGTTAGTTAACTACCTACTTCAACGTTACTTAACTACCTACTTCAACAGTTACTTAACTACCTACTTCAACAGTTACTTAACTACCTACTTCAACAGTTACTTAACTACCTACTTCAACAGTTACTTAACTACCTACTTCAACAGCTAGTTAACTTACCTACTTCAACAGTTACTTAACTACCTACTTCAACAGTTACTTAACTACCTACTTCAACAGCTAGTTAACTTACCTACTTCAACAATTACTTAACTACCTTCTTCAACAGTTACTTAACTACCTACTTCAACAGTTACGTAACTACCTACTTCTACAGTTACTTAACTACCTACTTCAACAGTTACTTAACTACTTACTTCAACAGCTAGTTAACTTACCTACTTCAACAGTTACTTAACTACCTACTTCAACAGTTAGTTAACTTACCTACTTCAACAGTTAGTTAACTTACCTACTTCAACAGTTAGTTAACTTACCTACTTCAACAGTTATTTAACTTACCTACTTCAACAGTTACTTAACTACCTACTTCAACAGTTACTTAACTACCTACTTCAACAGTTACGTAACTACCTACTTCAACAGTTAGTTAACTACCTACTTCAACAGTTACTTAACTACCTACTTCAACAGTTAGTTAACTTACCTACTTCAACAGTTAGTTAACTTACCTACTTCAACAGTTAGTTAACTTACCTACTTCAACAGTTAGTTAACTTACCTACTTCAACAGTTAGTTAACTTACCTACTTCAACAGTTACTTAACTACCTACTTCAACAGTTAGTTAACTTACCTACTTCAACAGTTACTTAACTACCTACTTCAACAGTTACTTAACTACCTACTTCAACAGTTAGTTAACTACCTACTTCAACAGCTAGTTAACTTACCTACTTCAACAGTTACTTAACTACCTACTTCAACAGTTACTTAACTACCTACTTCAACAGTTACTTAACTACCTACTTCAACAGTTTAACTACCTACTTCAACAGTTACTTAACTACCTACTTCAACAGTTACTTAACTACCTACTTCAACAGTTAGTTAAGTTACCTACTTCAACAGTTACTTAACTACCTACTTCAACAGTTACTTAACTACCTACTTCAACAGTTACTTAACTACCTACTTCAACAGTTACGTAACTACCTACTTCAACAGTTAGTTAACTACCTACTTCAACAAGTTACTTAACTAACCTACTTCAACAGTTAGTTAACTTACCTACTTCAACAGTTACTTAACTACCTACTTCAACAGTTAGTTAACTTACCTACTTCAACAGTTACTTAACTACCTACTTCAACAGTTACTTAACTACCTACTTCAACAGTTTGTTAACTACCTACTTCAACAGTTAATTAACTACCTACTTCAACAGTTTGTTAACTACCTACTTCAACAGTTAATTAACTACCTACTTCAACAGTTGTTAATACCTCTTCAACAGTTTGTTAACTACCTACTTCAACAGTTTGTTAACTACCTACTTCAACAGTTTGTTAACTACCTACTTCAACAGTTTGTTAACTACCTACTTCAACAGTTTGTTAACTACCTACTTCAACAGTTTGTTAACTACCTACTTCAACAGTTTAACTACCTATTTCAACAGTTTTAATAACTACCTCCTTCAAGTGTTTGTTAACTACCTATTTCTACAGTTTGTTAACTACAGCAGCAGTTTACTAAGGCACTCAAGAACTGGTATAACCATTTAATATTTTTTTCCACACTTGAACATACAGAAGTGACTTCAAGAGTGACGGTGATCGTAGTGTTACGTTCCCTGGATGAACGTGTGATATTAACACAACTATTGCGTCAGATAGGTTAGGTTAGGTAAGACTTGTCAGGAAACAGGACAGGTGTTTCCCGACGCGGGTCTCACAACATGACCCGCAGCTCCAGTTTTTGGTCATCTTACCGAGACCTACCACTATTGTATCTTAATATCAGATTACTTTTTCGTTGATGGTTCTGTTCACCAATCCACTGGTGCAGCTGGTAGTGCTGCTGTTGTCGTACAGAGTGATGGCTCTCTTAAAGAAATTGGAGCACGCATCAATAATTGGGCCTCTACCCTTCAGACAGAACTGTTTGCCATACTCCTTGCACTGAAATGCATCTATGTATCAAAGATTGACAGTTTAATTGTAACTGATTCTCTGTCATCCATAAATGCTCTCAACTCATTAAGCATAAATTGTGGCATGCTTGTGTCAGAAGCCAGACACAGGTATTGGTTAGGATTGTGGACAGTGGAGTCAGAGTGCACATGCTGTGGATTCCATCTCACATTGGTCTTCAGATGCATGATAGAACTGATAAATTGGCTAAGCTGTATGCTTTCAAAAAGGGAGTAGATTACAATCTTGGCTTGTCAGGTAGTAGTTTGAGAACAATAATACGAAAAGAACTTCAGCTGAATTTTATGGACTTTAGGCTCAGGAGATTGACACCAGTGAGTCCATCTATCATCATTCTATCATGCAGGAGGAGCCCTCATGTCTATGGTGCATCCAACAAAATAAGCAGACTCTTGGATGTCACTACCGCCCGGCTCCGGCTGGGTTACAAGTATCTTTGGCAGGTTAAATCACCACCACCAGATGTAGACCAAACGAAATGTAAACTTTGCCAGATGGATTATTTGTCACACCCTGCGTCATTATGTACTGGAGTGCGATAAAATTAATGAATTTAGAAACAACTCACTCAGAAGTGTTCAAGAAATGGCTAAGTATTTTATCCACAGTGGTATATTACAGACCATTCTGGAGAAATACCCTGACTTTGCTAGCTGTAAATAAAGCATTACCACATGTGTGCATGTGTGTGTGTGTGTGTGTGTGTGTGTGTGTGTGTGTGTGTGTGTGTGTGTGTGTGTGTGTGTGTGTGAGTATGAGTGTGTGTGTGTATGAGTGTGAGTGTGTGTATGAGTATGTGTGAGTATGAGTGTGTGTGCGTGTGTGTATGAGTTTGTGTGTGTGTGTGTGTGTGTGTGTGTTTATGTGTGTGTGTGTATGAATTTGTATGTGTGTGTGTGTGTGTGTGTGTGTGTGTGAGAGAGAGAGAGACTCAGCAATCAATATTTGCACCAATAACTCACTACAGTTGTGACCGGGTGTGGAAGTGTGAATTGCTCATTACTCTAAAATTTGTTCATGATTGCAGCCATGTATAAACGTAAGTAACCATTCTTACAGTATTCATTACCTTTGTAACTTGTGAGTTCATTACCTTTGTAACTTGTGAGTTCATTACCTTGTACCTAGTTCAGCCATCAAAACTTTGGAGCCCGGTCCCTGGACCCATTGTGTACCTCTGTAATCTGTAAATACCTTTGTAACTTGTAATGATTGTGACTAGACCTACCTGGAGTTCATTACCTTTGTAAATTGTGAGTTCATTACCTTTGTAAATTGTGAGTTCATTGCCTCTGTAGCTTGCTCAGCTATCAAAACTTTGAGGCCCAGTCCCTGGACCCATTATGTACCTCTGTAATCTTTTGACTACCGCCCACAGGATGGGTATGGGGTGCATAATAAACATATTAAACTAACTAACGTTAATCAATTTTACTTTTGTAATAGTATTAATATATACAATAATCTTGACGTCTTAGAGACTCAGAGAAACATAATTCTTCACATCAAAAGTAAAATGTTACATGTCCAGAGGGGAATATTTAATATTTTTTTTTCATTATGAAGGTAAATAGTGGAAGCAGAAAATATTGTATATGCTGACTGAACTGCCTTACCTTCCTGATATATAATATATAATATATAATAGCATAACAGGTGAAATTGCTGACCTAGAAAATGTAAAGAACCTTCGTGGTGCACTTAACTGCGATAAACCACTTCAATTACTGGAAAAGCAAAAGACTCGGCAGACGATGCAACATCTCCCCAATGAAAAGCAGGGGCGTCACTAGCACGTTAAGAGACAACACAGTAAGTGTCAGGGGCCCGAGACTGCTCAACTGCCTCCCAGCATACATCAGGGGGATTACCAATAGACCCCTGGCTGTCTTCAAGCAGGTACTGGACAGACACCTAAAGTCGGTACCTGACCAGCCGGGTTGTTGCTCGTACGTTGGATTACGTGCGGCCAGCAGTAACAGCGTAGTTGATCAGACCCTGATCCACCATGATGCCTGGTCACAGACCGGGCCGCGGGGGCGTTGAACCCCGGAACTCTTCAGTTATACTGCAGTTATAACAGCTCACACTGCACGCGTCTGACACAGTGATCATCACTAACTGCCGTCAACCTTCTTACTCAGGCGGTACATGAGCATCAGTAGAAGGTCTCGGTCAGATAACCAAAACCTTCAATAGCGGGTCATCATCTGCCGAAGACCCGCGTCAGAAAACACTTGTTCTGTTTCCTGGCGAACCTTACCTAACCTAACCTGTAAGTAAGTAAGTAAGTAAATTTATTCAGGTATACACAATACAGTTACATAGAATTATCATACATACCAGCATATGTGTAGAGAACCTAGGATAACCCAAAAAAGTCAGACAGAGTGACTTATTTCCATTGGGGTCCTTTACTTATTTCCATTGTGGTCCTGCATGAGCATAATCTGCTTGACGATTACTGTACTGATGTGTTTCGTATCATTGTGTTCCTGTGTGGCATGACTGTTATATTACTCTTGCCTAGCGCTTATAACATATTTTGGGTTATTGTTTTAAGTGTGTTTTACCGACGCTGCAGTGCGACTTTAACGTCAGTTAGTTTAGCAACTTTATTATACACCCCATCACACCCATCCTGTGGGCGGTAGTCAAAAGATTACAGAGGTACATAATGGGTCCAGGGACTGGACTCCA
Organism: Cherax quadricarinatus; assembly: GCF_026875155.1. Classification (NCBI taxonomy): domain Eukaryota; kingdom Metazoa; phylum Arthropoda; class Malacostraca; order Decapoda; family Parastacidae; genus Cherax; species Cherax quadricarinatus. The sequence continues at coordinate 81,080,296 of NC_069405.1, forward strand.
AAGTTTTGATAGCTGAATAAGTTACATTGGTAATGAACTATATGCATGTTTATATCCGGTCACAATCGCAATGAGTTTTATATGCGGACATTAATTAGGTCACACGCACACGCCAAAAAAAATATTAAAGGTTTATTTACGGTGAGAAAAGTCTGGGTATTTTCCAGAATGGTTTGTAATTTACCACTGGATAAAATACTTTGACATTTCTTGAACATTTCTGAGTGAGTTGTCTCTGAATTCATTAATTTTATCACACTCCAGTACATAATGACGCAAGGTGTGACAATAGTCCATCTGGCAAAGTTTACATTTCGTTTGGTCTACATCTGGTGGTGGGGATTTAACCTGCCATAGATACTTGTAACCCAGCCGGAGCCGGGCGGTAGTGACATCCAAGAGTCTGCTTATCTTGTTGGATGCACCATAGACATGTGGCTCCTCCTGCATAATGGAATGATGATAGATGGACTGACTTGTGTCAATCTCCCTAAGTCTTAAGTCAATAAAGTTCTTTTCGTATTATTGCTCTCAAACTGCTAACTGACAACCCAAGATTGTAATCTACCCTCTCTTGGAAAACATACAGCTTAGCCAATTTATCAGTTTTATCATGCATCCGAAAACCAATGTGTGATGGAATCCACAGCATGTGCACTCTGACTCCACTGTCCACAATCTTACCATACCTGTGTCTGGCTTCTGACACAAGCATGCCACAATTTATATTGACAGAGTTGAGAGCATTTATGGATGACAGAGAATCAGTTACAATTAAAGTGTCAACCTTAGATACCTGGACGCATTTGAGTGCAAGGAGTATGGTAAACAGTTCTGTTTGAAGGGTAGAGAATTAATTAATGGCACCAGCTACAGTACGACTTTAATGTCACCAGCTGCAGTACGACTTTAATAGCACCAGCTGCAGTACGACCTCAATGGAACCAGCTTCAGCACGACTTTATTGTCACCAGCTGCAGTACGACTTTAATGGCACCAGCTGTTGTACTTTAATAATACCAGCTGCAGCACTTTAATAACACCCGCTACAGTACTTTAATAACACCAGCTGCAGTACTTTAATAACACCAGCTGCAGTACTTTAATAACACCAGCTGCAGTACGACTTTAATAACAGCGGCTATCCCTTCCTACCCAGGGTTATCCTGGGTAGCTATCCCTCCATACCCAGGGTTATCCTGGGTAGCTATCCCTCCATACCCAGGGTTATCCTGGGTAGCTATCCCTCCGCACCCAGGGTTATCCTGGGTGGCTATCCTTCCGTACCCAGGGTTATCATGGGTGGCTATCCTTCCGTACCCAGGGTTATCATGGGTGGCTATCCTGGAGTTTACCTGGAGAGAGTTCAGGGGGTCAACGCCCCCGCGGCCCGGTCTGTGACCAGGCTTCATGGTGGATTAGGGCCTGATCAACCAGGCTGCTACTGCTGGCCGCACGCAATCCAACGTACGAACCGCAGGCCGGCTGGTCAGGTACTGACTTTAGGTGCTTGTCCGGTGCCTGCTTGAAGACAGACAGGGGTCTATTGGTAGTCCCCCTTATGTATGCTTGGAGGCAGTTGAATAGTCTTGGGCCCCTGACACTTACTGTGTTGTCTCTTAACGTGATAGTGACACCCCTGCTTTTAACTGGGGGGATGTTGCATCGTCTGCCGAGTCTTTTGCTTTCGTAGAGAGTGATTTTCGTGTGCAAGTTTGATACTAGTCTCTCTAGGATTTCCTAAGTGTATATAATCATGTATCTCTCCCGCCTACGTTCTAGGGAGTACAGGTTGAGGAACTTCAAGCGCTCCCAGTAATTGGGGCGCTTTATCTCCGTTATGCGCGCCGTGAAGGTTCTCTGTACATTTTCTAGGTCAGCAATTTCACCTGCCTTGAAAGGTGCTTTTAGTGTGCAGCAATATTCCAGCCTAAATAGAACTAGCGACTTGAAGAGTGTCATCATGGGCTTGGCATCCCTGATTTTGAAGGTTCTCATTATCCAGCCTGCCATTTTTCTAGCAGATGCAACTGATACAATGTTATGGCCCTTGAAGGTGAGATTTTCCGACATGATCACTCCCAGGTCTTTGACGTAAGTTTTGCTTTACACAGCATTGGAAAATAAGGAATATCCACTAGGAATTTTTATTGACCTAAGAAAAGCTTTTGACACAGTAGACCACGGCATCCTACTCCACAAACTTGACCATTATGGTATAAGAGGCCATGCGCTTGCATATTTCAAATCTTACCTTACTAATAGGTATCAGTATGTCACCATTAAAGACACAGCATCAACAACACAGCCACTTGATACTGGAGTTCCGCAGGGAAGTGTCCTTGGTCCTCTGCTCTTCCTCATATACATCAATGATCTTCTAAACGTATCTCAACACCTGAACCCCATTCTCTTTGCTGACGACACGACTTATGTCATCTCTCACCCTAATCTTGCCACCCTCAACACCATTGTTAATGAGGAGCTGATCAAAATATCGACTTGGATGACAGCCAATAAACTTACGCTTAACACTGACAAAACCTACTATATTATGTTTGGTAGCAGAGCAGGAGATGCGCAAATTAACATTAAGATCGACAACACTCTAATTGCCAGGCATATGAGGGCAAATTCCTAGGCCTATACCTCGACAACAACATGAACTTCAGCACCCATATCCAACACATAACCAAACAAGTATCCAAAACGGTTGGGATCCTCTCCAAGATACGATACTACGTGCCGCAAACTGCCCTTCTCACACTATACCATTCACTTATATATCCATACCTCACCTATGCTATATGTGCTTGGGGTTCAACTGCAGCAACACACTTAAAGCAATAATAACCCAACAAAAAGCCGCAGTGAGAATAATCACTAAATCCCATCCCTGGCAACACACCCCCCACTCTTCATAGATCTAAACTTACTCCCTGTTCAGTACATCCACACTTACTACTGTGCAATCTATATCTACAGGACCTTAAATTCCAATATTAACCTTGACCTAAAACGCTTTCTTGATAGCTGCGACAGAACCCACAGGCATAACACCAGACACAAACATCTCTATGACATTCCCCGTGTCCGAATAAACCTTTACAAAAATTCAATGTATGTCAAAGGCCCTAAAATCTGGAACACCCTACCTGAAAATTCTAAAACTGCAGACACATTCATCACCTTCAAAACTACCATTAGAAAACATCTTATCTCCCTGATACACCCTGTCAACTAATTACACGAATACCACCTGGTGGTTCACACTTACACTCACTCACCCATTTGACCATAAACAGAAATATCAATCTCAATCTCAAAATAATAAATCTTAACTAGTCATAAGTTGGCCTGTGATACTCCAATACTGAAACTATGTATAGTGCCAAAACAAAAGCATTCACATTGCTAAACTCACAAACTAGTATTTAGTCACTTAGCCATAATACCAACTTACCTCATAATTTTGTAATATTTTAAACTTAAGATTTAATTTAAGTCTGCCCGAAATGCCTAGCCATGCTAGGTGTTCTAGTGGTACACTCTGTAATTATTATTTTACTACATGTAAACAATACAATAACCAAATTCTGTAAACTCAGCATTGTAATCCTTATAGAGAATAAACTTTGAATTTGAATTTGAATTTGAGACTCTGACTGCGGGTTCAAACCCCACCCATGGTATGGTTTGTTTACAATTGTGTCATTACGATTTCGTGAGTCAGTTTTTCGCTCTATTGTGTGGTTGGAATTTGTTTTATACTCTGATGAAATTTTAATTTCCTCATGTTTACTATATCGGAGTAGTTGAAATTTCTCTTCATTGAACTTCATACTGTTTTCTGCAGCCCATTTAAAGATTTGACTGATATCTGCCAGGAGTCTTGCAGTGTCTTCAATGGAGTACACTGTCATGCAGATTCGGGTGTCATCTGCAAAGGAAGACACGGCACTGTGGCTTATATCCCTGTCTATGTCCGATATGAGGATGAGAAACAAAAGAGGAGCGAGTATTGTGCCTTGCGGAACAGAGCTTTTCACCGTAGCCGCCTCAGACTTTTCTCTGTTGACTACTACTCTGTGTTCTATTTGTCAGGAAATTATAGATTCATCTACTAACTTTTCCTGTTATTCCTTTATCACGCATTTTGTGCGCTATTACGCCATGGTCACACTTGTCGAAGGCTTTTGCAAAGTCTGTGTATATTACATCTGCATTCTGTTTGTCTTCTAGAGCATCCAGGACGTTGTCGTAGTGGTCCAGTAGTTGGGACAGACAGGAGCGACCTGTTCTAAACCCATGTTGCCCTGGGTTGTGTAAGTGATTGGTATCTAGATGGGTGGCGATCTTGCTTCTTACGACCCATTTAAAGATTTTTATGATATGGGACGTTAGCGCTGTTGGTCTGTAATTCTTTGCTATTGCTTCACTGTCCCCTTTGTGGAGTGGGGCTATGTCTGCTGTTTTTAGTAATTGTGAAACGACCCCCTTGTCCATGCTCCCTCTCCATAGGATGGTAAAAGCACACACCCCTGCGCCTCAACCATTCAACTCCCCTGCCTCACCCACCCAACTCCCAGCGCCACCCCAACTGTAAAGGGTACTTTTCCCCTCCCAGCCCTCGATGTCAGCGATGGCACAGGGTGTGCCGGGCTCACGGGAGCTTCCACTGCAGGGACAGCGCCGTGGAGTTCGCCCGCGACGCAGCTGTCAGGTGTGCCACAGGCAGTTGCACTCAGTTCCTCAAGCTTCAACATCTGTGCACACGGTGGATGTCTGGGCACCCGGAGGGCTCCAGGTGGGAACAACCAACAGCCCCTCCCAGCAAACAGAGGTGATAGCTGCCGCGCCTTCAACTTTACAGAGGGCCTGGGATCTACAATCAAATTGGCGTCCACCAGGGCAGCTCTCCCTCGGGCTGATAGCGGAGTCGCTGCCTTCTTGGACCTCTTGGGGAGGGTCGATGGCACTCCTGCAAGCAGCAGATCCTGGCGCAACCTGCTGCTGTTTGCAATGGCTGTCTGGTCCCTCCCTACCCAGGGATATGATGGGTCTTTATTCCTCCCTACCCAGGGTTATCCTGGGTGGCTATGCCTCCCTATCCAGGGTTATCCTGGGTGGCTATCCCTCCTTACCCAGGGTTATCATGAGTAGCTATCCATCCCTATCCCTGGTTATCCTGGGTAGCTCTCCCTCCCTGCCCAGAGTTATCCTGGATAGCTATCCCTTCCTGCCCAGGTTATCCTAGGTGGCTATCCATCTCTACCCTACCCTGGGTTATCCTGGATGTTTATCCTTCCCTACCCAGGGTTATCCTAGTAACTATCCCTCTCAACCAAAGGTTATCCTGGGTGGCTATACCTCCCTATCCAGGGTTATCTTGGGTGGCTATCCTTCCTTACTCAGGGTTATCCTGGGTGGCTATACTTCCCGATCCAGAGTTATCCTGAGCAGCTGTCCCTCCTTACTCAGGGTTATCCTGGGTGGCTATACGTACTTCCCTATCCAGGGTTATCCTGAGCAGCTATCCCTCCTTACTCAGGGTTATCCTGGGTTTCTATACTTCCCTATCCAGGGTTATCCTGAGCAGCTATGCCTCCTTACCCAGGGTTATCCTGGGTGGCTATACCTACCTATCCAGTGTTCTTCAGTAATTAAGAAACCATATGAAAATGGACTTTTCATATGATTTCTTAAGAATATGTGAGATATTTGAAAATATAGAAAATTTTTGGAATGTTAAATAACTATGAGACTCCCTCTTCAGACCTGTTTCAAATATTTATCACTGCTGTGTTTTCCTGAACATAAGGTTCGTGCTGCTTGGGGAGCATGACAACGTTGTATGACCCCTAGTGAGTTTAACACTTGGTTTTGATTGTGATAATGATCAGGGAGCATGGTTTAAATTCCTTCAGTTAAAGAACCCTTCACCAGCATTAACACACCTCAACCCTTGCAGTTATTTCCCTTAATAGCAGTACAGTGGACCCCTGCCTTACGAACGCATCGCGTTACGTTAAATCCGCCATACAAAGCATTCGAACGCAAAAAATTTTGCCTCGCCTCGCGATAAAAAACTCGCCTTACATGATTGGTCCGGGATGCGTCCCACGTGTGGCCTCAGCGCCAGTGTTTACAAGCCAGCCAGTGCAGTTGCATCTACACATACATTCGGTACATTTCACATTATCCCAGTGTTTTAGTGCTTGTAACTGCAAAATAAGTCACCATGGACCCCAAAAAAGCTTCTAGCGCCATCCCTGTGGTAAAAAGGGCAAGAATTAGTATGGAACTGAAAAGAGATTAAGGAAATGTGTGCAAAATGGGTTGAACTACAAACCTTTACGGATGAAAATCACCCTGACTCAGCTACTGCAAGCCGTGTTGGCAACCTGTACAATGACAATATTATGGCCCATTTTAGGAAAGTCTTCAAGGAATGGGAGGTACAGAGCTCTATGGACAGATATGTTGCGCAACAGAGGTCCAGTGACTCTCAAGCTGGTCCTAGTGGCATTAAAAGAAGAAAGGAAGTAACCCCAGAAAAGGACTTGCTACCTCAAGTCCTAATGGAAGGGGATTCTCCTTCTAAACAATAACTTCCACACTCTCCCTTCCTCTCATCCCATCAATCATCACCAGATCTTCAATAATGGTAAGTGTCATGTATTCTATTCTTAGTAGAGTAGTAATTGTGCATGTCTTCTTCAGTTTGTGTGTATTAAAATTAATATTTCATGACGTAAATTTTTATTTTTTCATACTTTGGGGTGTCAGGAACAGATTAATTTGATTTCCATTATTTCTTATGGGGAAAATTAATTCAGCTAACGATAATTTTGGCTTACGATGAGCTCTCAGGAACGGATTAATATCATAAGGCAGGGTCCACTGTACTGTAGCCTTGTCAATGTCAATATGATCAGACTAGCAACATTATTATTATTATTATAATCATGGGGAGCGCTAAACCCATAGGATTATACAGCGCCTGGGGGGGGGGGTGGAAGCGGAGCACATATCCAATTCCCTAGATCGAGTCCCTCACCAGTGTCAAGGAACCTCCCTTGAGGGGAGACTAGCAACAGCTACTGTACTTCTTGGAGATATTAGAATTATCGTCCCGACAGAGGTGAAGTAAGTATATGTCTAAAAGTTTGACAATCATTACACTTCAGAACTTGTAGTGTCGGCAAGTCAAAAGGGATAAGTAAAATAGCACTGTAGATACTGATATATAATTTATTAATTATATGTACAATAACCTTATCTTCATTATTGACTAATGCATAACAATCATTATTTAGTAACATGTATAAAAAATAATATTTATGTGAGTGGAGACAAGTGGTTTTTGAGATTTGATGTGCTGTAAATTTGAGCAAGGTAACATTTGTGAAATGACTCGAGTAAACCAGTTAGTCAGGCTCAAGTTCTGCACTCCGTTGGAATGGACATTAAGTTCGGACAGAGCTACCTGAAGTGTGATGTGTTATGCAAGGTTCTGCATGACATCGTAATGGACATATAGTGGAGAAGTGTGCCATAATAGTATGAATAGTATAATTGTAAAGAATAATTTTATAATTCATAATGTGCACTTGGGGGCACTGTAAAGTACTCTAACTGTAATTATAAAGAAATCCTGCTAGGGATTTATTTTCCAAGTGTGTTTGGGTACGCGGAGTAAGCGTGGCTTGGGGCAGTCACGTGGAGTCAGCATGGTGTGGAGGCTGGCGTCGGAGATGCTGTGTATTTAAGCTAAGTTTGTAGTTGTGTACTCCTCTTGTTTAGCTAACCCAAGCCATAGGCTCTTCTATGGCTTACCTGTATGCCCACCTGGGCTCTGACATGATCAGGGTGCTGTGGGATGAGTGAGGAAATAAGAAATGAGGTTGGGAGTGGAGTAGAGTCAGCCTGGCGCTGACTAGGCAGAGTGTTATGGTTACTGGACCGCCAGCCGCCTGCTTCTTGTGCCCGCTATGTGGGCGTTTAGGATGGGAGATACATGAAAGTGTTTTCTAGAGTGTGTATATAGTGTTATGTTGAATAAACATATATTTTCCTAACTAGGATTTTTGCCTAACTCTCTGTTAACCAACCCATTGAAGTACAAATGCTGGTTTAGCGCTTTCTGTTTTGACTGGGATAGCCCTGGGTGGCCTGTTTATCCTTGACATGTGTGTAACTTTTACCTTTGCCCTTAGACAAGGATCTAGTCCCCAGCTATCCCACTTTTCTGCGTAACATGATGTCTTAATTCCTGAAACTGTAATGACATAATTGCAAAAAAAAAAAAAAACAGTACGAGTGAGGATTGAACTTGTGGCAAGTGAGTTTTACAAATTGCCGCGAATTCAATCCCCACCCATACCGTGGGATGTCTTGATTTCTAGAAAGACATCAATGAAAAGTGTGATAATGATTCTCTTTCTTTGGGTCACACTACCTTCGGAAGACGGCCAAAAAAAAAAAATCATTAAAAAAGTGTGAAACTTGTGAGGAAATGGTAATTCAGCACCACAAAGTACAGGGGGCACATGCCCAGAGTAAAAGATCTGTGAATCTGTGGGGAGGTAGAGGGCAATTACCTGTATACAGAAAGACGAACTAGCACAAAAATAATATGACTTAAGGATTTAATTTTTCATCAAGAAACTTTTACAAATGTGTATTGCACAAGTAACCAATTAATTGGATATGACTGGGATGACACAATATGTAATAGTACACTAACTCTACCAGTGCAAAAAGTATAAAATGATGGAATAGAACTTTCAAACATAAAACAACTTCCATCAGTACCATAATGAAAGATTACATGAATGAGGATACTTAAAACAGGACCTGGTTCATTTGAATGTACTGACTATAACACCACTATAATTCCTCAGTGGGAGAGGACCCCAAGTGCAGCTTAAAATTGTGTATAGTTGAACATAAAAACAAAGCTTAAATTAGCTATTAAGAAAGAATGAGAGCCAATCCTCTATCTCTGGAAGAAAGAAGAAAAGATCAGATATGATCACAATATACAAAATAATTCAGGACATAGACAAGATAGATAAAGTAAGGCTTTGTACAACAGAAGCAACTAAAATAGATAGATGGAAACTACACACCCAAATGAACCACACATACAATAGTATATGAGAGCAGTTTTTAACCATTAGTGGGGAAAAAGAAGCAGAGCAATTTAGGTAATGAAGTAATGGTGTTTTTTTCAGACAGTAGAGCTTAGTAAGTAGAGTGGATTCAAAAGTAGATGACAAAAGTATTTTGTGTGAGCTGGTTGAAAATTAAGAAACATGGCCAAAAACAAGAGCTTGCTACCCACACAAACAAATATTTACAGAAAATTTGTAATATTTTTCAACAATCATGATCTACCATACATTTTATTCTAAGTAACTAGTAAAATGTGTAATAAAAAGTTCTCTGTACAGGTGCTCATCCACTTATGATGGCTCAACCTACAATATTTTGACTTTATAATGATGAAAAGGCAATTAATTACTTTGGGGATGAAACTTAAGATAATTACCCAGCATGAGGGTAACAAGTCTGTAACTTGTATTTATTTAGTTTTCAATACTATTATTATTATTATTATGATAATCATGGGGGAGTGCTAAACCCAGCACATGGGGGGGGGGGGGGATTGGAAGGCATTCAGGCTCAATTCAGGGAACTGGAGCACAGATCCAATTCCCTAGATCAAGAGCCCCTCACCAGCATAAAGGAACCTCCCTTGAGGGGTTTACAATACTAGTACAGTGGACCCCCGGTTAACGATATTTTTTCACTCCATAAGTATGTTCAGGTGCCAGTACTGACCGAATTTATTCCCATAAGGAATATTGTGAAGTAGATTAGTCCATTTCAGACCCCCAAACATACAGGTACAAACACACTTACATAAATACACTTACATAATTGGTCGCATTCGGAGGTAATCGTTATGCGGGGGTCCACTGTATTTAGTTAGTTACAGTAATTAATTGTTAAATTACTTATTCAGTGACAATAGTTATTTATCTACTTATTTATTTATCATGTATGTATATTTATATTCGACATACGGTATTTTCAACTTAGGACGTGTTTATTGGAATGTAACCCCACTGTAAGTCAAGAAGCACCTGAATACTGAACAGTGAAAAGAAACTGGTGAAGACTAACCAAACATGGACAAGAAGGCAATGACTAACAAAAATACATGAGGAAAGTAATGGTAGATCCAAGAAAGTTAAGCACTGACCGAGTTCCTGTATAGCTACCTGCGTATTTTCTTCTTATTCTTTCAACAAACCGGCCGTATCCCACTGAGGCAGGGTGGCCCAAAAAGAAAAAGAAAGGTTTCTCTTTTTAACTTTAGTACAGCCTCTTCTCACTTAACAATAGAGTTGCGTTCCTGAGACCACATTGTTAAACAAATTCGTCACTAAGTCAGGAGCATACTATAATGATAGTGAGTTTGTGTCAACCATCTCTGACATTGTTTTAACCCACAAACAATCCAAACGTATACATACATTTTCTCGCCCAGCACCCCAAATATTTAAAAGCAAAAATCTTTTTTTTTATATAGAAATAAAGAGTGCATTTTTCTACGTGTTATAGGATAAAAAAATTTCTTAGGGTCAGTACTTACCAAGATATGAGGCTGCAAAGTTGGCACTGGATGCTCACCTGACAGCAACATCGAGTCCTACCGCTTGCCAATATACAGTGTTGCCAATATACAGTGTTGCCAATATACAGTGTTGCCAATATACAGTGTTGCCAATATACAGTGTTGCCAATATACAGTGTTGCCAATATACAGTTTTGCCAATATACAGTGTTGCCAATATACAGTGTTGCCAATATACAGTGTTGCCAATATACAGTACCTTTTTTTCTTGTTTTTATATTATTTTATATCATTTTTATGTTCTGATAATTACAATTTATAATAGTTCTTGGGATTACATAGCCAATTTTTGTTCTGAAATTAATATTAGGTACTGAAATTGTACTGAAATTGTCACAAACATACTGAGAGGTGGACACTTACACTTGCCTTGGTCATTTACTATTGTCTAAGAATATATACAAACTATTTATAGGTCCCAGCAATGTTTTGGATATCTTGGAGTATTTGTTTGTTTATTTATTTATTTATTTATTTATTTATTATTAATTTGGACATGATACATAGATGCACAAAGAAATACAGTGGTTGAGTGTACATGCCAAAAGCCCCTTGTATGCAGAGCATTATGGACAGGCTTAAAATTAACTTAAGATTAGCTAAGCAATGATATATTCATTGGTAAAAATTACAGTAAATAAATGACAATTAAGTACAAATGAGTATTTCAAAGACAGGTCATATGGTCATTTGATGAGTTACTGTGCATTCAAGAGAATGGAGTATTCTATTAGGTAATGTAATTAAAAAAACAAAGTTTGATAGGGTCACAGGTTATACATTTATGAGATACAGTTATTCAATATTTATTTAGTTGTGGGTGAGTAAGTGGGTTTTAAGAAGAGACTAGAATTTATAAACAGACAGTGTTTCTAAACCATACCCCGGCCGGGATTGAACCCGCGGTTCAATCAGACAAGTGTTTCTTTTATATTCACAGGTAATGAATTCCAGATTTTTGGGCCTTTTATGTGCATTGAGTTTTTGCATAGTGTAAGATGGACATGAGGAACATCAAAGAGTGATCTGTCTTGTGTTATGGTCATGTGTTCTGTTGAGGTTGGTAAGGAGAAGTTTGAGGGGAGGGTTTATATCCGAGTTTAGTGTTCTATGTATATAGTAGGTACAATAATAAATTAATGTTTTGTACGGTGAATAGGTTTAGAGTTTTGAATATTGGTGAAGTGTGCTGCCTGTAGCAGGACTTTATCATCATTCTGACTGCAGCCTTTTGTTGGGTAATTAATGGTCTGAGATGGTTTATTGTAGTTGAGCCCCATGCACAAATTCCATAGGTGAGATAGGGGTAAATGAGTGAGTGATATAGGGCCAGGAGGGCTGACTGTGGGACATAGTACCGTATCTTCGATAGTATGCCTATGGTCTTGGAAATTTGTTGTACATGTGTTTGAAATTTGAGTCTATTATCAAGGTGGATTCCTAAGAATTTTCCCTCTGTGAGCTTTGTGACAGGTGATCCGTTTATCATTATGTTAAGAGGGACATCTGTAACTGTGTTTCCAAACTGAATGAAGTAGGTTTTGTCAATGTTGAGAGTAAGTTTGTTAGTCATCATTCAGGTAGATATTTTCTGTAATTCAGTATTCACAGTATTGGCTAGCATGACTGGGGTTGGGTGAGAGAAGACATATGTAGTGTCATCTGCAAATAGTGTGGGTTTGAGTAGTTGTGATGCATTTGGTAGGTCATTTATGCAAATGAGAAAGAGAAGAGGGCCAAGGACACTTCCCTGTGGAACACCAACTGTAATTGGCTGTGCGGAAGAGTTTGCTCCATTTGTGTACACATATTGGCTTCTGCTGCTGAGGTATGACTTTAGGTAGTTGAGGGAGTGCCCTCTAATACCATAGTGTCACAATTTTATGTGGAGCAAATTATGGTCAACTGTATCAAAAGCTTTATGTAAATCAATGAATATCCCCAGTGGGACTTCTTTTTTCTCGAGTGCAGTGTATATTTGTTCTAACATGTGTATAATAGAATCATTCATATTGTTATTAGGCCTGAACCCAAACTGACAGGGGTTGAGTATGTTGTGGGAGATGAGGTTGGAATAGATTTGCTTATGAATTAATTTTTCAAAGATTTTAGAGAGAGGGTATAAGTTGGATATTGGCCTATAGTTATTCAAGTCTGTTTGGTCTCCTCCTTTATGTATACGGGTAACCCTCGCTATTTTGAGAACTGTGGGGAAGGTAGAGGATTCGATGGATTTGTTAAAGAGTGTTTCAATGATTGGTGACAGCACTTGCGAAGTTTTTTTGTATATAAAGGGTGGTAAGGTATTTAAATCTCCTGTCTTTTTTGTTAGTGTGTTGATAATAAGGGAGACTTCTGTTAAGTTTGTCGGAGCTAGGAACAGCGTGTTCGGGTAGTTGCCAGTGAGATAGTCATTGGGTGGGATATTTGAGCTGGGAATTTTATAGGCAAGGTTTTTTCCTATGGTGGAGAAGAAAACATTGAGTCTGTTTGCTGTTTCAGTTGGTGGGAGTTGGGGTTCGTCTGGTTTTGTTAGGTCAATTGCGCTATTTCCTGATATCTTTTTTGTTCCTAGAATTTCTGATAGGGTTTTCCAGGTCATTTATGTGACTCATTCTGTACTGTTTTTCATATAGGTACTTTGTATTTATGGATTTGAGCATGCTGAGTGTTAGCCAGGGACTTCAGTCTCTTAGCTGTGATCTCTTTAGTGTTTTTAGGGCAGTGCTTGTTATAGAGGCATTGGGTCTTTTTTAGAAAATTATTAATACATTCATCAATATCTGTATAGATTTCAAGCTCAGTATGCCAGTCAATGTTTGTCATTGCTGTTGTGAAGTTATTAATGGCTGCCTCATTATGAAGTCTGAAAGTGACTTTAGTAGTGTCTTGGGATAATTTACCTAGAATGGTTATGAGAAAGGTAGGGTAGTGGAGTATATAATAACAACAACAACAACAACAACAACAATAATAAGTTCCCTTGAAGCATGATATAAGACAAGTGTCAGTCCAATGCTGATAGTGCACTGGTGACATTTGATGAGCGCCCATGGCCCTGGCTTTAATTGTTTTCACTGTTACACATAAACATGTCTGTCTGTCTGTCAAGCTCTCTGTCTAGCACTCTGTTTATATCTATCTCTGCTTATCTGTCTCTCTGTCTGCTTTTCTCTCTATGTATAATTCCATTTGTGTGTACCTGTGAGACAGATAGACAGAGACAGATAAAAAGATAGACAGAGACAGATAGACAGAGATAAACATAGATACAGACAGACAGATGAAGATACAGCCAGCCAGCCAGCCAGCAGCTGGCCAGCCAGTTAGCCAGCCAGCCAAGCCTGCCAAACACATATTACACATTCCAGAATTGTTTCTCTTTACTTAGGGCATAGGTTGTAAGACATTCTGAAAGGGTGTTGCACAAATGATGCATATGGGTTATTATCAAGGTTTTCAATATTTCCTCAACCACTTATGGCCACATCCACCTCAAAGCCACTAAACTCGGGGTCTACCCACCTGGAGTCTACCTGGAGGTTATTCCAGGGATCAACGCCCCTGCGGCCAGGTCCACGACCAGGTCCCCCGGTGGATCAGGGCCTGATCAACCAGGCTGTTACTGCTGGCCGTACATAGTCCAACGTACGAACCACAGCCCGGCTGATCCGGCACTGACTTTAGGTATTTGTCCAGCTCCCTATTGAAGGCAGCCAGGGGCCTATTGGTAATTCCCCCTATGCTTGGTGGAAGGCTGTTGAACAGTCTTGGACCCTGGACACTTATGGTGTTTTCTCTTAGTGTACCAATGGTGCCCTTACTTTTAATTGGGGGTATTTTGCATCGCCTGCCCAGTCTTTTACTTTTGTAAGGAGTGATTTTTGTGTGCATATTCGGGACCATTCCTTCTAGGATTTTCCAAGTGTAGATTATGGTATATCTCTCTCTCCTGCATTCCAACGAGTACAAGTCAAGTGCTTCCAAGCGTTCCCAGTAGTTCAGGTGCTTGATAGAACTTATACGTGCAGTAAAGGTTCTCTGTACACTCTCTAGATCTGCAATTTCACCTGCTTTGAACGAAGATGTTAATGTACAGCAGCATTCCAGCCTAGAGAGAGAACAAGTGATTTGAAAAGGATCATCATTGGCTTGGCATCTCTCGTTTTGAACGTTCTCATTATCCATTTTCTTTGCACTTGTGATCGTGGCACTGTTGTGGTCCTTGAAAGTGAGATCCTCAGACATTACTACTCCCAGGTCTCTTACATTATTTTTCCACTCTACTGTATGGCCAGAGTTTGTAGTTTACTCTGTTCTAGTTATTATCTCCTCCAGTTTTCCATAACAGAGTAGTTGGAATTTGTCCTCATTGAACATCATATTGTTTTCCGTTGCCCATTGGAAAACTGGGTTTATATCCTCTTGGAGGTTAACCGTGTCCTCAATAGATGACAGCCTCTTGCAGATCCTAGTATCATCTGCAAAGGATGATACGGTGCTGTGGATTACATCTCTGTCTATGTCTGATATGAGGATGAGGAACAGAATGGGGGCGAGTACTCTGCCTTGTGGAGCAGAGCTCTTCACTATGGCAGCCTCCGATTTAACTCTGTTGACCAGTACTCTTTGTGTTCGATTGGTTAGGAAGTTGAAGATCCATCTCCCCATTTTGCCAGTTATTCCTTTAGCATGTATTTTGTGTGCTATTACACCATGATCGCACTTGTCAAACGCTTCTGCAAAGTCTGTGTATATTACATCTGCATACTGTTTTCCTTCCAGTGCATCCAAGGCCATATCATAGTCATCCAGTAATTGTGAGAGGCAGGAGCAACCTGACCTGAACCCATGTTGCCCTGGATTGTGCAGTTTTGGGGAATCCAGATGGTTTGCAATCATGCTTCTTAGCACTCTTTCAAAGATTTTTATGATGTGGGACGTTAGAGCTAGTGGTCTATAGTTCTTAGCTAATGCTTTGCTGCCACCTTTATGGAGTGGGGCTATATCCGTTGTTTTAAGTGACTGTAGAATTTCACCCATGTCTAAGCTCCTTCTCCATAGTATACCTAGGGCACGTGAGAGGGGTTTCTTGCAGTTCTTAACCCTTTGAGGGTCGACAGGCCCTCTCTGAGACTCGTTCTCAGGGTTGGCCAAATTTAAAAAAAAAATAATAATAATTTATTCTTATGAAAAGATGGAGAATCTTTTCCCGATCATAATGACACCAAAAGTTTTAAATTTGATAAAAAACTTACGGAATTATGCTCTCGCGAAGTTAGCGGTCTCGGCGATGTTTACATAATGGCGATTTTGCCCACTTTGAGCCCCATTTTCGGCCAATTCCACTGTACTAGTCTACAAAAAACATGAATATTTCGCTAGAACTCCATTTTTTCTATCGAATGAGTGCAAGAAACCACCCATTTATCAATTTCAACTATCCAGTACAGTGGTCAGAATTTAGCAATTTTGCCAATTTCACACAAATTTCAAAAGATGCCAATTTCCGAATAGGGTCCAGAATAAACAAGAAAGACATTCCTGGCACGAAAATGACATTTCCTCTGTTCATTAGTCACATCTCAAGGCCCCTCTTATATTCTTTTGCTTTCCACTTTGAATTTTTATTCTCACAAAAAAAACAGAAGATTTACTGTTATGCAGACTGCTGCATTAGTGTAAAAACTGGTATAAATAATATCAGCGCACTTTTGAAAGAATATTAGACTCACCAGTTGATGTATATTGGACGCTTGGCATGATTTGCTTACTTTTGAACTTTGGTAAAAATCGAACATTTCTGCTACTTTGAGCTCAATTTCAAGGTACTTTTCATTGTAAAACCAGTCAAAATATCTCTACCAATATGGTGTAGGAGCGCCTTGCCAATACTATGGTTGGAAAGATAGGCAATAGAGGAAGTCAGTCGTAAAGAATTTAGTCCATTGTGCAGCCCGAAACTGAGCGTGGAAAGGGAGTGCATGACGTGTCGGTCTTTTCTGAGTAGAACGGGAAGGTAATGAAGTAACATCATTAGGCAATTGTCGCTGGCGTTTAGAAGTGGGACCAGAGTTGGTCCAATGTGGGATGGGCTGGTGATTCGAAAATTGCCACACTGTAGAGGGAGAGGCTGGAAGCATAGTCAAAGGAGGGCAGAGGTCAGACAAATCGAAGGAGTCAGTCGAGACCCTGGTACCTGAAGCTGGTGATGAAACAGCACCAGCAAGAGGTACAGGGGCATCAGGAGTGTCCGAAGAGTGGTCAAAAAACAAGGCAGGGTCAGAATGGGGTGCAGTATCAGTAAGGGGCCTGGGGGTAGCAGTTTCATGGGCTTGGGTCTCCATGGTTAGGTTACTTCTTTCTTTTTGTTTTTAAGAAAAAAAAAAGAAAGAAGAAAAGAAAATAAAAATAAAAAAAAAAAAGAATAAAAAAGGGGGGAACGGGGAGGAATAGTTCCTAGGAGGGATAAAAGGGCCAGAAATTGCCCTTTGTGCCCAAGAGGACCTCAACACCACAAGTAGTGCAGATGTGGCATGGAACCTGTGCCATACCCTACCTTTCTTGCCAGTAAACCAGCAATCCATGAGAGCAACCTCACATCTGCCGAGCTACCTCAGTGGACAAAAGAGAGGGCGGCCGGATATTCACCACAAAGTATACTTCCTTTGGCCACCACCCCCAGAATCTAGAAGGTGGCTGTTATGACCAAGGTCATAATGTGATTAATTTATATGTATTATCCACTTAATATTATACTCTGGGTTTCTTTAATATTAGCTAAATTAAAGATTCCACTAGTTTATAATACAGTGGACCCCCGCATAACGATGGCATCACATAGCGATTATTTCGCATACCGCTTACTTTAATTGCAAAATTTTTGCCTCACATACCGCTTAAAAACCCGCTTACCGATTTTCGTCCGAGACGCGTCCAATGTGCGGCCTGAGCCACGCTCACATGTTCCGCCGGTGGCATTGTTTACCAGCCAGCCTCCGCGGTAACATCCAAGCATACAATCGGAATATTTCGTATTATTACAGTGTTTTCAGTGCTTTTTCTGGAAAATAAGTGACCATGGGCCCCAAGAAAGCTTCTAGTGCCAACCCTACAGCAATAAGGGTGAGAATTACAATAGAGATGAAGAAAAAGATCATTGATAAGTATGAAAGTGGAGTGCATGTCTCCGAGCTGGCCAGGTTGTATAATAAACCCCAATCAACCATCGCTACTATTGGTGGTACAGCTGCTGCTGCTGCTGCACTGTCAGCTGCTGCTGCTGCTGTAGCACCGTTGTTGGTGTGGCTTATTGAGAATACCAAGAAACAATTAACCCCAGAGGATTTGCCACCCAGGATAACCCAAAAAAGTCAGTGTCATCGAAGACTGTCTAACTTATTTCCATTGGGGTCCTTAATCTTGTCTCCCAGGATGCAACCCACACAAGTCGACTAACACCCAGGTGAACAGGGAAAAATGCCTGGAACTAGTGCTCATATTGGTGAATTTAAAGCCAGCAAAGGTTGGTTTGAGAGATTTAAGAATCGTAGTAGCATACACAGTGTGATAAGGCCTGTTCTGGAAGAAAATGGCAAACAGGACCTACAGTACTCAGGAGGAAAAGGCACTCCCAGGACACAGTGTCTCATCAGTCATTGCTGCATCTTCAATAAAGGTAAGTGTCATTTATTCTTCATTTAGTAGACTAGTACATGCACAATATATACTGTGCATGTACTACTCTACTATTGTGCATGTATCCTTCTCTTTGTGTGTGGGAAAATGTATATTTCATGTGGTAAAATTTTTTTTTTCATACTTTTGGGTGTCTTGCACGGATTAATTTGATTTCCATTATTTCTTATGGGGAAAATTCATTCACATAGCGATTATTTCGCATAACAATTACCCCTCTTGCACGGATTAAAATCGTTAACCGGGGGTCCACTGTATTATCTGATTTAGGAATATACCCGGGTATGATGTATATATATATATCTTGAGTAGTGTGTTAGGTAGGTACACCTGGCTAAGGTATATAACAAGGTATCTCCATTGGTGGGTAGTTTGCACCGCTCTACCCTCTTCCCCTTTTGACGAGTTGATGTCATGAAGGAATTTACTGTATATGGCAGTTCACTCTCTCTGCTGACTCAGTGTGCATTGACTGAGCTACCCTCCTAGTACTCCGCCTTATTCTCACTTGAATAGAGAATTGGGTTATAGAAACTCCTGATCCAACTTGTGGTTTATTGTGAAGTCTTCTGACAATCATATACTGTTATCTTCAGGTTACGATGTGACGACCAGTGTCAAGCTTAGAACTTTGTGATATATTCCTTATGCCAGGGAGTTACTCAGTGAAAGTGTTAATTCTCAATATATGTACTTGCACACAAGTAATGTTGCTATTGAGGAAGCGGTAATATTCCTCTGATCATTATCAAGTGTAGTGACCATATTGACATGTACATTCTATTTAAGAGTTTTCTTGTGTGAAGGAAAGTTTCTGACATTGATATTTAATAGATATTTATGAATATCTAAAGTATTTAAGCTTTTAAATAAAAAGAAACTTGAAAAGACTGAGTAACTATTATTTGTGCCTTACATTTCTAAGTTTGGAACCATATCCTTTCATTCTATGAAGTGTGTTGTTACGGAGTGCACTAACCTGGCTAAAGATTAAGATTTGAACCGTAACAGTGGCCTCCAGAGATACACCCGTCGCTCGAAAGACACCCAAAGCCACCCCCCGAGAGACCAGAGAGAGAACGAGACATCCCCAGGCGATCCAGATTCCACGGCAAACTACACCACCGCCAAGAACCTCACAGAATGGGATGGACCCCGGTACCCTTCCCCCTACCTAGGAACCAGTAGGCCTGTGGGAAGAATCCCAAAGGCCAAAAAGAGGAAGGGAATAAGGGAGGGGTGGGGGGGAGGAGGAAAGGGAAAAGGGAGGATGGGATAGGGAAGGGGGGATTGGGGGGTAATTAGGTTCAGTCTGAGGAAGGAGACCAACAGGTCTAATTCCTCAGACCAAGAGCCACTTCACCATGCCAAGGAGCCCCCCTTGAAGAGGTTCATATTTAAAAGTTGATATTTAAGAATGGTAGAGCTTTATTCACATGCTGTTGGATGTTTAAACAAGCTAAAACTTTCATGTGTTATTGGATGTTTAAACATGCTAGAACTTTCATGTGTTATTGGATGTTTAAACATGCTAGAACTTTCATGTGTTGTTGGATGTTTAAGGATACTAGAGCTAAATTTATTCATGTGTTTTTGGCCAAAATATAACTGATTTAGGCCATGAAGAAGAAGAGGAGAGGGTAAATTGTCTATTTTAATAACAAGGTACTACCTCAATTATATATTTTCTCAAAATTTACAGATTCACTGCTTATTCTTTCTGTTCCCTTCTCTGATGGCATCACCTTTTGATTGGGCATCCGTTTTTGAGCTGACCGCCTAGTTTTACATTTTGGAACTTCAAAATCCACATCCTCAGATTCCTGAAAGACAATTTGTAATATTAACTGGAGAAATTTATTATTAAGTTCATGAGAGTGTGCTTAACTCCATAAGAAAGATATAGCAATTGGTGAAATGGAAGGCAGTTTCAATCCAAGGAAAGGGAAGATTAGTACAATTCCTTGGATTAAGAGCCTCTCACTATCATCAATGCACTTTCCTTGAGTAAGAAGTAATAGCAAGACGTACATGAAATCTTGCATGTTTATGAGACAGAAAAAAGACACCAGCAATCCTACCATCATGTAAAACAATTACAGGCTTTCGTTTTACACTCACTTGGCAGGACGGTAGTACCTCCCTGGGTGGTTGCTGTCTACCAACCTACTACCTTTTAGAAGCATATTTTTTTATTTTTTTTTATTATCACACTGGCCGATTCCCACCAAGGCAGGGTGGCCCGAAAAAGAGAAACTTTCACCATCATTCACTCCATCACTGTCTTGCCAGAAGGGTGCTTTACATTACAGTTTTTAAACTGCAACATTAACACCCCTCCTTCAGAGTGCAGGCACTGTACTTCCCATCTCCAGGACTCAAGTCCGGCCTGCCGGTTTCCCTGAACCCCTTCATAAATGTTACTTTGTTCACACTCCAACAGCACGTCAAGTATTAAAAACCATTTGTCTCCATTCACTCCTATCAAACACGCTCACGCATGCCTGCTGGAAGTCCAAGCCCCTCGCACACAAAACCTCCTTTACCCCCTCCCTCCAACCTTTCCTAGGCCGACCCCTACCCCGTGACCATCAGGGCCCCAGTGATGGATCTCATGGTGTGGCTCTGTACCGTCCTATTACACATCCCTCCAAACTGCCAATATCCCAAACCCCTCCTTTAAAGTGCAGGCACTGTACTTCACATTTCTTGTATTCAAGTCCGGCTATATAAAAATAATTGGTTTCCCTGAATTCCTTCACTAAATATTATCCTGTTTCCACTCCAACAGCTCGTCAGGTCCCAAAAACCATTCGTCTCCGTTCACTCCCATCTAACATGCTCATGCACACTTGCTGGAAGTCAAAGCCCCTCTACTTGCGAGTTCAATCCGTTCCATGACCTTGCTTGCAACTGGATTTGCTCGTTTGTAGAGACAATTTTCCTCATTTAAATTAATTGAAATGCAATTAATCCGTTCCAGTGGAATTCTGTACTTCAATAATTTCACTAATATCAACTCTACAGCTTATTTATCTCACTTCATCTAATATGACATAATAAACAATATAAATAACATAGAAACCTGATATATACACCTACCATCCGACTTACGATCTGCTCGACTTACGACCACTCGACTTACGACTGTGTTTTTTATGCCAAATTTCTGGGAAATAAACAACTATTTGTGTTGTACAAAGTGTTTATCCTAAACCTTACAGTATAAAATACAGTACTAACAGCATAAAAAGTAAAGTAAAACATGAAATACCAAAATAAAACAATAAAATAAAGTCATTACAAAAATGTTTTGTTGATATTCAGTAGTAAGGTTCGACTTACGACCATTTCAACTTACGACCGGTTTCTCGGAACCGTACTCGGTCGTAAGTCGGATGGTAGGTGTACTCTAAAATGAATAAAATACATATGTCATTCATGCAGTGGTATGGGTGGTGTCGGTGGTGGAGGAGAGTTTGTCTGGAGACCGGGCAAAATACTTCATGAATAATTTCGCTAATATCATCTATACGGCTTATTTATCTGTCACAGTTCATCTAATATGACATAACAAACAATATAAATAACATAGAAACCTGATATATACTCTAGAATGAATAAAATATGTCATTATGTAACAGGTGGAGGTGGCCACAACCGCTCCCTTTTTGCTGTGGTAAACATTGCCATCTAGTGACGGCTTTTTGAAGCCAGCTATTATACTTGTTATATGTAGTACATTATTATTATATATGTATTATTATTATACATATTATATTATTATTATTATTGTATTATATTATTATACTATTATTATTATACATATTATTATTATTATTATTATTATTATTATTATATAAATAATTTGTAATTTTTAGTCACACTGGCCATGTAGTCAGAAACTGTAAGGCTGGAGATGATGTCCTGGTAGTCAGTAAATGGGGGGCTGATAGTGCTGTCCTGGGAGACAGTAATGGGGAAGCTGGAGGTGCTGTCCTGGGAGACAGTAATGGTGAAGCTGGAGGTGCTGTCCTGGGAGACAGTAATGGTGAAGCTGGAGATGCTGTCCTGGGAGACAGTAATGGGGAAGCTGGAGATGCTGTCCTGGGAGACAGTAATGGTGAAGCTGGAGATTTTGTCCAGGTAGTCGGGAATTATACGCAGGAAGGAATACATATAAATGACCCCATAGGGGACAGGAGCCATAGTAGGGAAACAAGTGTAGTCAAAGATAAGATAAAACCAATATTGCAAACTAGAAATACCGCAGGAAATAGCAAACAAGAGGACTCCACTAGCAATAGTGAGGATATATTACCAAAAACAAATGGTGGGAGCTCCATTGTTGGTGCTAGGGAGGATAGAAGTAAGACAGGGAAACATGCACCAACAGGGAATACAGTCACAGAAACCCAAGGCAAACGGAAACCAAGCCTGTGCACATACTATGCACTCGGTATCTGCTGGCATGGGAAATCTGGAAAAACAGATGGGACGTGCAACTATGACCACCCTAGGAAATGCCATGCCCATATGACAACAGGAAAATGCAAACTCCCTTCCTGTAAGCTTTTTCACCCTGAACTGTGTACCTCTTCAGTACAGGAAAGACTGTGCTATAACTTAAATTGCCAGACATACCATCTAAAGGGGACAAAAAGATATCAACTCTAATATCAACCTTGACCTTAAACGCTTTCTTGATAGTTGTGACAGAACCCACAGGCATAACACCAGAAACAAACATCTCTACGACATTCCACGTGTCCGACTAAACCTTTACAAAAATTCAATGTATGTCAAAGTTCGAACCCTACAAATCTAACTGAGACAATCACCTCAAACTCTGAGAAACCTACTAAGCAACTTTGATCACCGGGGACACACATTCATCACATTACAGAAAAATATCCATTAAAAACACTATATCTCTGATAACACACGCTTCAACTAACTCACAAATTATCACCTGTGTTCACTACCTTACACTCGCACACTCATTTGACTAAGTATGCCCGAAATGCCTAGCTATGCTAAGCGTTCTAGTGGTACACTCTGTAATCTCAATTTTACTACATGTTAAACCAAACAATAACCAAATCTCTGTAAACTCAACATTGTAATCCTTATAGAGAATAAACTTTGAATTGAATTGAATTGAATACAAAACATCCAGGCCATGGGAAAACCTGGGTAGCCACAGCCACTCAAGAGGGAGAGGTTTTTTAGTGCCAGGAAGGAAAAAAAACTGGCAGGAAATGGCAGAAATCGTACACCAAATCCAGTCATTCCTGGAGTGGAACCACAGTCGATGGCCTCCACTCCAAACCAACAGATACAGATACTAATGCCAGAAAAAAAATCCCCCCCCCCAGTACCAACAATACCACCAGTCCGATAACATTCTTCTTTGCAAATATACAGGGTCTAAAGCCAGCAACAAACAACAAAATACCTTTCATCCGTGGACTGCTTGCAGAGGCAAAGGCAATGTTCGCGGCTTTCACTGAGACCCACATAAAGGATCACTTGGACAACGAAATATGGATCCCAGGTTACAACCTATACAGATGTGACAGAGTGAACAGGCAAAAGGGGTGGGTTGGCCTGTACATTGCAGAGTCACTTGTTTGCACAGAACTGCTAAATGCCTCAAATGATGTAGTGGAAGTTTTAGCAGTAAAGGTCGAGAACCAAAACCTAGTCATTGTGATAGTCTACAAGCCTCCGGATGCAACATCCCAGCAATTCCAGGAACAGCTGTTAAAAATTGACCACTGTCTGGAAAACCTTCCAGCTCCTGCACCCAACATCTTGCTCCTGGGGGATTTCAACTTAAGGCACCTAAAATGGAGGAATATAGCAAATAATATTGTTGCAGTAATAACACCAGGAGGCAGCTCTGATGAAAACTCACACTCACGCGAGCTTTTAAATCTCTGCACAAAATTCAATTTAAACCAGCAAATAATAGAGCCTACTAGACTGGGGAATACACTAGACCTCATCTTCACTAACAATGATGATCTGATAAGAAATATCACCATATCAAAAACAATATACTCAGATCACAACATAACTGAGGTTCAGTCATGTATGCGCGGAGCCCCAGACCGACATAATGAGATTAGTCACGAGGGAGCATTCACCAAATTCAACTTCAATAACAAAAACATAAAGTGGGACCAAGTAAACCAAGTCCTAACCGATATAAGCTGGGAAGATATACTAAGCAACACAGACCCCAACTTATGCCTAGAACAGATTAACTCGGTGGCACTTGATGTATGCACAAGGCTTATTCCTCTAAGAAAAAGGAGGAGTAGATGTAAAACAGAAAGAGACAAGCGCTCCCTTTACAGGCGACGGAAAAGAATAACAGAGCGGCTAAAAGAGTCAATATATCTGAAATGCGTAGGGAGACACTGGTCAGAGAAATAGCAAGCATCGAACTTAAGCTAACAGAATCCTTTAGGAGTCAGGAATCGCGGGAAGAACTAAAAGCCATAAATGAAATCGAAAGAAACCCAAAGTATTTCTTCTCCTATGCCAAATCAAAATCGAGAACAACGTCCAGTATTGGCCCCCTACTTAAACAAGATGGGTCCTACACAGATGACAGCAAGGAAATGAGTGAGCTACTCAAGTCCCAATTGACTCAGTTTTTAGCAAGCCGCTAACCAGACTGAGAGTCGAAGATCAAAATGAATTTTTTATGAGAGAGCCACAAAATTTGATTAACACAAGCCTATCCGATGTTATCCTGACGCCAAATGACTTCGAACAGGCGATAAATGACATGCCCATGCACTCTGCCCCAGGGCCAGACTCATGGGAAATCTGTGTTCATCAAGAACTGCAAGAAGCCCCTATCACGAGCCTTTTCCATCCTATGGAGAGGGAGCATGGACACGGGGGTACGTCCCACAGTTACTAAAAACAACAGACATAGCCCCACTCCACAAAGGGGGCAGTAAAGCAACAGCAAAGAACTACAGACCAATAGCACTAACATCCCATATCATAAAAATCTTTGAAAGGGTCCTAAGAAGCAAGATCACCCCGCATCTAGAAACCCATCAGTTACACAACCCAGGGCAACATGGGTTTAGAACAGGTCGCTCCTGTCTGTCTCAACTATTGGACCACTACGACAAGGTCCTAAATGCACTAGAAGACAAAAAGAATGCAGATGTAATATATACAGACTTTGCAAAAGCCTTCGACAAGTGTGACCATTGCGTAATAGCGCACAAAATGCGTGCTAAAGGAATAACAGGAAAAGTCGGTCGTTGGATCTATAATTTCCTCACTAACAGAACACAGAGAGTAGTCGTCAACAGAGTAAAGTCCGAGGCAGCTACGGTGAAAAGCTCTGTTCCACAAGGCACAGTACTCCCCTCCCATCTTGTTCCTCATCCTTATATCCGACATAGACAAGGATGTCAGCCACAGCACCGTGTCTTCCTTGCAGATGACACCCAATCTGCATGACAGTGTCTTCCATTGCAGACACTGCAAAGCTCCAGGCAGACATCAACCAAATCTTTCAGTGGGCTGCAGAAAACAATATGAAGTTCAACGATGAGAAATTTCAATTACTCAGATATGGTAAACATGAGGAAATTAAATCTTCATCAGAGTACAAAACAAATTCTGGCCACAAAATAGAGCGAAACACCAACGTCAAAGACCTGGGAGTGATCATGTCGGAGGATCTCACCTTCAAGGACCATAACATTGTATCAATCGCATCTGCTAGAAAAATGACAGGATGGATAATGAGAACCTTCAAAACTAGGGAGGCCAAGCCCATGATGACACTCTTCAGGTCACTTGTTCTATCTAGGCTGGAATATTGCTGCACACTAACAGCACCTTTCAAGGCAGGTGAAATTGCCGACCTAGAAAAATGTACAGAGAACTTTCACGGCGAGCATAACGGAGATAAAACACCTCAATTATTGGGAGCGCTTGAGGTTCCTAAACCTGTATTCCCTGGAACGCAGGAGGGAGAGATACATGATTATATACACCTGGAAAATCCTAGAGGGACTAGTACCGAACTTGCACACGAAAATCACTCATATACGAAAGCAAAAGACTTGGCAGACGATGCACCACTCCCCCAATGAAAAGCAGGGGTGTCACTAGCACGTTAAGAGACCATACAATAAGTGTCAGGGGCCCGAGACTGTTCAACTGCCTCCCAGCACACATAAGGGGGATTACCAACAGACCCCTGGCAGTCTTCAAGCTGGCACTGGACAAGCACCTAAAGTCAGTTCCGGATCAGCCGGGCTGTGGCTCGTATGTTGGTTTGCGTGCAGCCAGCAGCAACGGCCTGGTTGATCAGGCTCTGATCCACCAGGAGGCCTGGTCTCAGACCGGGCCGCGGGGGCGTTGACCCCCGGAACTCTCTCCAGGTAAACTCCAGGTAAACACAAAAAATATAAGATTTATTGTTATTCCTTATTGCAATAATTGTATAAATAATGTCAACCCATTCACGACAGCCAAGCAATGGACCATTTCTCCTAGGTTGAGCTCTATTTCAAGGTACTTTTTGTCGTGAAAGCAATTAAAATCCCATCTATTTCTGTAATATATCTTCCATTCTATCAAATGAGACCAAAGAAAACGAGAATACAACCATAAAAACCATTCAAAATTACCGCTAAGGGGTGGCTAATTGCTGAAAAGTGAGCTCCATTATTTATGCTTAGACTGCTTTCATTTTTGGTGAATGCTAAGAAGCATCTTTCCATCATACATTGCCCAAGTTTCAATAAGATAGTCCAACAAACAAATGAGATACAATTCCCGAGATCAAGAGCAAGAGCCCCTCACCAGTGTCAAGGAACCTGCCTTGAGGTCTGCTCGCTTGTGGAAATATTGCTCGTGTATGGAAGCAAAAAATCGACCCATTGACTGCTCATACTAGGAAAAACTCACACTTGGACATGCTCGCAAGTAGAGGTTCCACTGTACATGTATTCATTTCTTTAATAATCAAATAACACAAACATATGATGAGGGATGAATAGGATCATAGTACAACGATCCAGTAGCTTCATTTTAGCAAATAACGAAGTTACTAGCAGGGTAGTATTACCAAAGTGATGAAATATGTATGAGATATCATAACAATAACAACAACATATGAAAGAAGGAACACTGCAGCAAGCCTACTGGCCCATGTGAGGCAGATCCAAGTCTCCTACCAGTTTAAGCCAATGACCCAACCTAGTCAGGTCAGGTCACATTCACTTAAGGAAAGAGGACGGCATCATAATCTTTATTTCTACACCGGTACAACTGATACAGACCTAGCTGACAGAACTGACATATTATACAGAAAGCCCCCTGGTTATGCCAAGTATTTTGAGCAGCTTAGAGTAATCATGTTCCCCATTAAGCAACCCACAACAGTCATGTAAGACCCAAGTACCTACTTACTGTTAGGTGAACAAGGGCAGCAGGTAGTATAAAGAAACATTCCTAATTTTTCACTCATGCTGGGATCAATCCCCAGACCTTCAGTGTGTGAGCTGAGCCAAGCCACAAGCACCTGCAAGGCAGAAAGCCCTGCCATAAGGGTTAACCCTTTGACTGTTTCAGTCGTATATACATGTCTTACGTGCCAATGTTTCTGACATATTAATACACGTAAATTCTAGCAGCTTCAAATCAAGCAGGAGAAAGCTGGTAGGCCCACATGTGAGAGAATGGGTCTGTGTGGTCAATGTGCACCATATAAAAAAATCCTGCGACACGCAGTGCATAATGAGAAAAAAAAACTGACCGTTTTTTTGGATTAAAACACCGACTTTGAGGTGTATTTTCGTATAGTATTTATCGTTGCATTCTCATTTTCATGATCTCATGTGATAAAATGGAAAACATATTACAGAAATAGAGATGATTTTGATTAGTTTCATGATGAAAACGACCTTGAAATTGAGCTCAAAGTAGCAGAAATGTTCGATTTTTACCAATGTTCAAGAGTAAGCAAATCACACCACATGTCCAAAACACATCAACTGGGGAGTCTAATATTCTTTCACTAGTGCACTGATATTATTTATACCATTTTTATAATAATGCAGTAGTCTGCATAACAGTAAATGTTTTATTTTTGTATGAATAAAAAAATAAAAATAGAAAGCAATAGTAATATAAGAAGGGCCTAGAGACGTGACTAATGAACAGAGGATGTGTTATTTTAGTGCCAAGAATGTCTACATTGTTCATTCTGGACCCTATTTTGAAATTGGCATCTTTTTTAGTTTGCGTGAAACTGGCCAAATTGCCAATTTCTGACCACTTTATTGGGTAGTTCAAATCGGTAAATGGGTGGTTTCTTGTGCGCAATTGATAGAACAAATGGAGTTCTAAAGAAATAGCTATGAGTTTGGTCAACTGGAACAACAGAATTGGCCAAAAGTAGGGTTCAAAATCAGCGAAATTGCCGATGCGTGTATGTCGCCAAGACCGCTAACTTCGCGGGAGCGTAATTCCATGAGTTTTCGACCAAATTTCGTAGTTTTGGTGTCATTGCCATCGGGAAAAGATTCTCTATCATTTCATAAGAAAAAAATTTTTTTTTTTTTTTCCAAAAATTTATCGGCATAGAATGGCAGTTTCAGAAAGGGGCCTGCGACAGTCAAAGGGTTAAGGGATCATTGTAGGTTGCAGAGCCACATTCTGGGGATCTGGCAGTTGATTGACTGGTAAGACACAGACAACAGTTAGACATCTTTAATCCTAAACGTTTCGCCTACACAGTAGGCTTCTTTAGTCGAGTACAGAAAGTAGGCAAGAGCAGTAGAGATGTGAAGATGATGTAATCAGTTGACTGACTACTGCAGTTACCTGGGTGACCAAACCACCAGGAGTACTGATAGTACCATGAGTGGATTGCAACACTGTAATTGTATCTAAGTGGCATACTGCCAACAATAGTGAAGAAAGACACACTGCAAAACAAGCTTTAATTGTAGAGCATTTATCAAGTCATGACTTGGTAAAGCTTTGCACAGAAGAAAATGTTTTTCCACTAAAGCTTGTTCTGCAAAGTCTTCTTTATTTCTATATATGCCAATCACTGTCCCAACACAGAGCAGGGTAATAGTAGAAAGTGGCAAAAAATGCGATTCTGGCCATGTTTGGATAGTGACAACGATCACCAGAGGGTCCAGTGAGGGTCTTCATGCTGGAGATAGTTAGGTCTGACATTAACTGGCTATGAATATCTTTTGCATGCTCCTCAGAGGATTATGTGAGTAAGGTTGTTGAAGCAAGGATAACTCTCCCACATTTTGTATCTGCACACAGATTTTCTTGTCTTGATAATACAGTGGTATATTTTTGGGGGTCTGAAATGGATTAATCTAATTTACATTATTCCTTATGGGAACAAATTCGTTTGGTATCAGCACTCGAACAGCCTTCTGGAACGAACTAAGTTCGTATCCCGAGGTACCACTGTATTATATAGTTTCTGCTTGCACTTAGGTCAAACTACACAGGCATGTACTTGCATATATATATACACACACACTATCTGAGTTTTTTCTTCTTTATCATTACCAATTCTTGTTCTCCTTTATTTCCTCTTACCTCAATGGGAAGTGGAAAAGAATCTTTCCTCCATAAGCCCTGCGTGTCATGGAGGCAATTAAAATGCTGGGAACAATGGGCTAGTAACCCCTTCTCCTGTAAACTACTAAAAAAGAGAAGAAGAAAAACTTTATAAAACTTGAATCTATGAATGTGCATGGATGTAGTGCAGATGATAAGAAAGAGATGACTGCCAATATTATGAATGAAAAGAAGCTGATGTCCTAGCTCTAAATGAAACAAAGCTGAAGGGGGTAGGGGATTTCAATGGGGAGAAATGAATGGGATTAAGTCAGGTGTATCTGAGAGAGTTAGAGCTAAGGAAGGGGTAGGAATAATGTTGAAGGATAAGAGATAAGATAAGATAAGATTTTGTTTGGATTTTTAACCCCGGAGGGTTAGCCACCCAGGATAACCCAAGAAAGTCAGTGCGTCATCGAAGACTGTCTAACTTATTTCCATTGGGGTCCTTAAGCTTGTCCCCCAGGATGCGACCCACACCAGTCGACTAACACCCAGGTACCTATTTGCTGCTAGGTGAACAGGACAACAGGTGTAAGGAAACGTGTCGAAATGTTTCCACCCGCCGGGAATCGAACCCGGGCCCTCTGTGTGTGAAGCGGAAGCTTTAGCCACCAGGCCACCGGGCCAGTTATGGACAGAGAAGAGGGAATATAAATGTAGAAATTCAAGGATTACATGGGTCATAATAAGTGTGTATGCACTTGGAGAAGAGAGGAGTGTAGAGGAGAGAGAGAGATTTTGGAAGATGTTCAGTGAGTGTGTTGGAACTTTTGAACCAAGTGAGAGAGTAATTGTGGTAGGGGACCTAAATGCTAAAGTAGGAGAAAGATTTAGAGAGGGTGTGGTAGTAAGTTTGGGGTGCCAGGTGTAAATGATAATGGGGAGCCTTTGATTGAACTATGTATAGAGAGGGGCTTGGTTATAGGTAATACATATTTTAAGAAAAAAAAAAAAAGGATAATTATACAAGATAAGATATAGGGCATAATGACAGTAGTTTGTTGGACTATGTATTGGTAGATAAAAGACTGTTGAGTAGACTTTAAAATGTGCATGTTTATAGAGGGGTAAAAGATATATCAGATCACTTTTTAACCCTTTCAGGGTCGACAGGCCCTCTCAGAGACTTGTTCTCAGGGTCGCCCAAATTTCAAAAAAAAAAAATTATTTTTTCTTATGAAAAGATAGAGAATCTTTTCCCGATCATAATGACACCAAAAGTATGATATTTGATGGAAAACTTAAGGAATTATGCTCTCGCAAAGTTAGCGGTCTCAACGATGTTTACCCATTGGCGATTTTGCCCACTTTGAGCCCTATTTTCGCCCAATTCCACTCTACTAGTCGACAAAAATCATGAATATTTCGCTAGAACTCCATTTTTTCTATCGAATGAGTGCAAGAAACCACCCATTTACCGATTTCAACTATCCAATACAGTGGTCAAAATTTAGCAATTTTGCCAATTTCACACAAATTTCAAAAGATGCCAATTTCCAAATAGGGTCCAGAATAAACAAGAAAGACATTCCTGGCACTAAAATGACATGTCCTCTGTTCATTAGTCACGTCCCAACGCCCTTCTTACATTCTTTTGCTTTCCACTTTGAATTTTTATTCTCACAAAAAATAGATTTACTGTTAAGCAAACTACTGCATTAGTGTAAAAACTGGTATAAATAATATCAGCGCATTTGTGAAAGAATATTACACTCACCAGTTGCCGTGTATTGGACGCTTAGCATGATTTGTTTACTTTTGAACTTTGGTAAAAATCGAACATTTCTGCTACTTTGAGCTCAATTTAAAGGACTTTTCATTGTAAAATCAGTCAAAATCATCTCAATTTCTGTAATATGTCTTTAATTCTATAGAATGAGACCAGGAAAACTAGAATACAACAATAAATACCATACGAAAACACAGTGCAAAGTCGCTGTTTTAATCCAAAAACATGGTCAAAGTTTTTTTCCTCATTACGCACTGTGTGCTGCAGGATTTTTTTATACTGCGCACACTGACCACATAGACCCATTCTTTCATATGTAGGCCTACCAACTACTCTCTCACTAGATTTGAGGGCGCTAGAGTTTAGGCGTACTAGTACGTCAAAAACCCTGGTGTGTAAGCCGTACTAGTACGGCCGAAACCCTGAAAGGGTTAATTGAAGCAACAGTGAGAGTAAAAGGCAGATGGGATACAAGGAGAATGGAAACAACAAGTAAGAGAGAGGTGAAGGTTTATAAACTAAAAGAGGAGGCAGTTAGGGTAATATATAAACAATTACTGAAGGATAGATGGGCAATGAGGTTGAAGAGGAATGGGGTAGGTTTAAGAACACAGTGTTAGTGTCCAGCAGTAGTTTGTGGTTACAGGAAAGTGGTTGCAGGAGGGAAGAAGAGAGATTAGTGGAATGATGAGGTAAACAGATTGACAAGAGAAAAAACTTAGCACATGAGAGGTTTTTACAAAACAGAAGTGATACAAAAAGGGAGGAATACATGGAGGAGAAAAAAAAGAGAGGTTCAGAGAGTGGTGAAGGAATGGAAAAAGAGAGCAAATGAGAGAGTGGGTGAGATGTTATCAACAAATTTTGTTGAAAATAAGAAAAAGTTTTGGAGTGAAATTAATAAGTTGAAAAAGACTAGGGAACAAATGGATCTGACAGTTAAAAATAGGAGAGGAGATTTGTTAGATGGAAACCTAGAGGTATTGGGAAGACGGAGGGAATATTCTGAGGAAATGTTAAATGTTGATGAGGATAAGTTAGCTGTGATTTTGTGTACTTGGCAGGGAGGAATAACATCTTGTAGGAGTGAGGAAGAGCCAGTTGTGAGTGTGGGGGAAGTGCATGAGATAGTGTGTAGAATGAAACGGGGTAAAGCAGCTGGGATTGATGGGATAAAGACAAATGTTAAAAGCAAGGGAGAATATAGTTTTGGAATAGTTAGATCTTTTATTTAACCCTTTGACTGTCGCAAGCCCCTTTCTGAAACTGTCATTCTATGTCACAAAATTTTTGGAAAAAAAAATTATTTTTTCTTATGAAATGATAGAGAATCTTTTCCCCGATGGTAATGACACCAAAAGTAAGAAATTTGGTCGAAAACTCATGGAATTACGCTCCCAACGAAGTTGGCGGTCTTGGCAGCATATGCGCATCAGCAATTTCTCCAACTTTGAGCCCTGTTTTTGGCCAATTCCGTTCTTCCAGTTGACCAAACTCATAGCTATTTCTTTAAAACTCCATTTTTTCTATCAGTTGAGTACAAGAAACCGCCCATTTACTGATTTGAACTACCCAATAAAGTGGTCAGAAATTGGCAATTTGGCCAATTTCACGCAAATTAAAAAAGACGCCACTTTCAAAATAGGGTCCAGAATAAGCAATGTAGACATTTTTGGCACTAAAATAACATATCCTCTGTTCATTAGTCACGTCTCTAGGCCCCTCTTATATTACTATTGCTTTCTATTTTGATTTTTTATTCATACAAAAAAAAATACAAAATTTACTGTTATGCAGACTATTGCATTATTGTAAAAATGGTATAAATAATATCAGTGCACTAGTGAAAGAATATTAGACTCCCCAGTTGACATGTATTGGATGTGTGGTGTGATTTGCTTACTCCTGAACATTGGTAAAAATCGAACATTTCCGCTACTTTGAGCTCAATTTCAAGGTCGTTTTCATCGTGAAAGCAATCAAAATCATCTTTATTTCTGTAACATGTTTTCCATTTTATCACATGAGACTGTGAAAACGAGAATACAACGATAAATACTACATGAAAATACACCTCAAAGTTGGCGTTTTAATCCAAAAAAACGGTCATTTTTTTTTTTTTCTCTCATTATGCACTGCGTGCTGCAGGATTTTTTTAATGTGGTGCACACTGACCACACAGATCCATTCTCTCACATGTGGGCCTACCACCTTTCTCCCGCTTGATTTGAAACCGCTAGAATTTATACGTATAAATACGTCAGAAACAGTGGTGCATAAGACGTATACAGTAGGGCCCTACTTTACGGCGTTTCACCTTACGGCATTCTGCTAATATGGCGATGTCAAATTATGACCAAAATTTGTTATACGGCAAGCGGTCTTTCAAATATGGCATGCCCCACCCAGTTTGTTTACATTCTCCGTGACCACATCTATTATGTCAGGAAACTTTCCAAAATTTCAAGTGTTTTCAAGTTACTGCATATTTTATATATACTCTGAAAATTATACTTATGTGTACCTGTACCTAAATGTACTTACACGCTGTGCTGGTGTGCAGGTACACATTAAAATCGCTAAGTCTCTCTACTCATGACGCCAATACATACTACGTAATAATAATCACTCTTGGGCACACTAAATGTCTTATTTTACCTTAATATAGGCATTTTCATTAATCCGTCTATGATATTTGCCTCAAAATTATATATGAAACCCGTTACATAGCATATAAACATGATACATAAACTCAGAATAAAAACTGACGTAAATATGAGATTTGTTTACAAAGCGGCTGTGTACAGTGTCGGAAAAATTACGTTTTCTCTAGTCAAACTGGGGGATAACTGTAGAAGAATATTCTTTTCGTACGCCTTCACTCTATATATAGCAATTCACGACCCTTGTGGGTTTAGTGCTTTTTATTATGATAATAATAATAATAATATCATTCACTCTAAAAATGGTGTGTTGCTGTTTGTTTATTCTGTACTAACTTGTACAACTTGTACACAATGTAAGAGTATTTGTTTTGTGAGGTAGTAATTTTTTTTTTTTTTCAACAAGTCGGCCATCTCCCAAACCCTTACAAACGTATGTGAATGAACTAAAAGTAGACACATTAATACGCATTTATTTCTCCTGACCAAATGATCGCCCACTACCTGTTCAGTGTGTGTTCTTACATTGTCTGAACTCTATCTCATTCTCTCTCCCATTTACTCTTTTGTTAACTAGTTGGCTCTCACTGACAATGGCGTCTAAGCTAAGCTGTGATAAAAAGAGGAGTTGTAAGCCTCTTGCTTTAAGTGCCAGTTAGAGGATGATGGTGTGCCATTCTGATTTTATTCAATAAACACCCTGCCACTCACCTTTCACATATTAATATTAATATTTTAAGGCAAGTAATAAGTGTACTCTGTGTGTATCTTACCTTTTATTGTGTTTTTAATGCCTGTTTCTATTGCTAACTTAATATAAGTTAGTGTAAACTTGTTGTCTGGCATTTATTGCATATTTTATATGTGCTCTGATAATAATACTTGTGAAGCTGTGTGGTAGCCGGGTGGAGGGATAACATTACGTTTTCTCTGCTCATCCATCAGAGAAAATGTGTATGAATCTGCGTTTGGCCCAGCCACTCCCCCACTCCGCGTTTGTTTACAATTTTCGGCATGAATTATTCATTACTTCTCCCTTCGTTTATGATGGCATCTAAAGGTAGTTGTTAGAAATGATTAAATTCAGTGAACAAGGTATGTTGATGCTAATAATATGGCTCTGGGCCACAGTGTAGGTAGCCAGTAGGTGTAGCCCAAGCGGGCTACACCTACCGGCTACCTACACTGACTTCCTACAAATAAATACTACTCACCTCTCTTCCTATATTAAGACTACACATATTTTAAGGTAAATAATGAGTGTACTGTATGTGTATTTTAAGTCTGGGATGTTTTAAATATCGTATATTAAGTATGAGACGGGGAGCCAGGGCTACCTACACCTGACTTCCTACAAATAAGTACTACTCACCTCTCTCCCTACATTAAGATTACAAATACTTTAAGATAAGTAATGAATGTTATTACATCCTAGGATTTCAAAGGCCTGTCATCCCAGGTGTAATGGGAGCAAAAGAAACACAGCAGAAAAAGTTTAGACTTATATTATCCTTCACCAATTTAGAACAGCAATATGTACACTATGTACAGTAATAAGTATAGTGCACGTCACGGTAAGCAAGGCAGAAATAGAAGCCACAAGATAGCAGACCGTGCTCAACCAGCTCTAGAATGGGAATGACAAGGGCAGACAGGAGAGCGGTATCCACATAACCTCTGCGATTGCCAATCCCACCTTCTTATTGGCTAGAACCTGGTCACTAGTTGAACGATGGGGCCCCATCACCAACTCTTAGCAACCTGGTTCGCTGGTTGGGGGAGATAGCCTGTAAATGAGGGTGTGTCCATGCGCCGAATAAAGGTTACGTACTCTTTGCATGCCACAAATGTACTGTGAATGTATTTTACTTTGTGTGTTTTTAATGACCAGTTCTATTACTAACTTAATATAATTTAGTGTAAGCTTGTTGTTTGGCATTTATATGCATTTATAAATGGAAAAAATGGCGTTCTGCCTTCCGGCAATGTCTGCTTTCCAGCGACAGCCTGGAACCTAACCCGCCGTATAAGTGGGGCCTTACTGTATATACAACCGAAACAGTCAAAGGGTTAATGAGCTGAAGGGGTAACAGGTAAACAGGACTACAGCCTCGTAACATTACACCAAATTCATGTGTTACACATGTAACATATGAAGCATGTTATCCATGTTATATAATGTAACATACAGCAAACTGAATATTTTTTTCATATGTGCATGTAACACGTTACGTATCTCTCTCTCTCTCTCTCTCTCATCTAGGCCATTCTCATTTTATTAATCTTCTATCCTCCTTATAATGTCATCTATAATATTATCACCTCATTTCTCAAACCCTCTTTTCTGCCATCTCCCTTTTCTACTTTCCTATTTCTTTCTTTTGTCTCCCTTTTATCCTTTCCCTAAACATTTTCATTCAAACGGTTTCCCCTGAAGCCCCCATAAGCCCCCACATCCCCTTGGCACTGCCACATCATACAGCATACCTGCCAGCATCTTCATTTAAAGCATTAAAGTCAAGATTAAGTTAGATAAGATTAGTTATTAGAAGGTTAAACAATTTAGTTATTAGACTGTTAAACAATGTTATTTCCTCCATATATTAACAGAAGACTTTATTCAGATTAACCCCAAAGGGCTAGTAACCATGGATAGGACAGATAACTAAATAAATCCAATCAAGAAAGCACTTTTTTACTGGGGTCCTTTTTAAGGCCCTCCACCAGGATGCAACCTACAACTAACTCTGTGGTATTCAATTATTGCTAGGTAACAGGCAGATAATACTTACGTACATGATTTGTTCAGATTTTTTTAACATGGAGGGTTAGCCACCCAAGATAACCCAAGGAAGTCAGTGTGTCATCAAGAACTGTCCGTCTTTTTTCCACTGTAGTTCTTCAATTTTGTTCCCCAGGACGCAATCTACACCAGTCAACTAACACTCAGATAGCTATTTACTGCTAGGTAAACAGGGACAACAGGTGTAAGGAAGCATGCCGAACATTTCCACCCGGCAGGGGACTGAACCACGGACACTCAATGTATGAGGCAAGAGTGTTGCCAACCAAGCTACAGGACCCACTGCAGTAGGTGTTAGGAGAGGTAGACAGTGGTAAAAGCTGACAAGTGGGCATGAAGACACAGGTAGCAGTGTATCCTTGCGAAACATTCACCCAAGGATGGACTTCGTCAAGTACAACAGATAAAGACCAGGCTTGAGTGAAACAAAGTATTAAGAGGATCATCTGCAACAAATGTCCTTATCCCTTGGTGTTAAGAGAGTTGTCCTTATGTTGCACTTCAAGCAAGGTTTAAACCCACGTCACCTCAGTAATGAACCTAGGAGGTTTAAACCCATGTCACCTCGGTAGTGAACCTAGGAGGTTTAAACCCACATCACCTCAGTAGTGAATCTAGGAGGTTTAAACCCACGTCACATCAGTAGTGAACCTAGGAGGTTTAAACCCATGTCACCTCAGTAGTGAACCTAGGAGGTTTAAACCCACGTCACCTCAGTAGTGAACCTAGGAGGTTTAAACCCACATCACCTCGGTAGTGAACCTAGGAGGTTTAAACCCACGTCACCTCAGTAGTGAACCTAGGAGGCTTAAACCCACATCACCTCAGTAGTGAACCTAGGAGGTTTAAACCCACGTCACCTCAGTAGTGAACCTAGGAGGTTTAAACCCACGTCACCTCAGTAGTGAACCTAGGAGCTAAATACTGTCATCTATATCAGCAGATGTCCACAAGACACCACATGTCCCTCTTCACCCATCAGTATAATGTGTACCTGGGTGTTAGTCGACTGGTGTAGGTCGCATCCTAATACAAAATTTACCTAATTTGTGGGAAACATTCAGTATAACAAAGGATTTTCTATAGTAGTAGTAGCAGTAGTAGTACATATCATTGATGACAGTTATGGTCGGTATACATTGTACAGGTACTAGTAGTAAATTATTATTATTATTATTACTATTATTATTATTATTATTATTAACGTACATTTACGAGGTATGAGAACCAAACATGTAGAGGAAAATTTTTATTCAGGTTCATTACACAAGTTTGAATTTTTAAAACTAACTTATACAGAGACTTATATTGTAACTTTAGTAACCTGTGTAGTAACTTGTGTCACACAACAGCTACTTTGATCCAAGAAAGGTGAGACCAGCTCTAATTCATTGGATCAAGATCTCCTCACTGGCATCAAGGAACCTCCTTCAGCGGCTGAAATAATAAAAACAAAAAAAGAGGAAAAATTTAAGTAGCCAAAATTTCCATTTTAACCCCGAGAACAATCTTACCTTCCATGAAAAATCCACAAACACTATTTTAAAGTATAGATGAGGTGGTAATAATGTTGTTGTAGGGTTTGGCTGCTTCCCACCACCACCAAAATAACACCAAACACCACGCTACTTTTTTCTGTCTTGTACAGCAATAAAAAAACAACACGAAGCTGCTAGACACCTGAGCCGAGTTTTGTTGTTGTTGTTGTTGGGTTGAAAGATTTACACGACCCGAGGACCGTGTGAACCCTACAGTCCCAGGTGTGTGTGTGTGAACCCTACAGTCCCTGGTGTGTGTGTGAACCCTACTGTCCCAGGTGTGTGTGTGAACCCTACAGTCCCAGGTGTGTGTGTGAACCCTACAGTCCCAGGCGTGTGTGTGTGAACCCTACAGTCCCAGGAGTGTGTGTGAACCCTACAGTCCCAGGCGTGTGTGTGTGAACCCTACAGTCCCAGGTGTGTGTGTGAACCCTACAGTCCCAGGAGTGTGTGTGAACCCTACAGTCCCAGGCGTGAGTGTGTGAACCCTACAGTCCCAGGTGTGTGTGTGAACCCTACTGTCCCAGGTGTGTGTGTGAACCCTACAGTCCCAGGTGTGTGTGGGTGAACCCTACAGTCCCAGGTGTGTGTGTGTGAACCATACAGTCCCAGGTGTGTGTGTGAACCCTACAGTCCCAGGTGTGTGTGGGTGAACCCTACAGTCCCAGGTGTGTGTGTGTGAACCATACAGTCCCAGGTGTGTGTGTGAACCCTACAGTCCCAGGTGTGTGTGTGTGAACCCTACAGTCCCTGGTGTGTATGTGAACCCTACAGTCCCAGGTGTGTGTGTGTGAACCCTACAGTCCCAGGAGTGTGTGTGAACCCTACTGTCCCAGGTGTGTGTGAACCCTACAGTCCCAGGAGTGTGTGTGAACCCTACAGTCCCAGGTGTGTGTGTGTGTGAACCCTACAGTCCCAGGTGTGTGTGTGTGAACCCTACTGTCCCAGGTGTGTGTGTGAACCCTACAGTCCCAGGTGTGTGTGTGAACCC
The DNA here is from genome assembly GCF_026875155.1 of Cherax quadricarinatus. Classification (NCBI taxonomy): domain Eukaryota; kingdom Metazoa; phylum Arthropoda; class Malacostraca; order Decapoda; family Parastacidae; genus Cherax; species Cherax quadricarinatus. The sequence goes on from NC_069405.1 coordinate 81,120,075, forward strand.
TACAGTCCCAGGAGTGTGTGTAAACCATACTGTCCCAGGTGTGTGTGTGTGAACCCTACAGTCCCAGGTGTGTGTGTGAACCCTACAGTCCCAGGTGTGTGTGTGAACCCTACAGTCCCAGGAGTGTGTGTGAACCATACTGTCCCAGGTGTGTGTGTGAACCCTACAGTCCCAGGTGTGTGTGTGTGTGAACCCTACAGTCCCAGGTGTGTGTGAACCCTACAGTCCCAAGTGTGTGTGTGTGAACCCTACAGTCCCAAGTGTGTGTGTGTGTGTGTGAACCCTACAGTCCCAAGTGTGTGTGTGAACCCTACAGTCCCAGGTGTGTTTACCTGGAGTTTACCTGGAGAGAGTTTCGGGGGTCAACGCCCCCGCGGCCCGGTCTGTGACCAGGCCTCCTGGTGGATCAGCGCCTGATCAACCAGGCTGTTGCTGCTGGCTGCACGCAAACCAACGTACGAGCCACAGCCCAGCTGATCAGGAACTGACTTTAGGTGCTTGTCCAGTGCCAGCTTGAAGACTGCCAGGGGTCTGTTGGTAATCCCCCTTATGTGTGCTGGGAGGCAGTTGAACAGTCTCGGGCCCCTGACACTTATTGTATGGTCTCTTAACGTGCTAGTGACACCCCTGCTTTTCATTGGGGGGATGGTGCATCGTCTGCCAAGTCTTTTGCTTTCGTAGTGAGTGATTTTCGTGTGCAAGTTCGGTACTAGTCCCCTCTAGGATTTTCCAGGTGTATATAATCATGTATCTCTCCCTCCTGCGTTCCAGGGAATACAGGTTTAGAAACCTCAAGCACTCCCAGTAATTGAGGTGTTTTATCTCCGTTATGCGCGCCGTGAAAGTTCTCTGTACATTTTCTAGGTCGGCAATTTCACCTGCCTTGAAAGGTGCTGTTAGAGTGCAGCAATATTCCAGCCTAGATAGAACAAGTGACCTGAAGAGTGTCATCATGGGCTTGGCCTCCCTAGTTTTGAAGGTTCTCATTATCCATCCTGTCATTTTTCTAGCAGATGCGATTGATACAATGTTATGGTCCTTGAAGGTGAGATCCTCCGACATAATCACTCCCAGGTCTTTGACGTTGGTGTTTCGCTCTATTTTGTGGCCAGAATTTGTTTTGTACTCTGATGAAGATTTAATTTCCTCATGTTTACCATATCTGAGTAATTGAAATTTCTCATCGTTGAACTTCATATTGTTTTCTGCAGCCCACTGAAAGATTTGGTTGATGTCCGCCTGGAGCCTTGCAGTGTCTGCAATGGAAGACACTGTCATGCAGATTCGGGTGTCATCTGCAAAGGAAGACACGGTGCTGTGGCTGACATCCTTGTCTATGTCGGATATGAGGATGAGGAACAAGATGGGAGCTAGTACTGTGCCTTGTGGAACAGAGCTTTTCACCGTAGCTGCCTCGGACTTTACTCTGTTAGTTTTAGTTTAATATGTTTATTATGCACCCCATACCCATCCTGTGGGCGGTAGTCAAAAGATTACAGAGGTACATAATGGGTCCAGGGACTGGGCCTCAAAGTTTTGATAGCTGAGCAAGCTACAGAGGCAATGAACTCACAATTTACAAAGGTAATGAACTCACAATTTACAAAGGTAATGAACTCCACTCTCTGTGTTCTGTTAGTGAGGAAATTATAGATCCATCGACCGACTTTTCCTGTTATTCCTTTAGCGCGCATTTTGTGCGCTATTACGCCATGGTCACACTTGTCGAAGGCTTTTGCAAAGTCTGTATATATTACATCTGCATTCTTTTTGTCTTCTAGTGCATTTAGGACCTTGTCGTAGTGATCCAGTAGTTGAGACAGACAGGAGCGACCTGTTCTAAACCCATGTTGCCCTGGGTTGTGTAACTGATGGGTTTCTAGATGGGTGGTGATCTTGCTTCTTAGGACCCTTTCAAAGATTTTTATGATATGGGATGTTAGTGCTATTGGTCTGTAGTTCTTTGCTGTTGCTTTACTGCCCCCTTTGTGGAGTGGGGCTATGTCTGTTGTTTTTAGTAACTGAGGGACGACCCCCGTGTCCATGCTCCCTCTCCATAGGATGGAAAAGGCTCGTGATAGGGGCTTCTTGAGTTCTTGATGAACACAGAGTTCCATGAGTCTGGCCCTGGGGCAGAGTGCATGGGCATGTCATTTATCGCCTGTTCGAAGTCATTTGGCGTCAGGATAACATCGGATAGGCTTGTGTTAATCAAATTTGTGGCTCTCTCATAAAAAATTCATTTTGATCTTCGACTCTCAGTCTGGTTAGCGGCTTGCTAAAAACTGAGTCATATTGGGACTTGAGTAGCTCACTCTTTCCTTGTTGTCATCTGTGTAGGACCCATCTTGTTTAAGTAGGGGCCCAATACTGGACGTTGTTCTCGATTTTGATTTGGCATAGGAGAGGAAATACTTTGGGTTTCTTTCGATTTCATTTATGGCTTTTAGTTCTTCCCGCGATTCCTGACTCCTAAAGGATTCTTTTAGCTTAAGTTCGATGCTTGCTATTTCTCTGACCAGTGTCTCCCTGCGCATTTCAGATATATTGACCTCTTTTAGCCGCTCTGTTATTCTTTTCCGTCGCCTGTAAAGGGAGCGCCTGTCTCTTTCTATTTTACATCTACTCCTCCTTTTTCTTAGAGGAATAAGCCTTGTGCATACATCGAGTGCCACCGAGTTAATCTGTTCTAGGCATAAGTTTTGGGTCTGTGTTGCTTAGTATATCTTCCCAGCTTATATCGGTTAGGACTTGGTTTACTTGGTCCCACTTTATGTTTTTGTTATTGAAGTTGAATTTGTGAATGCTCCCTCGTGACTAGTCTCATTTTGTCGGTCCGGGCTCCACACATACATGTCTGAACCTCAATTATGTTGTGATCTGAGTATATTGTTTTTGATATGGTGACATTTCTTATCAGATCATCATTGTTAGTGAAGATGAGGTCTAGTGTATTCTCCAGTCTAGTAGGCTCTATTATTTGCTGGTTTAAATTGAATTTTGTGCAGAGATTTAAAAGCTCGTGTGAGTGTGAGTTTTCATCAGAGCTGCCTCCTGGTGTTATTACTGCAACAATATTATTTGCTATATTCCTCCATTTTAGGTGCCTTAAGTTGAAATCCCCCAGGAGCAAGATGTTGGGTGCAGG
>NC_069405.1:81123722-81174115 GCF_026875155.1 Cherax quadricarinatus
AACAATGAATTACAGTGGAACCTCAAATACAAACTTTTCGGTCAGAAGGCTGTTCGAGTGCCTTTACCAAATGAATTTATTCCCATCAGGATTAAGTAAATTAGTTTTAGTCCATTTCGACCCTCAAAAATACACTAATAAAAGCACTTAAAAAAAATACACTTACATAATTGGTCGTTTTGGGAGCAGTTCGATTTTTGAGGTTCCACTTATGAAATGTTTGGAAAGGCACGGAGACTAATGCTCACCCCCAGCATAAACAAAGCCCACTGACGATGTGTCACCACTCCCTCGTATTTTTGTACAATTTCCCTTTCTTCAATTATATCGTAATTATTATTATTATTATTATTATTATTTATTATTATTATTATTACTATTGCTATTATTAGCAGTAGCAGAAATGTTTGATTCTTTGCTGTGTTCAAGAGTAAACACATGATGTCACCGTCTAATCCCTGTCCAAATACCATTCCAATACGCAGTCATGAATGGGTTTACATTATTTATACGTAGTTTAATGCAAATAATGAAAAACAAAACACTCGCCACATGAGTGGTGGGAGGGCTGGCTGCCAGTTGCGGGGGTAGGGTGGGAGGGTTAGTAGGGACTCGCAGGTGGTGGGAAACTTGAATATGATTTGGCGGCTGGGAATTTGGTGGCGGGGAAATTTAGCGGTTGGAATTCGCGAATGTGTGAAGCCGGGAAAGCTGAAAACGTAAATTTTTGAGGGGCCCTGTAATCCATTGTTTTTTTGTGCTTGCAACTGCTACATAAGTCATCATGGACCCAAGGAAAGCTAGTGCAAGCACTTTGGTAAATAAAGTGAGGAACACGATCCAGAGGGATTTTTGAAGGGTTTGAGGCAGACCCTGTCCCTCCCGACCCTCTGCCTTTTGTGGAAGGTGTTGTGGCATTGGGCAAGTCCAGGGGGTTTGGAGGTGAGTGACGGGGATGTGGAAGAGTTGGTGAAGGACACAGAGAAGAGCTAACCACAAAACAAACTGCAAGAGCTTCACTGGAACAGCATCAGACCACAGCCGAGGAACTTGCTTCAGAGGAGGGGGGAAAAGAGAGTGAACGAGGTTCCTTCTTCAGTGATTAAGGGACAGTGTGGAATGTGGAATGAGTTGCAAAGTTTTTTGTAAAGTATCACCTGACCAAGCTGAAACAAGCCATATCTGCAGCATGTACAATGACAGTGTTGTGTCCCACTTCAGGGAAAATCTTAAAGAAACGCCAGAAAAAGACCTCTCTGGACAGATATTTTGTGCGGCAGGGGTCCAGTGATTTTCGAGTTTGTTCCAGTGGCATTAAAGGAAAAAGGGGAAAGAAACCCCCAGATAAGGACTTGCTACCTAAAGTCCTAATGAAGGAGATTCTCTTTCCAAACAATTTTGTACACCTTCCTTCTATTCTCTCCCCCTGTTTTCCCATCCACCCAGAAGTCTTCATTTAAAGGTAAGTGTAATTTTATTATTATTTTTTATATGTATGTACTGTTTTTTTCATTGATTTCAGTATTATAAATCTTTTTTTAAATTTGAAAAAAAAAATTATTTTAATATTTTTGGGTGTCTGGAAGGGATTAATTTATTTCCATTTTTTTCTTATGGGAAAAAATGGTTTTTCGAGTTTCGTGAATTTGTTTTTCGGCAGGCTCTTGGAACAGATTAATCACGAAAACTCGGAGGTCACTGTATCTTTCAGAAAGTCATACCCCTTTCCCTGAGACCTATAAATTCTGTCACATCTATACATGTTAGGGTTTTTTTTTAATCATTATCTCTCTGTCCCAAACATCCCTTAAGTACGTTTTTTGTAAATGCTCCAAACATGGCTGTCACTTCTGAGGAGCCCACTTTGTCGTTTTTGCTTGGGGTTTGAAACCTGAATGGATTGAAAAAAAGAAGGCAGGATTTCCACACAAGACGTTTTGGTTCAGTTTTTTCAGTTAGTACCAGTGGGTGATGCCATACTCTTTGGCATAAAAAGGGAAAATATTTTTAATGTCCAATGTAATGGGGAACCATCACTTCAGAATTTCTGTGTAATATCTGCCCAATTTCCATTGACTGTAGGTCCGGTGGCTCAGTAGGCAACGCTCTCACCTAACATATGAGTATCTGGGTGTAGTCAACTGGGGGGGGTTGCATCCTGGGGGACAAGATTAAGGATCCCATGGAACTAAGACAGACAGTCCTCAATGATGCACTGACTTTCTTGGGTTATCCTGGGTGACTAAACCATCAGGTTAAAAATCTAAACAAATCTCATCTTACCCAAGCACTCATATTTTATAGAGAACAATGTAGTAAAGAAAGTGAATGTCAGGCTAAAGTTCCTCTAAGACAGGCGCAGTATCTACCTATGAAACTCACAGGACCCATGTTAGCTCTTAACAATGCATTTAAATTATTCTTGTTCTTCATGGTATTCTGCTTTACCAACTAAAAAAAAAAAAAAATTCTTGGCCTGGGTCCAAGACAGCATGTGGGCCCAGGATAAATTTTACAATTTGGTATGCTGAATGTTGAAGATAGAGTAAGTAAAGCAAACTGAAGTTAAACCCTTTGACTGTTTTGGTCATATAAAAACGTCTTACGAAGTACCGTGTTTGACGTATATTTTTTTTTATTATCACACTGGCCGATTCCCACCAAGGCAGGGTGGCCCGAAAAAGAAAAACTTTCCCCCATCATTTTACTCCATCACTGTCTTGCCAGAAGGGTGCTTTACACTTTCAGTTTTTAAACTGCAACATTAAACCCCCCCTTCAGAGTGCAGGCAACTGTACTTCCCATCTCCAGGACTCAAGTCCGGCCTGCCCGGTTTCCCGAACCCTTCATAAATGTTACTTTGCTCAACTCCAACAGCACGTCAGTATTAAAACCATTTGTTCCATTCACCCTTTCCCATAAACCGCTCCCCGCATACCTGCTGGAAGTCCCAAACCCCTCGCACACAAAAACCCCCTTTACCCTCTCTCTCGAACCTTTCCTAGGCGACCCCCACCCCGCCTTCCTTCCACTACAGATGATAACTCTTGAAGTCATTTGTTTCGCTCCATTCTCTTACTGTCCGAACCACCTCAACAACCCTTCCTCAGCCCTCTGGACAACAGTTTTGGTAATCCGCACCTCCTCCTAACTTCCAAATACGAATTCTCTGCATTATATTCACACCACACATTGCCCCCAGACATGGACATCTCCACTGCCTCCGCCTTCTCCTTGCTGCAACATCATCACCCATGCTTCACACCCATATTAAGAGCGTTGGTAAAACTATACTCTCATACATTCCCTCTTTGCCTCCAAGGACAAAGTTCTTTGGTCTCCACAGACTCCCAAGTGCACCCCTCACTCTTTTTCCCTCATCAATTCTATGATTCACCTCATCTTCATAGACCATCCGCGACACGTCCACTCCCAAATATCTGAATACATTCACCTCCTCCATACTCTCCCTCCCATTGATATTCAATCTTTCATCACCTAATCTTTTTGTTATCCTCATAACCTTATTTCTTTCCTGTATTTCCCTTTAATTTCTTCTTTTGCACACCCTACCAAATTCATCCACCCAATCTCTGCAACTTCTTTCAGAAACTCCCAAGAGCACAGTGTCATCAGCAAAGAGCAGCTGTGCAACTCCCATTTGTGTGTGATTCTTTTACTTTTAACTCACGCCTCTTGTCAAGACCCTCGCATTTACTTCTCTTACAACCCCATTATAAAAATATTAAAAACCACGGTGAATCACACATCCTTGTCTAAGGCCTACTTTTACTGGGAAATAATTTCCCTCTTTCCCACTACTCTAACTTGAGCCTCACTTCCTCGTTAAAAATCTTCACTGCTTTCAGTAAACCTACCTCCAAAACCATACACTTGCAAACTCTGCCACATTGCCCCCTATCCCCCCTGTCATACGCCTTTTCCAAATCCCTAAATGCCACAAAGACCTCTTTAGCCTTATCTAAATACTGTTTCACTTTTATGTTTCACTGTAAACACCTGGTCCACACACCCTACCTTTCCTAAAGCCTCCCTTTTTCATCTGCTTCCTATTCTCCAAACTTACTCTTAAATTTTTTCAATAATAACTCTACCATACACTTTACCAGGTATACTCAGCAGACTTATCCCCCTATAATTTTTTTTCCTCTCTTTTATCCCCTTTGCCTTTTTTACAAAGGAACTATGCATGCTCTCTGCCAATCCCTAGGGACCTTACCCTCTTCCATACATTTATTAAATTAATTGCACCAACCATCCAAAATATATCCCCACCTGCTTTTAACATTTCTATCTTTATCCCATCAATCCCGGCTGCCTTACCCCCCTTTCATTTTACCTACTGCCCCAGAACTTCCCCCACACTCACAAATGGCTTTCCTCACTCCTACAAGATGTTATTCCTCCTTTTCCATACACGAAATCACAGCTTCCCTATCTTATCAACATTTACAATTCCTCAAAATATTCCCTCCATCTTCCCAATACCTCTAACTCTCCATTTAATAACTCTCCTCCTATTTTAACTGACAAATCCATTTGTTCTCTAGGCTTTCTTAACTTGTTAATCTCACTCCAAAACTTTTTCTTTTTTTCAACAAAATTTTTTGATAACATCTCACCCACTCTCTCATTTGCTCTCTTTTTACATTGCTTCACCACTCCTTAACCTCTCTCTCTGTCTCCATATACTCTTTCCTCCTTGCATCCATTCTACCTTTAAAAAAAATTCTTATATGCTAACTTTTTCTCCCTTATACTCTCTTTACATCATCATTCCACCAATCGCTCCTCTTCCCTCCCGCACCCACTTTCCCTGTATCCACAAACTTCTGCTGAACACTAACACTACATTTTTAAAACCTACCCCATACCTCTTCGACCCCATTGCCTATGCTCTCATTAGCCCATCTATCCTCCAATAGCTGTTTATATCTACCCCAACTGCCTCCTCTTTTAGGTTTTTAAAACCCTTCACCTCTCTCTTCCCTGATGCTTCTATTCTCCTGTATCCCATCTACCTTTTACTCTCAGTGTAGCTACAACTAGAAAGTGATCTGATATATTGTGGCCCCTCTATAAACATGTTTCATCCTGAAGTCTACTCAACAGTCTTTTATCTACCAATACATAATCCAACAAACTACTGTCATTTCGCCTACATCATATCTTGTATACTTATTTATCCTCTTTTTCTTAAAATATGTATTCCTATTAACTAAACCCTTTCTATCAAAGTTCAATCAAAGGGCTCCCTTTTTCATTTACACCTGGCACCCCCAAAATTACTACTTCAAATCAAGCAGGAGAAAGCTGGTAGGCCCACATGTGAGAGAATGTGTTTTGTGTGGTCAGTGTGCACCATATAAAAAAAAAATCCTGGAGCACGCAGTGCATAATGAGAAAAAAAAAAACTCCGACCGTTTTTTTAATTTAAATTTCCCGGGTTTGTGGTCTATTTTCGTATAGTATTTATGGTTGTATTTTTCGTTTTCTTGGTCTCATTTGGGTAGAATGGAAAACATATTATAGAAATAGAGGTGATTTTGTTTTGTTTTACTATAAAAGAACCTTGAAATGGAGCTCAAAGTATGGGAAATGCTTGATTTTTGCTGATGTTCAAATTTAAACAAATGATGTCATTCTCCAATAAATGTCCAACTAGCATTCTAATATGCAGTCATGAAAGGGTTGACATTATTTGTACAATTATTACAGTATTGCAGCAGTCTACATAACAGTAAATCTTCTATTTTTTGTTTGAATAAAAATTCAAAATAGAAAGCAAGAGTAATATCAGAGGGGCCTGGAGACATGACTGATGAACAAAGAAAATGTTATTTTAGAGCCAGGAATGTCTGCATTGTTCATTCTGGACCCTATTTTGGAATCGGCATATTTTTTAAATTTTCATGAAATTGGCCAAATTGCAAATTTCTGACCACGTTATTTTGTAGTTGAAATTGGTAAATGGGCAGTTTCTTGTACTCAATCGATAGAAAAAATGGAGTTCTAAAGAAATATCCGAGTTTGGTTGACTGGAACAATGGAATTAGCAGAAAATAGGGCTCAAAGTGGGCGAAATCGCCGATTTGTAAATATCGCCAAGGTCGCTAACTTCGCGAGAGCGTAATTCCGTCAGTTTTCCATCAAATTTTGTTTTTTTGGTATCATTACAATCGGGATAAGATTCTCTATCATTCATAAGAAAAAAACAATTTTTTTTTTGAAACTTTGCGACACCAGAACGCCTCAGGATTGGGGTTGCGACAGTCAAGGGGTTAAATCATGTTTATAAAATTGCTCAGAAGCAGTGTCCAGAATACAGTGGACCCCCGGTTAACGATATTTTTTCACTCCAGAAGTATGTTCAGGTGTCAGTACTTACCGAATTTGTTCCTATATGGAATATTGTGAAGTAGATTAGTCCATTTCAGACCCCCAAACATACACGTACAAACGCACTTACATAAATACACTAACATAATTGGTCGCATTCGGAGGTGATCGTTATGCGGGGGTCCACTGTGCTTTGCTGCCAAGTTTGTCAAGGCTGGGAACCAAAGCAAATATAGTACTAGGGAAAGTAACACAATTTCGTACTACCCATAGTATGCGGTCAGGCTTCAAACAACTTCTACTTTACAGCAATAAAAGAGTGAAACAGATTGCCTGCACATGTCCTGAGCCAGTTCAGGAAGACAACCGACTTATTTGGGGTTACTATGATAATTTGTGTGTACCTGTACCTAAATAAACTTACTTATATAATGAGAGAAGCTATAGAAAAGGAGAAGTGTGTCCCACAGCTCGATTGCTAGTGCACTCGGCTCTCACACTAAGGTCCGGGAATCGATCCCCAATGTAGGTGGAAACATTAGGTCATATCTCCTCCAGACACCTGCTGTCCATGTTCACCTAGCAGTAAAATAGGTACATGGGTGTTAGTCAACTGGTGTGGGTCACATCCTTACCTTTGATATACACCTTTGATGAGTTTCAAGAGTCTCACTACTCCTGAAACCTGGCCATGGGCCAGGCTCCAAGTTACAGTTAGGCTTTTAATAAGATATTACAAGGACCCCAATAGAAATAAGTCATTTATTCTGATTTTTCTGGGTTATCCTATATTTATGTGAAACTGTGGCTAAATAAACTTATTAATATTCCCCTAACCTGGGGTAAAAATAACAAAATCTTATCTAGTAACTTGAAGAAGGCACGAGGTGGACGATGACACGAGGTGGACGATGACACGAGGTGGACGATGATACGAGGTGAATGATGACACGAGGTGGACGATGACACGAGGTGGCGATGCACGAGTGACGATGACACGAGGTGGATGATGACACGAGGTGGATGATGACACGAGGTGGATGATGACACGAGGTGGATGATGACACGAGGTGGATGATGACACGAGGTGGATGATGACACGAGGTGGATGATGACACGAGGTGGATGATGACACGAGGTGGATGATGACACGAGGTGGATGATGACACGAGGTGGATGATGACACGAGGTGGATGATGACATGAGGTGGATGATGACACGAGGTGGATGATGACACGAGGTGGATGATGACACGAGGTGGATGATGACACGAGGTGGATGATGACACGAGGTGGATGATGACACGAGGTGGATGATGACACGAGGTGGATGATGACACGAGGTGGATGATGACACGAGGTGGATGATGACATGAGGTGGATGATGACATGAGGTGGATGAATGAAGGCTGAGTGAATGCATGAGGTGGATGAATGAAGGCTGAGTAAATGTATGAGATGGATGAATGAAGGTTAAGTAAAGGCAGGTAGGTAAGTACTGATAGAAATACCTGGTTATTAGTGAAGAAACTGATTGAAGTGTTAGGTTACTAGTGAGGCAAGTAGTCAGGCACTAACAGAAGTGTTAGTAGTGTCTCGTGGCCTGGTAGGCAGCGCTCTCGCCTCACGCATCTGTGGTTCGATCCCCGGCAAGAGTGGAAACATCGGGCATATTTCCTTACACCTGTTGTCCCATTCACCTAGCAGTAAATAGGTACCTGGGTGTTACTCAACTGGTGTGGGTGGCATCCTGGGGGACAACATTGAGGACCACAGTGGAAATAAGACGGGCAGTCTTTGCCGCATTGATTTTCTTGGGTTATCCTGGGTGGCTAACCCTCTGGGTTAAAAATTTGAACAAAATCTTATAAGATAGTATTCTGGGTCTTTGACTATTCCTGAGTTATGAGAATGACATGCCTATCAGTATCAAATGTAAATAACAAAAAGGCACAATACCGTGACTGGACCGATACACAAATAACCAGCACATAGAAGAGAGGAGCTTACGACGACGTTTCGGTCCAACTTGGACCATTTACAAAGTCACACTAATGAGAAGTAGACCGCAAGGCAGCTGTCAGGTGTGACACAGGCAGTGTGCACTCAGTTCCTCAAGCTTCAACATCCGTGCACACGGTGGGTGTCTAGGCACCCGGAGGGCTCCAGGTGGAAACAACCAACAGCCCCTCCCAGCATAAGTAGGTGACAGCTGCCGCGCCTTCACCTTTACAAAGGGCCGGGGATCGTCAGTCAACTTGGCGTCCACCAGGACGTTGACACATACCCAGGGCGGCTCTCCCTCGGGCTGCTAGCAGAGTCGCTGGCCTCTTGGACCTCTTGGGGAGGGCCGATGGTGCTCCTGCAAGCAGCTGTTCCTGGTGCAACCCGGTGCTGTTTGCAATGGCTGTCTGGGTGTCCTGCCGAAGAGGGACAGGCACCTAGCAACGTCTGTTGACAATGGATGAATTCCCTACAATTTTTTTAACTGATCATTACTCTGAAAATTGTTCATGATTGTAATCATGTGTTCACGGTTAATTACCTTTGAAACTTGTCATGATTGTGACCAGATCTAGTTCATTACCTTTGTAACTTGCTCAGCTATCAAAACTTTGGAGTCCAGTCCCTGGACCAATTATGTACTTCTGTAATCTTTTGACTACTGCCCACAGGATGGGTATGGGGTGCATAATAAATACTATTAAACTTAAACGAGAAGTAGAGCAGGACGGGTATATATAGGCAGGAAGAGGTAGTGGTAGTGGTAGTGGCGGCGGCGGCGGCGGCGGCAGCAGCAGCAGCAGCAGCAGTAGTAGTACAGTAGTAGTAGTAGAGATGGAAGGAAGTGGTAATGGGGAAGTAAGGAGGAGGAGCCAGTCAAATACAAAGAAAGGGAAGCACTGTAAGGGAGCTAGGTGCCCACAGAGGGAGAACAATTCCTTCTCCTTCCAAGGGAAATATTATTCTCAAACCTTCAGTGTCACTATGGGCTCTCCTCTCTCTCCTGTTCTTGCTACTCTCAACATGGAATACTTCGAGACTGTTCTTCTTCCTACCATAGATGTGCGCCCTTCACTCTGGCTCCGCTATGTGGATGACATCTTTGCTCTGTGGCCTCATGACTCTAGTCTCTTCCAACCTTTTCTTGAAGCTCTTAATAATCTTGCCCCTTCCATTAAGTTTAAAGCTGAATGGGAATCTAATTCCTTGCTTCCTTTCCTTGATGTCCATGTCCACCGCTCAGATACAGGTTTTTCCTTTTCCGTTTACCACAAACCTATGCACAGTGGCATGTACATTCACTACTCTTCCTATCATGCTTCCCGTCAAGAAAAGCGTTCTTATCTCCCTCTTTCTCCGTGCCCTCCGCATCTGTGATCCTCAGTTCCTTCCAGCAGAAATTTCCACTCTTCATAATTCGTTTTCCCGTCTTGGCTACCTTTCCCATTTCATAGACTCTGCCCTCTCATGTGTTAAACGTAATTTCTTCTCTCCCAAATTCTCTACTCCTGGGAACTCTTCTGTCCTCTGCCTTCCCTCCATTTCCAGTCTTTCTAATCTCAACAATTCTCTCCGTCCCTTAGACAAAAGGCTTACTTTCCGCCAGACTAACATTCTTCGCACTAATCTCGTTCATACCTCTCCTCCCTCTACAGATGTTCCTGGTGTCTACTCTATTTCTTGCTCCTCCTGCCCTCTTCAATACTTTGGAGAAACAAAGCCGATCTCTTTCTGACAGACTTAGGGAGCACAAAAATAGTGTTAGGCTTGCCGACACTAACAATGCTCTTTTCTGTCATGTCAGAGATCACAGCCATCCTATTGACTGGTCTTCTGCTAAAACTATCTTCCCTACTTCCAACTTTAACAGTCGCCGTCTTGTTGAATCCTCTCTAATAACACAACTTTCCTTGCATGAATCTTAGCCCTGGCTTCATTTTCTGTAGATGCCTTCCTCTCCACTACACTGTAAAATGCTCCAAACTTCAGAACACCCGTGACTTCCCCTTTCCTCTTTCCTTTTTCCTTTTTTTCTCTTCTGGGTTGTCTTTCTTTCTTCTGTCTTGTGTTTCTGTTCCATCATTATTTATTTCATTATTTCCCCCCCCTCTGGGGGCACCTAGCTCCCTTGCAGTGCTCCCCTTTCTTTGTATTTGACTGGCTCCTCCTCCTCACTTCCCAATTACCACTTCCTTCCATCTCTGCCACTACTACTACTACCACTACCTCTTCCTGCCTATATATACCCGTCCTGCTCTACTTCTCATTGTGTGACTTTGTAAATGGTCCAAGTTGGACCGAAACATCGTCGTAAGCTCCTCTCTTCTATTGCGGGTTATTTGTGTATCAAATATAAGCTTTTACTGTAAGCAGATGAGTGTTAGTAACAGGTGAAGGCCTACAAGACATTGCTAGGGTACTGTAGCAAATGGTTGGTAGACAACAAATTTCATACACCTTGGACACCAAATGGAGCCATTACCTTTCATACAAAACAAACCGAAAAGGGTTAATTAATTTTAATGTCCAGTGTAAACGTTGGAACCTATTTCAGTAAAAGTCAGTGATATATCTGGGAATCCCCTTTGACCCAGCATGTCAGAACTAACAGGGAACAGTGTGGGTAAAGAAGCAAATGCAGACTAAAGTTCCTCTACAGACAGTCATGGTGTCTACTATCTTGAGGCTCACAGGACCCTGTGGTCTACCTCTCATACAGTGTATTAGAGACTACTCTTGTTTTCATGCCTTAACATAATTGCTCACAACAGGGTGTCCCTGGGATACCTCACTGCCAATTTGTTAAGGCTGGAACCAAAGCAATTATAGAACTATGGGAAGGAAGGTTTCAAGAGCAACTCTTTTTTGCAGTTCCTAGAGTCGGGTGGTCAGGGCTTCCAAGACATTATTCCTATACATTATTCTATACTTTCCTACTGTACAACTAATGATATACTTCTCCTTAGTATTAAATAGAATGTAAGCCCAATATGTTTAGTTGCGCCCATAATGCCAAGGTATAATAGAGACTCTCTTTGTATTGCGTTTCCCACTATTGTAATACAAAATACTCAATGTACTGTTTGCAAAGAATTAAAATAATAATAATAAAATAAAATACAACAAATAAGAATTTAAAGAGTGCATGCAGTTATCAGGCCAGTCATAGCACGAAGCCAGTCATAGCACGAGCCAGTCTAGCATGAGCCAGTCCATTGCACGAGCCAGTCATAGCACGAGGGCCAGTCATAGGCCGAGCAAGTTCAAGATGACAGCCAAACTTATAAATAATATGTATCACAAAGAACCCCTAATTGAAATAAGTACATTCTCTGCTCAGACGTTGTGCTCGAGCCGGTTATCAGCTGTTGCTCCTCAGTCCCTGACACATGGTGGAGGAGTGTTTACAAACATCAACAACAATGGCGTACTGCGTTTCGCCGCGCCGCGTTAATACTGTTTGTATTCAACTACGCAGGGATCTATCACGGCGAATCACTAAATGTGTTATTGCCAGCAATCATTCGTGATCACTATGGCCATTCAACGTTGAATCCTTGTGTGTCGTCGCCTCCTTGAATGGAACTACACGGAATCTTCGTCAAGTTTTGTGACATCAGAGTACGAGAAGATTGTGACCCAGTAACCATGGATATAAGTAAGCAAGTCACCCAGCAGTTCTGTTCCAGTTGCATGACGTTTCACGTGTGATACTATACGTGGGTCGTGTGCGAAACGTGCTTTTGTGGCCAATGAAGTTGATATACGGTGACGTTTTTGAACGTTATGGGAAGATCCACTGGGTCACATGGGTAGGAGGTCTGACGGCCACTATAATGGCCTTCAGGAGGGTGTCATTTATGTTGAAATGTCCTGCGGTCAGCCGATTCCTTCGTACATTCACTGGAGGAGTTTCGTTCCCAGGTGTACGTTACGGACCTGGAAGAGAAGGAATTTGCCACCCTCTGCGGGCGATCTGGATAACATAGCGGCTCAGTGTGTCCAGCGCCAGCCGCCATCGGAGCGTGTCGTCGACCTGAAGGTGAGGTTACCCGTCAGGCTCTGAGAAGTGGAGGTTTTGCTTGTACGAGACATCGCCGCGTATGACATCATGGTAGTTGCTGAGGTTGATAGGGCCATGCTACTAGAGTCATCTTGTGTGTGACTCTACCTGGACTGCCTCCCTTGACGAGGTGGAACATGTGAACAGTGAAGCCCTATAGCAAGAGAGGAGGTGAGATGAAGCCTCGGACATTGTATCTGCGTTAAGTGACCTATTAGCGTCGCATGAGTTGATTCTGTGTTGTGTTTCTGATGAGGGGAAATTATGTGCATGATGATGATGCTGATCATATAGCTAAAGCGAGAGATTTGGAGAGTTCGAGTTTTCACACTGTTTGAGGCAGAAAAATTACAAGGAGAACAACCCTCCAAGTACTGACTTGTCTGACGATGCTGTTTCTAGGAAGCGTGCGGATACCCGTCCGACTCCGATGATGTTCTTGACCCCTTGGCAACGTTCAGGAAGAAGAACGTGGTCGGAAATCACGGGTGCAGGGAGGTCGCGCGAGTTCCGGACAGGCAGGTAATATCACGGGGGATTGCCAAAGGTGCGGGAAGTGCCTTGGGTGTTGCGGCGCAAAGAGAAAAAGGGAAGTGGTATTGGTTAGCCCTAGAGGAAAGAAAGCCACCTTTAAACAACGCTAGGTGATGCAAATATTATGTTAATGGTTTGAGATCTGTCAGGAAAGGTGTGTGCAGTGTGCGTGATGAGTGTCGAATGTTTGCAGTGGATGTGTGTTTTTTGCAGAACATAAACCATAAAGTAGGAAGTTTGTTTGAGAGGATGGTTAGAACATTTATGTGACTCATTCCAGACGTCTGAAAGGTGGAGAGTGGATGTGTTGATAAAAAGCGGACCGCCCATTGTGCTGAGACATTGGGAAGGAAGGGTGGGGAGGGTCGCTTGAGTGCGAGTCGTGGGGGGAATTGCGTAAGTAGAAGAGTTGGTTTTTTGTAGGGGTATATGGGCGGCTGTCTGAACATGAATGTTAACATTAAAAAGTACTTTTGTTAAGGATGTCTTGGTATATTATTTGAGGTCCCTGCCAGAAATTACAGTGGTAGTGGTGACTGGAACTGTGGTAGTGCGCCGTTAAAGTTGTTGAACGAGGGGGGCGTGGGTTTCCTGTTGCTTTGTTTTGGGTGACTTGTTGTCGGGTTTTGGGGTTGGTAGTGTACGCGGAGGACGTGACTTTGGGATGAGCATACTTTGTGGTAGGGGCTATGCAGCATGTTTAGATAGGTGTATGTGTCTCGGCGGCGTGGTCGTAATCAATGTGGTGTATGGAACGTCTTTTTCTCGACACCGTGTGGAAGTTTATGTGGGCTCGACTGGGGAGGTCTCCCTTCGTTTTAAGGGAATACTGGAAAATCTGAATACTCGCGGGATGTACAAAGTGCAGATGATAGGGAACTATTCGAGGACTTCTGGGCGTCTAGGGAGTAGACTCCTGGGAGGGATGGGGATTAGTAACGACAGTTGGGATGATGAGGTGTGAAGCCTCGAATTAAGGATTTTATGTGATCGGTGTAAGGAAGGCCACTCGCATGGAGTATGGTTTTCAGGGTACCTGGAGGGTATCTACGACAATGTTAATGCACAGGGAGAGGCATCTGGGGTTTAACCCAGTGGATGAGATCGATGCTATTAAAGAAACAAATTCCAAGTAATGAAAAATAAGGTTTTCGATGGTTGCGCGCATTTTCGAGTGGGCGTGGAGGGAGGCTTTGTGTGGGTGACAAGCCGTCTGCTTGCGTCATTACAAAGTCAGGACACAAAGGCGAACGGAAAAGCGTCTGAAATTGTGAGTTTTAGTGGTGCAGATGAAGTTGACGGGTATAGTGAGGGACTGGTCTTAACAACCAATGAGGGTGATAAGTTTTTATGTCGATTACTTGGATAGATCAGATGCACAAGTAAAGACAGTGACGTGTGCATGCGATTTACAGGATTTGGGAGAGGCAGTAGATGCGAGGTTAAATGATTATGATCGCCTTCTCATCGGTGGTGGGCCTTATATCTGAGGCAGAGGTGTGGGGGGCACTACAAGGAATGAGTAAGGGGAAGGCTCCAGGCATTAATAAATAATTAACCAAAAAGCACAATACCGTGACTGGAAGATACACAAATAACCCGACATAAAAAGACAGAGCTTACGACGACGTTTGGTCCGACTTGGACATTGGACAGAGTCACACTCTGGTCATGGTCCAAAGTCGACCGAAACGTCGTCGTAAGCTTCTGGCTTTTATGTGCGGGTTATTTGTGTATCGCTTCCAGATTGATGGCATCCCTTGTGAATTTTATATCAAACATTGGGGAGGTTAATACGGACTTTTAATGGTTCCGTTACTCAATGCGAAATGAAGGAGGGGGGGTGTTAGGTCCTGTCCTCTGCGTACGGCGTGTGTTGGTCTTAGTAGGAAATGTTGATTGTGCCGTTAGCGATTATTAATAAGAAAAAATCTACCGCTCCCATATCGGTTGATGTTGTAGTGGACTTAAACTATATGCGAAAATATTGATGAATAGAAGTAAGAAAGTGTTTGATAAGGTATCCATAAGAGTCAGTTGGTGTGCAGGTAGTTCAATGTATGATGGTCTGGAATATCAGGGAGTTTGTTGAGGAATGCGGGGAGTGAGGGGTGGGGGTGGTGTTTTGGCTTGAGACTGGCGAGCAGCTTTTGATAGTGTGGAAAGAGAGGTTCGTGGGAAATTTATGAGTGCCGGGTTTTGGAAATGAGGTCATCATTGTGGGAGCCGTTCGTTGTACAATGGAGCGGGTTTAAAGTACAAAATTAATGGCAAGTTAGGTGTTTTGTACAACATGAGCAGGGGCATTCGTTCAGGGATGCCCATGTCTCAAATGTTTTTTGCATGTATGCAGGACCCTTTTTTACTGGGCTGTTTGTGGGCGGGCAAAATAGAGACATCGTGGGTCCGGAGTAGTAGTGGTCGACCCAACCACCTTGTGGGTTATGATGATGATACTACTGTGTTATTAGGTTCACGGGAGCAATTGGGGTTTTAATTTGGGGACTTGTTGACATATTTGGCCAAGGCATACAGGATGTGTGTTAATAGAGAAAAATCGAAAATTATGGGTTGGGGGAAGTGGGTGGGGGAATGGGGTTGGAATGCAGAGGGGTGGACTGTGGTGATCGTATCACTATATGTGGTATTCATTATATGCGAGAGGTCGATCAGAAGAGGGCGTGCAATTCGGTGAGGGTTGTACATAGTGCTTGGGGCGCTTAAATAGTTTACGGCCGTGACATTTAACCACTGCATCAGAGGGCGGTGGTCATTAATGTCCTGACTTTATAGCAAAGTAAGGCACGTTGCTGGCACTGTATCCTCTGTTGCAGGGGGACGTTCAAACGTCTTTTTTTTGCATAGAATTTACGATTTTTGTGGGGTTCTGTATATGCGATTGGCTTCACTAGAGCGGTGGGGTGGTGGATGGCGAGTACACTGCATCAGGGAGGGTTGGGTCTCATTCCTCTTTTTTTTTTTTTTTTTACACTTAGAGGCTCGTGTCATGGCATGTTACGTGTATGCTGTAGTTTTTCTTCCGACCTGGGTGGGGCATGCATGGCGGCGGTTGGGTAAGCGAATTGTTTTAACGACTGCGCAGGTGTGGAGAGGGGGTATTTAATTTTGTGCGTGACGCAATGCTTCGCGTATTATTGACATTGAGGGACGTGCGCTGTGTAAAATTATGTTACCTTAGAAAGGGCGGGATAGGGAGGGAGTCGTGGTGCGAGTTGAAGGAATGTATCCATGTATGCGTGGGGTGATTTATGGAGCGAGTGAGTTTCAAACAGTTGCGTCTGCATGACTCAAGTACGGGAAGTGTTTTTAAATTTTTACATGGAATTCTTGCCGTCTGGGTGGGTGCTGTTGTATTAATAGGCGTTTTGGAGGAAGACTGGGGTTGTCGGTGTGCGGATGGAGGGATCTGCTTTCATGTTGTGTAATTTCTGCGAGGACTTTAGGTTTGGTTACGAGAGTGGTTTCAGTAGGGGTTTTGCGTTTGGTGGGGGGGGAGGTTTTTTGTCGTTTGGTATCAGGCGTTGAGTTTTGTGTAGGTGGGGTTGACTTGCGTTGTTCAAGCGTGCTGTTCGTATGTATGTGGCGATTATATTTTCGGTTCATGGGCTATGGAGGCACGTTGATGGTAACAGTAGAATTAGGGTGTTAGCAGGGACGATTTATAGGACGAAATGTCGAAATAGGTTGGTATATGAGGGAGATGGTGAGAGAGACTTCCCGCCCTGAATATAAAGCCTTTGGGTTACGAGATTTGAAGTATAGTTGTGAGTGTTCAGTGTTGTAAATCAAACGGGCTGGTCTGCTGTGTCTAAATTGTGTTTGTCAAGTGCGTGGAATGTTTTGTGTTCTCAGAGTTTATGTGCGTCCTATGTAACGGTGTGATGACAAAAATATCTTACGTGCTTTGTATAAAACAAACTTTTAGGAATGTTTCTCGTCTTTTATGCCTCATTACAAGTCCATTGGTGTACTTTTGTACTTTTTGTATATGGTGTGCTTCCTAGAACAGTTGAAACGTTTTTCTTATTTCTGTTTATACTTTATGCCGTGTCCGTGTGCTTTTTCCATTAATATATGTATATATGCAAGTTTTCATTTTCTGTAGCTGTGATGGGGCTTGAAACTATATGTGGAGTAGTATTTTTCAATGTGTGCATCTTGTCAGTGATAAGTTCACTTATAGCTGCTGGCATTTGTGTTTTATCGAGATGTCAAATATCACAGTGTATTTTCGTTTTGTTATATTGATATTTTCATTGTAGTAAATGGTGCGTCATCCTGATCCACCTTTGAACTGTAGTTACCTATTCTTAGTCCATGATAATTAACCCTGTGATAGTCGCCCAAATTAACGATTGTTGCTGCACTTTAAGGCACCTGGTTCTTAGATATTAAGTCTTGGATACGTTGTTGTGTTGGCAGGCGGAAGCCACTCCCTAGTAATATGCCGTGAAATTATCCCCGTTGTATAATACGTGATTTGTTGTGCATGGTGAGTTATTCTGTGTGCTTGTTTTGTCACATTGTTTATTTGTATAGTGTTTATTTTCCTGTGTTTTGACTTTATTATTTATTTATATAAGAATCTAGTTAGTGCCTGGTATCTGTTGGACATATTTTATTTTATGCACCCTAATAATTTATTTTTTGTACTAAAGTTTTTCAATAAAAATACAATTCTTATTGCATAGGTGTTAATTTTGGGAAGAGCATGTACTTGTTTTTAACTGAGATTGTGATGTAGGTCATAGTCCGATTATATACTGTGAAGGTTGTGACCTTTGTCATAGTCAGTCACAGTTATGTTAACTATTACAAATCTGAAAAGGTTATATATTTAATATTTTATATAGTTTAATAGTTATAGGTTTATATGTTTATATTATAGTAGTATGTTATATGGAAAATTTGAGTGAATGATATATGGGTAAACCTCTTTTATGTCCATTACAATGTGTTGTTATTAAAACTTGTTAGCCCTTTTTTTTTTTACCCCCATTTTTTTTAAAATGTATGTTGGTAGGATTGAGGATCCTACTGTACCCATTTTTAAATCTTTATTTAATATTAAGCTGTAAAGTTTTTTTAAATAAAAATATAAAAAAAAAAAAAATAGAAAATAAGTCCTGACCTTCTTGAGTTATCCCAAGGGGGTTCTCTATACATATATATGCTGTATGAATGATAATAATAATAATAATAATAATAATAATAATAATAATAATAATAATATTATCTTCATTTCTACTGTACAAGGGTATACAGTCCTAGCTGGAATCAGTGACTACTACTATATAAAAAGTAGGGTTATGTGAGCATTCTTGCAAATTAGGTCAGTTTTGTCCCAGGATGCACCACGCCGTCCCCTAACACCCAGGATTGCCACCCACGCCAGTCCCCTAACACCCAGGAGCCACCCACTCCAGTCCCCTAACACCCAGGATGCCACCCATTGCCAGTCCCCTACACCCAGGATGCCACCCACGCCAGTCCCATACACCAGGATGCCACCCCACGCCAGTCCCCTAACACCCAGGATGCCACCACGCCAGTCCCCTAACACCCAGGCTGCCACCCACACCAGTCCCCTAAACACCAGGGATGCACCCACAACAGTCCCCTAACACCGGATGCCACCCCACACCAGTCCCCTAAACACCCAGGATGCCACCCACACAGTCCCTAACACCAGGATGCCACCCACACAAGTCCCCTAACACCCAGGATGCCACCCACACCCAGTCCCCTAAACACCCAGGATGCACCCACGGCCTGTCCCCTAACACCAGGATGCACCCACATCAGTCCCCTAACACCCAGGATGCCACCCACACCATGTCCCCTAACACCCAGGATGCCACCCACACGTCCCCTAAACACCCAGGATGCCACCCACACCAGTTCCCCTAACACCCAGGATGCCACCCACAACAGTCCCCTAAACACCCAGGATGCCACCACACCAGTCCCCTAAACACCCATGTACCTATTTTATGATGGTAGTGAACAGGGACAAACAGGTATCTTATTGAAACCACATGCTAATGTCTTCCAGCCGTACCGGGTATTCGATCCCCGGCCCTGAGAGTGTGAGCTGAGTGTGCTAGTGTTTCCACCTATATAACTGTAATAAAGTGGTAGAATTACCGGACAATATGTAAAAGTAAAAGGACACAAGTGCAAACTAATGTGACATTTATTGTGTGCAACGTTTCGCTCTCCAGGAGTTGATAAAGTTCCTGGAGAGCGAAACGTTGCAACAATAATTGTCACATTATGTTGCACTTGTGTCCTTTTACTTTATATAACCTGTACTTGTATATACCTGAAAAAACTTAGTATGATATTGTTGAGGACTGAACTTGAGTGTGTAGACTCTCTTACCTGAGTCATCTACGTAGTTAAAACTGGTACATGATGGTTCAACCTTCACGCTCATCACGCGTGGTTCTTCTCCCAAGGTTCACTCTCAATCACGCGTGGTTCTTCTCCAAGGTTCCTCTCACAACTGGTGTGCGTTCTTCTTCCAAGGTTCACTCCTCAACACTGACTGTGGTTCTTCTCCAAGGTTCACTCTCAAACACGGCGTGGTTCTTAAACTCACGTTGTTGTTATTGTTGCTCAGTGTTGCCACCTTCCACACCTCAACTAACACATCGTCGTTGCCAAATAAATTTTTCAACTACCGCTCGACATTGCTTAAAAAGCTATAAAACTTGTGTGAATAAAGACCTTAGTAGTAAGTCCATAAATTTAATATTAAATGGTTATAAAACTGTTACGTTTGTGTCTTACCTAAGAATTTGATTTTGCACCGAAGTAGCTAATTTAATTGTGCCCGCCATGGTCCAATCCTGGGACGGTTTTTAGCGCGGAGGAATATGATACACAAAAGGGCCTAGGAACTTGGCACCAAACGGTAACAGGATACTTATGGATTTATATCTACATATCTATAGTTCCACTTATCTGTTTACAGGCAAATTTAGGAAATTTTGCTTAGTATATCTGGCCCCCCCTTATTTATTTTCATTAATTAAGATATCGTGACATGTCACATAGGTGATTTATTCTGTCTGTCTCTGTATTCCTCAATAAGTGGACATTTAAGCACATAGTGTTCAAGACGAAGTGACATATGCCTGATCACATAATTTTACATTTAGTTTGATCATCATTGTGTGTCTCCCAAACTGCAAGAAGTACTTGTAACCAGCTAAGCCTGGCCAACTTACAACATCAGTCAGTACTTGAAACCAGCCTAGCTGGCCACTACAACATCAGTCAGTCTGTTCACATTGAAGTTGCTCCATAAACTACTTATCTTTATCTTACGTTTCATGTTAATCATAGTGGGTTATAGATCTACTCGAGGCTTCTAACTGCATTCCTATACATCATTTTCAATTATTACTTTCTCCTAATTATTATTCCTCATAATGCTAGACACAGTTATACCAAAGTTATATTCTATTCTCCTTCTGGGTACTCTTCTTTGCTAACATATCAACTTTATCATGAAGGAGTAATCCAATGTGTGATGGGATCCATAGCAATTGTACATTAATTCCTTTGTCCCTATTTTTGAGTATCTATACCGGATCCTCCAATGAGCATGTTGTTGGAGTCATTATATGAGTCAAGAGCCTTCAATGATTGACATAGAATCAGTAATGATGATAGGTCCAAGCTCAGTGGTCATAGGTTACCTTTAGCGTTATTAGGATTGCACACAATTCAGTTTTGCAGTGTAGACGCCCAGTGTTAATTCTTATGCTAACTCAACAAATTTATTATCGTTTTTAACAAGGAAGGTGGCAATAAGGGCCATACGGTTACAAAGAATGGCTTGCTTCTGCAGTGTTTTAAAAATGAGGTTTGTGAGAGTGGAGGAGGAGAATCTTGCCTTCTCCAGGAGGAGATTAGGGAGGCAGGAAGTCCACCTCAATGGGTATGGGGATTAGAGTGTGAGGTGGCTGGAGTTGTGTGGGAATGAGCTTCAAGTGAGGTGCTGCAGTCTGTCTCGCTGTGAGGAGGCTGTAAGTTGGGGAGGTAGAACGGCTACCAGCAGTGAGGTGCAGTCAGCACCTGCTACAAGTGGCGAGTGGTTTCACAGTTAATGGAAGGCACATCAGGTAAGGAAAAGTTAAGAGTGAATATCTGATAGGTAGGAAATCGCTTCTCTGTTCTTAAGGATGAATGTAACTTAGTGGCCAGTGAAGGTAAGGGTACTACTGCGCCTGCTACTGGAGGTAGTGCATTCTTGAGGTTGGTGACTCTCAGGTAAGATATATTGGCCGTGCTTTTTGTAATAGGAATAAGAAGATGAGAGATAGAGGGTGCTTCCTGGAGCTGGTGTTGGGGACATGTAACAGGCTGTGGATATTCATGTCAGGTTAATCGGGAAACAAGCCCATTATCTGTCTCAGTGATGGTGGAAAAAAAAAAAATTGATAGTGGGAAGGGTAGGAGAGAAGAGCTGCTATATAAGTAAGGTTCAGCTATAGCATTTATTAAGTCTAAGGGAGGGATCCAAATCATATGTAGCATCTGCTAGAGGGGGTGTAGGAAATGAATGGTTGTCTAGGCAATTGGTGTATGTAAAATTGCTGGCTAGACAGATACTGCAAGGAACTTGCAATCCATTCATTGACAACTGAACAACTTTTTATGGGCCAAACATGTTGTATGCGAGGGATGGGGTACATTCTCTGGGGGCTGGGGTGGTAGCAACTTGCCAGACTCGATATTGGAAGGCATTGGTGAAATGCCTATGATTTTAAATGATGGAATTTAGAGGTATGGGTGTGTGTGGGAAACAAGCAGTTGCAAAACACTTGGGTTGGAAACAGTAAATGTATAAAGGCATTCAGCATGAAAGTTATAAATAAAGACAATGATCAGGTCAGCAAACAAAGGGGGACAGCAGAGGCAGCAAGGGACTAGCTCCCTTAAGGTTTACTATACTAATAGCAGGAGTGTAAGAACATAAGATAGATGAGCTAAGATGATTAATTGCAAGTGCAGGAAACATAGATATTATTGCTATAACAGAGACCTGGTCAATCTGAAAGATAGAGAGATGCCCTAGGATGGACCACACTGAATGTCACATACAAGGCTAATAAAATTATTCCACATGACAGGGTCAACATGAAAGGTGTGGTGGAGTAGCGATGTATGTCGAGACATTTAAATGTTTGTGTTAGACAAAGATATTAATTAGAAGCGTCAGCACTGAATCTGTTTTGGTTACAGGCTACTCGGAGGGCCGAGAAGATAAAAACTAATTTTGGGTGTGATTTTACCCCCCCCCCCCCCCCCCCCCCCCCCCCCCCCCCCCCCCCCCCCCCCCCCCCCCCCCCCCCCCCCCAGAGGCCCAAATCTTGATACGGAGTGCGTAAATTTCTATGGGACGGAAATTCCGTATAAGGCATCTACATACGAAATGTTGTGCTAATGGGAGGTTTCAACTATAGGACAGATTGACTGGAAAGCAATTTGACAGGAAATTTAGATTCAGGTGACTTTATTGATACGATCCAGGATTATTTTTGTTTTTTAAAACAGTTTTTGACAGAGCCAACTATGCGGAAATAACCCTCCTTGACTGGTTCTAGCAGTAGGGAACCATAATTTATAATCTTGAGGTTAATGATGAGTTGGGAAGTGATCACAAATCACTCAGTTTTAATATATCATGAATTCCCTAATAATGGCAATCAAGTCTCTCCGTCCCTGACTTTCGCTTGGCTTGATTTCATAGGGACTGAAAATTACTTAGGTGTGGGCTGACTGCTGAACTGGACATGGACCTGACTAAGGGTCAGGTAGGTGGTGATGGTTGACGATATGGATGCTTTCCAGGGCATAGTTCTAGTGGCTCCAGCCAATTTGTTCCAAATAGGGAAATCAGATCAAACAAAAAATGATCCTAAATGGATGAACAATAGATAAAATATCTGATTGAGTCAAAGAGAGGCAATATATAGGCAAATCAAAAGAGGAGAGGGGCAATTGAGAAATCGGTGGCTAAAGCTCCCGCTTCACACACGGAGGGCCCGGGTTCGATTCCCGGCGGTGAATTCCGACACGTCTTCCTTACAACCTATTGTCCTGTTCACCTAGCAGCAAATAGGTACCTGGGTGTTAGTCGACTGGTGTGGGTCGCAATCCCTGGGGGACAAGATTAAGGACCCCATGGCAATAATGGAAGACAGTCCTCGATGCGCACTGGACTTTTCTTGGGTTATCCAGGGAGGCTAACCCTTCGGGGTTAAAAATTCCGAACAAAATCTTTTTATCTTATCTTAAAAGCCCAAAAAAAGAGGATTATGAGTTAAAGTTGCCAAGAGAATCGAAAGACATAACCAAAAAGGAATCTTTCAGAGTATACAGAAGTAAGATCAGGACAAGATAGGCCACTCAAAGTTCCTCGGGTAGCTCACTGCAGTGTAAGGAAAGTGTTAGAATTTTTAACACATACTTCCTTCTAGTTTTAACACAGGAGGATACCAGCGATATACCAGTAATGATAAATCTATGTAGAACAGGACGATAATAAAATGTGCACTAGTAGGGTCACAAGTGAACCATGGACCTTAGGCAAAAAGATAAATTAAAACCTAACAAATCCCAGGCCCTGATGAACTGTATGCAAGGTTCCTAAAGGATGTAAAGAGGGCTTAGCACACCTTTGGCTAATCTTTTCACACATATCACAACAAACTGGCATGGTTGCAGATTAAGTGGAAGATGGCAAATGTGATACCTATCTTCAAAACAGGTGACAGGTCCTTAGCTTCGAACTATACGACCATTAAGCCTAACCTGCATAGTGGGAAATTTATGGAATCAATAATTGCCGAGGCAGTTCATAGCCACCTTGAAAGCATAAATTAATCAACGAAATCTCAGCATGGTTTTACAAAAGTGGGCGATTCCTGGCCTTACGAATTTATTAACTTTTTTCACTAAGGTATTTGAGGTGGTAGATCATGGTAATGAATATGATATTGTGTATATGGAATTCAGTAAGGCTTTTGACCAGGGTCCCACATCAGAGACTATGAGGGAAAATTAAAGCACATGAATAGGAGGACGAAATTTTTCCTGGATAGATGGCCATGGTTGACAAATAGGCAGCAGAGAGTTGCATAAATGGGGAGAAATCAGAGTGGGGAAGTGTCACGAGCGGGTGTTCCACAGGGGGTCAGTGTTGGGCCCCTGCTGTTAACAATCTACATAAACGGACATAGATGAGGGCATAAAGAGCGACATCGGCAAGTTTGCCGATGACCACCAAAATAGGCCGTCGAATTCATTGACGAGGACATTCGGCACTCCGGAAGATTTGAATAGACTTGATGGCGTGGTCGGAGACGTGCAGATGCAGGTTTAATATAGACAATGCAAGTTTCTAATGTTGGACAGGACAATAACCATGCCACATATAAACTAAATAATGTAGTCTTAATATTACGGGATTGCGAAAAAGATTTAGGAGTTCTGGTAGCAGTAATCTGGAAACCAATGGAACAACTGGGCATAAGTGTTCGCAATTAAAGTTCATAGAATCCTTGGGCTTCATATTCAAGAGCATTAAATAATAGGAGTCTCAGTTGTTCTTCAACTCTCATACATCTTGGTTAGGGCCTCTATTTAGATTCTGCTGCACAGTTTTGGTCACCGTATACTGAATGGAGATAAATTTCTCTGGAAAATTACAAAGGAGGAGGATGACAAAGTTGATCCATGTATCGGAAACCTTCCTATGGGATAGGACTAAGGGCCCTGACAACTGCACTCCTCTAGAAAGACGTAGAATAGAGTAGAATAGGGGGATATGATTTGAGGGTGTATAAAGGGAAGAAAGGAATAAATAAAGGGGATGTAAATAGGGGTTTAGTTATAGGTAATACATATTTTAAGAAAAAGAGGATAAATAAGTATACACGATAGATGTAGGCGAAATGACAGTGTTTGTTGGATTATGTATTGCGTAGATAAAAGACTGTTTGAGTAGATTCAGGATGTTAATGTTTATAGAGGGGGCGGCCACAGATATATCAGATCACTTTCTAGTTGTAGCTACACTGAGAGTAAAGGTAGATGGGATTACAAGGAGAATAGAAGCATCAGGGAAAGAGGAGGGTGATTGAAGGTTTATAAACTAAAAGAGGAGGCAGTTAGGGTAAGATATAAACAGTATTGGAGGATAGTGGGCTAATGAGAAGCATAGGCAATGGGGTCGAAAGAGGTATGGGGTAGGTTTAAAAATGTAGTGTTAGAGTGTTCTGCAGACGTTTGTGGTTACAGGAAAGTGGGTGCAGGAGGGAGAGGAGACGATGGTGGAAATGATGATGTAAAGAGAGTTAGTAAAGGGAGAAAAGTTAGCATATGAGGAAGTTTTTACAAAGTAGCAGGATGCAAGGGAGGGAAGAGTAGATGGAGAAAAAGAGAGAAGTTAAGAGAGTGGTGAAAGCATGTAAAAAGAGAGCAAATGGAGAGTGGGTGAGATGTTATCAACAAATTTTGTTGGAAAATAAGAAAAAGTTTTGGAGTGAGATTAACAAGTTAAGAAAGAAAGCCTAGAGAACAATGGATTTGTAAGTTAAAAATAGGATGAAGGAGAGGTTATTAAATGGAGAGTTAGAGGTATTGGGAAGATGGAAGGAATATTTTGAGGAATTGTTAAATGTTGATGAAGATAGGGTACGCTGTGATTTCGTGTATAGGGCACAAGAGGAATAACTCTTGTAGGAGTGAGGAAGAGCCAAGGTTGTGAGTGTTGGGGGAAGTTCGTGAGGCAGTAGGTTAAAAATGAAGGGGGGTAAGGCAGCGGGATTGATAGGATAAAGATAGAAATGTTAAAAGCAGGTGGGGATATAGTTTTGGAGTGGTTGGCTGCAATTATGTAAAAATGGTATGGGAAGAAGGTTAAGGTACTAGGATGGCAGAGAGCAAGCATAGTTCCTTTGTATAAGGCAAAGGGAATAAAAGAGAGTGCAAAAATTATAGGGGGATAAGTCTGTTGAAGTGTACCTGGTAAAGTGTATGGTAGAGTTTATAAATGAAAGGAATTAAGAGTAAGACGGAGAATAGGATAGCAGATTGAACAAGGAGGCTTTAGGGAAAGGTAGGGGGTTGTGTGGACCAGGTGTTTTACAGTGAAACATATAATGTGAAACAGTATTTCGATAAGGCTAAGAGGTCTTTGTGGATTTATGGATTTGGAAAAGGCGTATGACAGGTGGATAGGGGGGCAATGTGGCAGATGTTGCAAGTGTATGGTGTAGGAGGTCGTTACTGAAAGCATGTGAAGTGTTTTTACGAGGATAGTGAGGCTCAAGTTAGAGTATGTAGGAAAGAGGGAAAAATTTTTTCCCAGTAAAAGTAGGCCTTAGACAAGGATGTGTGATGTCACCGTGGTTGTTTAATATATTTATAGACTGGGGTTGTAATGAGAAGTAAATGCGAGGTCTTGGCAAGAGGCGTGGAGTTAAAAGATATAGAATCCCACACCACAAAGTGGAGTTGTCACAAGCTGCCTCTTTGCTGATGACACTGTGCTCTTGGGAGATTCTGAGAGAAGTTTGCAGGGATTGGTGGATGAATTTGGTAGGGTGTGCAAAAGAGAAAATTAAAGGTGAATACAGGAAAGAGTTAAGGTTATGAGGATAACAAAAAGATTAGGTGATTGAAAGATTTGAATATAGTTGGAGGGAGAGAGTATGGAGGAGGTGACGTATTCAGATATTTGGGAGTGGACGTGTCAGCAGACTGGGTCTATGAAAGATGAGGTGGAATCATAGAATTGGATGAGGGAAAAAGAGTGAGTGTGCACTTAGGAGTCTGTGGAGACAAAGAATTTGTCCTTGGAGCAAAGAGGGGAAAGTATGTTGAGTATAGTTTTACCAACGCTCTTTATATGGGCTCACTTCCCAATTACCACTGCCTTCATCTCTGCCACTACTACTACTACCACTCCTCTTCCTGCCTATATATACCCGTTCCTGCTCTACTTCTCATTAGGTGACTTTGTAAATGGTCCAGTTGGACCGAAACATCGACGTAAGTCCTCTCTTCTATGTCGCGGAGTTATTTGTGTATCAAATATAAGCTTTTACTGTAAGCAGATGAGTGTTGTAACAGGTGATAGGCCTACAAGACATTGCTAGGGTACTGTAGCAAATGGTTGGTAGACAACAAATTTCATACACCTTGGACACCAAATGGAGCCATTACCTTTCATACAAAACAAACCGAAAAGGGTTAATTAATTTTAATGTCCAGTGTAAACGTTGGAACCTATTTCAGTAAAAGTCAGTGATATATCTGGGAATCCCCTTTGACCCAGCATGTCAGAACTAACAGGGAACAGTGTGGGTAAAGAAGCAAATGCAGACTAAAGTTCCTCTACAGACAGTCATGGTGTCTACTATCTTGAGGCTCACAGGACCCTGTGGTCTACCTCTCATACAGTGTATTAGAGACTACTCTTGTTTTCATGCCTTAACATAATTGCTCACAACAGGGTGTCCCTGGGATACCTCACTGCCAATTTGTTAAGGCTGGAACCAAAGCAATTATAGAACTATGGGAAGGAAGGTTTCAAGAGCAACTCTTTTTTGCAGTTCCTAGAGTCGGGTGGTCAGGGCTTCCAAGACATTATTCCTATACATTATTCTATACTTTCCTACTGTACAACTAATGATATACTTCTCCTTAGTATTAAATAGAATGTAAGCCCAATATGTTTAGTTGCGCCCATAATGCCAAGGTATAATAGAGACTCTCTTTGTATTGCGTTTCCCACTATTGTAATACAAAATACTCAATGTACTGTTTGCAAAGAATTAAAATAATAATAATAAAATAAAATACAACAAATAAGAATTTAAAGAGTGCATGCAGTTATCAGGCCAGTCATAGCACGAAGCCAGTCATAGCACGAGCCAGTCTAGCATGAGCCAGTCCATTGCACGAGCCAGTCATAGCACGAGGGCCAGTCATAGGCCGAGCAAGTTCAAGATGACAGCCAAACTTATAAATAATATGTATCACAAAGAACCCCTAATTGAAATAAGTACATTCTCTGCTCAGACGTTGTGCTCGAGCCGGTTATCAGCTGTTGCTCCTCAGTCCCTGACACATGGTGGAGGAGTGTTTACAAACATCAACAACAATGGCGTACTGCGTTTCGCCGCGCCGCGTTAATACTGTTTGTATTCAACTACGCAGGGATCTATCACGGCGAATCACTAAATGTGTTATTGCCAGCAATCATTCGTGATCACTATGGCCATTCAACGTTGAATCCTTGTGTGTCGTCGCCTCCTTGAATGGAACTACACGGAATCTTCGTCAAGTTTTGTGACATCAGAGTACGAGAAGATTGTGACCCAGTAACCATGGATATAAGTAAGCAAGTCACCCAGCAGTTCTGTTCCAGTTGCATGACGTTTCACGTGTGATACTATACGTGGGTCGTGTGCGAAACGTGCTTTTGTGGCCAATGAAGTTGATATACGGTGACGTTTTTGAACGTTATGGGAAGATCCACTGGGTCACATGGGTAGGAGGTCTGACGGCCACTATAATGGCCTTCAGGAGGGTGTCATTTATGTTGAAATGTCCTGCGGTCAGCCGATTCCTTCGTACATTCACTGGAGGAGTTTCGTTCCCAGGTGTACGTTACGGACCTGGAAGAGAAGGAATTTGCCACCCTCTGCGGGCGATCTGGATAACATAGCGGCTCAGTGTGTCCAGCGCCAGCCGCCATCGGAGCGTGTCGTCGACCTGAAGGTGAGGTTACCCGTCAGGCTCTGAGAAGTGGAGGTTTTGCTTGTACGAGACATCGCCGCGTATGACATCATGGTAGTTGCTGAGGTTGATAGGGCCATGCTACTAGAGTCATCTTGTGTGTGACTCTACCTGGACTGCCTCCCTTGACGAGGTGGAAGGCAGTTGAACAGTCTCGGGCCCCTGACACTTTTTTGAGGGTCTCTTAACGTGTGGAAAACCCCCTGTTTTTCATTGGGGGGTGGTGCATCGTCTGCCAATCTTTTGTTTTCGTAGTGAGTGATTTTCGTGTGCAAGTTCGGTACTAGTCCCTCTGGATTTTCCAGGTTATATAATCATGTATTCTCCTCCGGGTTTCCCGGGGAAAATACAGGTGGGTGGGTGGGTTAGACCTAAACTTGTGCTACCGGGGTCGGTTGCCGTGTTCCCCCCTTAAGTCAATGTGCCCTGACCTGATAGGTTGGGTGTTTTTGCTTAACCCGGTAGGAGATTGGACCTCCCCTCGATGGGCCGTGGCCTTCTGCAGTGTTCCTTCGTTCTTATTTTCTTACACCACCGGATTCTCCAACACCCAAACATTCTTAATCAGTTACTGCCTCGTGTCGGGGCCCGGGGTTATAATCTTACGATAAAAAAAAGTACTCAATAGGCGTCCCCCTGAAGAGATGCCCCGTTCGTCAGATCCAATTGCTGATGGGTCTCTTCTAGAATATGTAAGCAGATACGGTATCTAGGCTTTGGGTTCCATACTTGGCCCTTTTTGTACAAGACTTTGTCCCCAAATTACAAAGAACGACTAAGAGCACTTAGAGTTGGGCAGGCTTCCCCCCAGGTAGGGTTGCTAATGTAAAATTGTGAAAATGATGTATTTTGTTTAAATTTTAGATCTTTGGTTGATTATGCTGCGCCACTACTTGCTTTTGTGTCTGACTGGAAGTTTTGGAGGGCGGGGAAAAAACTGCAGAACAAAAGCAATGAGGATCATCCTAGGATCCCCTCGTACTGCCAAAATTTTAAATATGCAAAAAGAATTGTTTCCCAAAGCATCAGAGATCGTGTTACTAAAAGAAATATCCTAATTGGGGTTAACTGCTCGGCAAGTTTATTCAAACCCCTGACAAAAGCCTAAATTTCCCTCAGCAACTGGTAAAACACTCCTCCAGATGGTTCGAAAAGACGGGAAAAACCGAACCCTCCGATGAATCAGCATGACTATGTCAAGTAAGGAAAACAGCGGATTTCCGCTGGGGAAATTTTCCCCATTAAATCCTTTCCCTCCATTTCCCCAAACATTTTAAAACAACCCTTCGCCGAAGCCAAACATGGGGCCCTTTAAGCTGTATTGAAACTTAGTCACACAGCACACACTTCGCAATTATTTACGTTGAGGTTCGTTCCCAATCCACTGGTGCAGGGGTAGTGCTGTGTTTTTCGTAAAGAGTGATGGCCTCTTAAAGAAATTGGACACCCCCTCAAAAATTTGGGGCCTCTACCCTTCAGACAGAACTGTTAATTAAATTAAAATTCAAATTTTATTCTCTATAAGGATTACAATGCTGGTTTACAGAAATTTGGTTATTTTTTGGGGTTTAAATGTAGTAAAATTGTGATTACGAGTGTCCCCTAGAACGCTTAGCAGGGGCTAGGCATTTGGGGCATACTTTTTTTATTTTAATTGTAAAAAATTACAAATTATGAGGAAGTTGGTTTTTGGTAAGGCTAAATATAGTTTTGAGTTTAGCAATGTGAATGCTTTTGTTTTGGCAAGTATATGTTTCAGTTTTGGGAGTATCACAGGATTCATTATTTTAAGACTGAGATTAATATTTTGTCTAGGGGCAAATGAGTGAGCGAGTGAAAGTGTAAACCACCAGGTGGTTTTTCGTGTAGTTAGTTGAGGGGTGTTCGGGGAATAAGTGTTTTCTAATGGTAGTTTTGAAGGTATGAATGGTCTGCAGTTCTAGATTTCTCGGTGGGTATTCCGATTTTAGGGCCTTTGCATACATTAAATTTTTTTGTAAAGGTTTAGTGGACACGGGGAATGTCGTAGAGATTTTGTGTCTGGTGTTATCCCTGTGGGTTCTGTCACAATATCAAGAAAGCGTTTGGGTCAAGGTTGATATTAGATTTTAAAGGGGCCCTGTAGATATAGTTTGCACAGTAGTAAGGGGATGTACTGAACGGGGAGTAAGTTTAGTTTTTTGAAGAGTGGGGGGGTGTGCCGGGAGGGGGATTTAGTGATTTTTCTTACTGAGCTTTTTTTTGGGGTTTATTATTGGCTTTAGTGTGTTGCTGCTTTGATCCCCAAGCACAAATGCATAGTGAGGTAGGGGAAAAATAAGTGAGTGGTATAGTGTGAGAAGGGGTTTTTTTGCGGAAAGTAGTATGTATCTTGGAGAGGACCCCAACCCATTTTGGATCTTTTTTGGCTATATGCTGGTTTTGGGTTCTGAATTCAGGTTGTTGTAAGGATAAGCCTAGGAATTTTCCCCCATTATTTCTGGTAATTAGAGTTTTGTCAATCTTAATGTTAATTTGTGCACTCCTGCTTGCTAAAAACATAATATGTAGTTTTGTCAGTGTTAAGCGAAGTTTTTGGCTGTCACCCAAGTCGATATTTTAATCGCCCCTCTTTCAAAAGGGTTTTGAGGGGGGAAAAGATTGGGTGAGAGATGACATAAGTGTTCATCGGGAAAAGAGAATGGGTTTCAGGTTTTGGATACGTTTGGAAGGTCATTGATGTTATGAGGAAAGAGCAGGGACCAAGGACATTCCCCTGGGGAAAATCCAGTTCAAGTGGCCGTTTTGTGATGCGTGTCTTTAATGGGAGTACTGTACCTTTTTAGAATGAAAAGTTTTGAAATAAGCAAGCGCATGGCCCTAATACCGTAGTGGTCAAGTTTGTGGGGGTAAAAATTTGGTGGTTTACTGTGTAAAAAGCTTTTTTTAGGTCAAAAAAAAATTCCTAGTGGATTTTCCCCTTTTTTCCAATCGTGTAAAGCAGTTCTAGCATTTTTATGATTGCTCATTAGGCTTTTGTTTTTCCTGAATAAAAAACTGGCAGGGGTTGAGTATGTTTTGACCGTTTAAATGAAAAAAGTCTCTTGTACACGGTTTCTAAAAAGATTTTGGTAGCAAGGTAAGTTAGATTTTGGGGCCTATAGTTGTTTAAGTCTGAGGGTCCCACCTTTAGTTTTGGTGAAACCCTTGCCATTTGAGTAGTTTGGGGAAAAGGTGCTAGTCTCTTTTGATTTGTTAAAAAGTAAAAAATGCTGCAAAAAGGACATGGGCCGCTCGTTGTACAGAAAATGGGGGGGACATGAGACAGATTCCCGAGTTATTTTTAAGTGACTTTATGTTCCAATGATTTTCCGTGGGCTCAGTTGGTGCAAGATAGAAGGATTAGGGAAAAATTTAACTAGGGCCCCCGGCATGGGCATTGGTTGTGGGTTTTTACTGGCGAGATTAGACCTATGTTTGAGAAGAAGTCTTTTATCTTTTTACTGTGTCGTGGGATGTAGTGGTTTTTCATTAGGTTTAGTTAGGACAATATTTTTGGTTTTTTCAGTTTTTGGGTCCCTAGAATTGGAGAAATGTTTTCCCGGGCTTTTTTATATCTCCTCTAGTGTCTGTGAATCTATGGAGGTTTTTAGTTGTTTGGGTTTTTTTTTACTTTGGTGAGATGATGAAATTTTTTTAAGAGTATTTGGTATTAAGCCCTGTCTATTGCTTTTCTATTGGTGTTTCTTGTTATGGATTTCAGAATGGTGCTGGTTTGCCCTGGGCAAAACCCAAACGTTTGTTTGTGATCTGTTTTGTTTTTATAGGACAAGTTTGTTGTATATCTAAGTGTTTTGTTAAGAAAGATGTCGTCCAGTTCAATTCCATTGGCTTGGAGAATTCGGTAGGCCAATCACAGTCTCTAGGTCAGCTGTGAAATTCCTTACTGAGGCCTCGTCATGGAGTCTAAATGAGACTTTGTTTTATTCAAATGGTGGTTTATAAAGTTTGTCAGGAGGAAGGGAGGGTAGTGGTCTGTAGTGTTCTGTGATTATCCCCGATTTAAAGGGGGGGTGTATATTGGTCCTATGTGGTCTATTATGGTTGCACTTGTCTCAGTGAGCCCGGTTGGTTTAGTTATTGTTGGTATGAGAAGGTGTTGTTTTATTGTTGATGAAATCAGTTACGGCTGATATCTAGTAAGCCAAGGTTGATGTTGAAAATTCCAGCTAAGAGAAGGTGGTGCTTATTCATTTGTCTGTTTGTTTTAGTGCTTTAATTTCTCACGAAATTTGGGGTGTTTTGTGAGGGATCCGGTAAAGGCACCGATTGTTTAGGCGCTTAAGGTTTTTTACGTAAAATTAGCAAAAATGTATTCCCCATATTTTTCACTAAAACAAGTGGTGCAAACAAATAATTGGTTAGAGTTTGATTGCAATACCACCCCCAACTTGGTTTTTTTGCAGTTGTGAATTGCTGTGTTCCTGGTAGGGGTTAGTATCTATTTTGTCCCGCTTAAGCCAGGTCTCAGTAAGAAAAATGCAGGAGAAGGGGGTTTTTTTTAGTGATTAAAAGGAGGCTAGGAGGTCATTAGTGTTTTCTTAAGGACCTGATGTTGTAGTTAAGTATGATAGATTTTAGTATTGTTTAGGATAGTGGTGGCTTGTGATGCTGTGTAATAAAGGCAGTTACTTTCCCAAAAGGTTTTGATTTTTGGGGGTCAGGTTTTTGGGGTTTAGATCAGGGTCAACGTGATCAAAATCTTTAGGTTTAGAATTATGGTTATTTATATCCGAGTTGTGTGTTTAGTTCTACTATGATATCTGTTGTGGTGGGAAGTTTGGACAAGTATTAGCAGAGTTTTTGGCAGTAGGGAAGTCACTCTACACATAATGAAGTTGTTTGTCTGGTGTTTTGTGGAATGAACTAAAGTAAACAGGTATAAAAAATGTAAATTTTAAAAAAACAAATTAAAAAAAGAAAAGCTTCAAATTGTAATTGCACTAAAAGGGTTAATAATGACTTTTGTGGGTCTATGTTTTTAGTAGAGTGAGTAAAGTCATAGGTTTAAATTTAAAAATATAAAGTAAAATTAAAAATAGCCCCACTGTCTCCCTAGTAAATTTCACTATGGTCTAATATAGTGAAATTGGGGATTTGACTATGTCTTGAGGTAGAATGAGCTATGGTACAAATGAATTTAATTAAAAATATAAAAATACAAATTAAAAATGCCCAGTCCTCACTAGATTGCACTATGGGCAATATAGTGGAATTTTGGGATTTACTATGTATTGAGCTAGAAAGAGTATAGTACAACAACTTTAGTTAATAATATAAAAATACAAATTTCAAAAGCACCAGTCTCTACTGTAATTGCACTATGGTCTATATAGGGGGTTTGGTATTGATATGTATTGAGCTAGAAAAAAGCTATAGTACAATAGGTTTTTTTAATAAAATAAAAAAACAAATTACAAATTGCACCAGTCTCTCACTAGTAACTGCACTATGGTTTTGTATAGTGAATTTGGGTTTTCTATGTTTGAGTAGAATAGTAGAGTAAAACTGTGATTAAATCTAATAATATAATAAAAGGGAAAAAGACTCTCAATTGTAATTGCACTAAGGTCTTTTTTAAGTTGTTTAAAAAAATTAGAGTATAATTGATTTAAAATTTGACGGATAAAATAACAATTAAGGTAGCAAGATAAAAAAAAAAAAAGAATTGTTAAAAATAAAATGGCAAAGACTGGTTTAATATGCTAGTAGATGGTAGGGCAGGATGATATAAAAGTTGTAGTTGAAAATACTGGTTAAAAAAATTGGAAAAAAAAATGGTCAGTAAAAAAGTTTTCAACAAGTTTGTCAATTAGTTTAAAGTAAAAAATTGGGGGGAATAATGGGATTTAGAATAAATTGGGGAATTGGTATTTTTTAAAGGAGGTAGAATTATTGAAGACAAGTTATGGTTTGTTTAAAAAAAATAAGATGGAACAGTGTGTGGGGAGTTGTAAAAAAAGGGGATAGATTCTGTAGTATTTTAAAACAATTAAGCTATGGGTAGAATGGTCGTTGCGTACAACAATACAATTAAAAGTATTTTGGGGTATTAAATTTTAGGGGGCACAAATTTTGACAAATAAATAACGGTGGACTTGGGTATTATCTGCACTTTACTCTGACTGTTATCCAGCCTCACTTAGGAATGTTTTAAGGTCAGTTCTGTGGAGATGAAGTATCTCTTTCCAGGGGCTGTTTCCAACTGCTTTTTTCCATCCCTCACAAAGCACGGTGGTTTTTTTTTGGGCATAGCGCATTTTTTCTTAGCCGATAAAGAAGGTTTTGTCTCTTTTTGGGTAAGGAAACTCATTGACGTAAACATCAGTTTTCATAGAAATAGATTTTTTAGTGGGTTTGTTTCTTGAAGCTTTTTGGAATTTTAACAAACTTTTTTTTTTACCTGATGATAGCCCCATTTTGCAATCCTTTAATTCATCCTACGTTTTTGGGCGAAGGGGGTCCTTGATAACTGCAGGGGGGTCTCCATGCAGGCCCTCTGTTTGCCAATCCTTGCACTGAAATGCACTTTTTATAAAAGTTTGACAGTTTATTTAACTGATTCTCGTATCCATAAATGCCTCAACCATTAAGCAAAATTGTGGCATGTTGTGTCAGAACCCAGAAAAGGGTTTTGGTGGGATTGTGGACAGTGGAGTCAGAGTGCACATCGTGGACCCATCTCACTTTGGGTCTCAGATGCATGATAGAATGATAAATTGGCTAAGCTGTATGCTTTCAAAGAGGGAGTAGATTAAATCTTGGTTGTCGGTAGTATTTTGAGAACAATAATACGAAAAGAACTTCAGCTAAATTTTTAGGATTTAAAGGGGCTCGGGGAGTTGCACCAGGGGAGTCCATCATCATCATTCTATCATGCAGGAGGGGCCACTTTCTTTGGTGATCCAACAAAATAAGCGATCTTGGAGTCACTACCGCCGGCCCCGGTGGGTTAAAGTATCTTTGACAGGTTTAAATCACCACCACCAAGTAGACCAAACAAAATGTAAATTTTCCCAGTGGATTATGTCCACCCTGCGTCATTATGTACTGGAGTGCGATAAAATTAATGAATTTTAGAAAACAACTCATCGGGAAGTGTTCAAGAAAATGGCTAAGTATTTTATCCACAGTGGTATATTACAGACCATTCTGGAGAAATACCCTGACTTTGCTAGCTGTAAATAAAGCATTACCACATATGTGCATTTTTGTGTGTGTGTGTGTGTGTGTGTGTGTGTGTGTGTGTGTGTTGTGTGTGTGTGTGTGTGTGTGTGTGTGTGTTTTGTGTGTATGTGTATGAGTGTGTGAGTGTGTGTGTGTACTCACCTTTTTGCTCTCACCTATTTGTGGTTGCAGGGGTCGAGTCCTAGCTCCTGGCCCCGCCTCTTCACCGGTTGCTACTAGGCCCTCTCTCTCCCCGCTCCATGAGTTTTTATAAAACCTCGTTTTAAAAACTGTGTATGGTTCCTGCCTCCACTACGTCATTTTCTGGGGCTATTCCACTGCCTTACAAACTCTATGACTGAAGAAATACTTCCTACTATCTCTCTGACTCATTTGTGTCTTCAAACTTCCAATTGTGGCCTCTTGTTCTGTGTCCCCTCCCTGGAACATCCTGTCTTTGTCCACCTTGTTATTCACCAGGTTTTTTATATGTCGTTTCTTTGTCCCCCCTGACCCTCCTGTCCTCCAGTGTGGTCAGGCGATTTCCCTTAATCTTTCCTCATAGGACATTCCCCTTAGCTCTGGAACTAACCTTGTCGCAAACCTTTGTACTTTCTCTAGTTTCTTGAGTGTTTTTATCAAGTGCGGGTTTCCCAAAAACAGGTGCTGCATACTCCAGTATGGGCCTGACATACACGGTGTACAGTGTCTTGAATGATGTGTGTGTGTGTGTGTGTGTTGTGTGTGTGTGTGTGTGTGTGTGTGTGTGTGTTGTGTGTGTGTGAGTATTTTTTTATTTATTTTTTTATTTAAAAATTTGCACACATACAGAGGTACAAAAAAATACAGAAAAGAGCAGTATGCCAAAGCCACTTATACTATGCATAGCATTAGGGGCGGGCTTAAAATTAACTTAAGATGAACTAAGCAATGATGCATCGGTGATAAAACTTTAATGTAAACAGATTACTATAAAGCAAAGTGAGTATTACAAAGACAGGTCATATGGTTGTATGCATTGTTGTACATTCAGTAGAATGGAGAGTATTCTGTTTAGGTAGTGTATTTAAAAAATAATAAAGTTAGATTGGGTTTTGGTTTAACATTTATGTGATATAATTTTGAGAATATTTAAGATATACAATTTATAAGGTTCAGTTTATTCAGTATTTATTTGGTTTTGGGTGAGTAAGTGATCTTTGAGAAGAGACTTGAATTTATAAACAGGTAGGTGTTTTTTTATATTTACAGGTAATGAGTTCCAGATTTTAGGGCCTTTTATGTGCATTGAGTTTTTGCATAGTGTGAGATGGACACGAGGAACATCAAAGAGTGATCTGTGCCTTGTGTTATGGTCATGTGTTCTGTTGAGGTTGGCAAGGAGATGTTTGAGGGGAGGGTTAATATCAGAGTTAAGTGTTCTATGTATGTAATAGGTGCAGTAATAAGTATGAATGTTTTGTATGGTGAATAGGTTTAGTGTATTGAATATTTGGGGGAGTGTGCTGCCTATAGTGAGAATTTGTTATCATTCTAACTGCAGCCTTTTGTTGGGTTTAAATTTGTGGTCTGAGATGGTTACTTGTTGTTGAGCCCCATGCACAAATTCCATAGGTAGATAGGGTAAATAAGAGAGTGATATAGGGCCAGGAGGGCTGACTGTGGAGCATAGTACCGTATCTCTCGATAGTATGCCTACAGTCTTGGAAATTTTCTTAGAAATTTGTTGTATATGTGTATGAAATTTGAGTCTATTATCAAGGTGGATTCCTAAGAATTTTCCCTCTGTTAGCTTTGTGAAGGTGATCCGTTTATTTATTATGTTAAGAGGGACATCTGTAGCTCTGTTACCAAACTGAATGAAGTAGGTTTTGTCAATGTTTAGTGTAAGTTTGTTAGTCCTCATCCAGGTAGATATTTTCTGTAATTCTGTATTTACAGTATTGGCTAGCGTGACTGGGCTCGGGTGGGAGAAGACGTATGTAGTGTCATCTGCAAATAGTGTGGGTTTGAGTAATTGCGAAGCATTTGGTAGGTCATTTATGTATAGGAGAAAGAGAAGGGGGCCAAGGAACTTCCCTGTGGGACACCAACTGTAATTGGTTTGTGCAGAAGAGTTTGCCCCATTTGCATACACATATTGGCTTCTGTTGCTGAGGGGATGACTTGAGGTAGTTGAGGGAGTGCCCTCTTATACCATAGTGTGACAATTTTACGTGGAGCAAGTCATGGTTAACTGTATCAAAAGCTTTACGTAAGTCAATGAAGATCCCCGTGGGACTTCTTTTTTCTCTATTGCAGTGTATAATGTTTTAGCATGTGTATAATAGCATCAAATTTGTATTTTTATTTGGCCTGAATCCAAATTGGCAGGGGTTTTTTTTTGGGGATAATTGTTTAATTTTTTTTCGGTTTTTGGGGGGTTTGGAAGGGGTTTGGGCCATGTTATTAAACCTTTTTTTTTCCCCCTTTTGGGGGGGGGGACCCTCTTTTTTTTGGGGGGAATTTTTAATTCAATGGATTTTTTTGGGTTGAATATTTGTCCCTTTGAATTTTTTTATTTTGGGGGAAAAGGGGGGTTAAAAACCCCCTCCTTTTTTTTGCTGAAATAAGGGAATTCTGGGGTTTTGGGGTTGGGGGGTTTGGGTGTGGGGGGTTTTTGGGTTTTGGGTTTTTGGTGTGTGGTGTGTATGAGTGTGGTGTGTTGTATGAGTGTGTTGGGGTTTGTGTGTGTTTTGAGGTTTGGTATGTGTGTGTTGTACTCACCTATTTGTACTCACCTATTTGTGGTTGCAGGGGTCGAGTCCTAGCTCCGGGCCCCCGCCTCTTCACCGGTTGCTACTAGACCCCTCTCTCTCCCGCTCCATGAGCTTTATCAAACCTCGTCTTAAAACTGTGTATGGTTCCTGCCTCCACTACGTCATTTTCTAGGCTATTCCACTTCCTTACAAACTCTATGACTGAAGAAATACTTCCTACTATCTCTCTGATCATTTGTGTCTTCCCAAATTCCAATTGTGGCCTCTTGTTTCTGTGTCCCCCCCCTGGAACATCTGTCCCTTTTCCACCTTGTCTATTCCACGCAGTATTTTATATGTCGTTATCTGTCTCCCCTGCCCTCCTGTTTCCCCCAGTGTCGTCAGGCCGATTTCCCTTAATCTTTCTTCATAGGACATTCCTTTAGCTCTGGGAACTAACCTTGTTTCAAACCTTTGTGTGTGTGTGTGTGTGTGTGTGTGTGTGTGTGTGTGTGTGTGTGTGATTATTTTGTGTGTGTGTTAGAATTTGTATGTGTGTGTGTGTGTGTTGTGTTGTGTGTGTGTGTGTGTGTGTGTGTGTGTGTGTGTGTGTGGGGTGTGTTGAGAGAGACTC
This sequence comes from Cherax quadricarinatus, assembly GCF_026875155.1. NCBI lineage: Eukaryota > Metazoa > Arthropoda > Malacostraca > Decapoda > Parastacidae > Cherax > Cherax quadricarinatus. Next base: position 81,163,107 of record NC_069405.1, read on the forward strand.
AGCAATCAACATTTTTCACCAATAACTCCTACAGTTTTGACCCGGGGGTGGAAGTGTGAATTGCTCATTACTCTAAAATTTGTTCATGATTGCAGCCATGTTTAAAAAGTAAGTAACCCTTCTTACAGTATTCATTACCCTTTTTAACTTGTGAGTTCATTACCTTTGTAATTGTGGGGTTTATTACCCTTTTCCTAGTTCAAGCTATAAAAATTTTGAGGCCCAGTCCCGGGAAACCCTTATTACCTCTGAAATTCTTTTGACTACCGCCCACTGGATGGGTAGGGGGTGCTTAATAAACATATTAAACGAACAGTTTTCCCCTCCATTTTAGTTCTTATGACATTCCTCAGGTCACGTGCGTCACACCTCACTCTCCGCTATTTTTAATGTTTTCTACCTCTGTATGTTAGAAGTGATAAAGGGCCCCGGCCCGAAACGTTTTCTAATAAATATGTTTAGTGTTTGCTTAGGTCTTTCTAAACCAGATCTCAGTGTATTAATTGTGTAATTTTACTCCCAGCTAGGTGAAAAAATTTCTTTTGAGCGTTGCTCAAAACAAGAGTTTTAAAGGAAGGGTTACCAGCAATGAGTTCTTGGGGGGACTTGCAGGTATGTGTTTTAAAATGGCACATCTTCAGGGGAGGGGTAAAATGCTCTTTTTCCCTACAGGATACGTTCAGGCAGGTTATAAAACTTAATGTAATTGACTTTTTTACAATCCTTTGATCGTGTGTATTTCCCTCTAGCATTGGAAAGATTCATAGTGACAGTGTCTGGTTGTTTCTCAAATTCTAATACGAGTACAGTGTTAAACCAATAATCCAACTGTACTAGAATAAACCCAAACTCCTTCCCCATGTTTAAGAACTGTAGTGGGTGTTGGCCCATCCCGGAGGTCCTTTTAAATACCAACCCACATTTGCACAAACCCCTTTTTTCAGGCTCATTAAAATAGCTTGCAAATCTAGCACTGTGGCCCCCACGCCAAAATGACGTACGAACTAAGTCCGTTGGTCGGTAGTGACTAGGTGCCTGTCCAGTGCCTTCTTGAAGACAGTCAGGGGTCTATAGATCAATGGTTCAGAGAACCGACAAGTTGATAAATTAAACACATGTGCAACACTTGGGTATCTTTAATGAGGAAACGTTTCACCACACAGTGGCTTCATCAGTCCATACAAAGGAGAAAGGCGAAGAACAGAAGGAGTTTGAGGTAATCAGTCCCTCAGCTTTGAATCGATGTGGTCAGTCCATCAATCTTGAATCTTGTTCTGAGTCTCTCAGAATGCGGCGAGTCCTTTGTAGAAATATTTTGTTAAGGTTGCCCACTTGGTTAGTTGTGAGAGATTAAGACACATGTGCAACATCTGGGTATCTTTATTGTAGAGTAGAGGTTTCGCCATCCAGTGGCTTTATCAATACAAATTCCAGGACATAACTTGAAGATAGTAGAACTATGTACAGAAGATCAGGTAATCAGTCCCTCAACCTAGGAGTAGGTGCGAAGAGCACCGTAGTCGTGGAGATTCTGAAGCAGATCTGATCTGATCATTACTCACAGGTAAGGACCCACGAGGGGCGAGGGGCAAGTGGGGACAGTGCGAAGAATAGACGGTGAGAGGAATGTCTTGAGTCGAAGAGAGAAGAGTCAGGACAAGACCCAACTGCTAAGCCTGGATAAACAATGACGAAGACGACATAGAAGACAACAGGAACTCTGCAGGTGCTGACTGCAACTTGCTGGATGGAATTTGCTGCATCTTGATGTTGATTGGAGGCTGGCAGAAGCTGGAGGCGTGGTCAAGGGAGGCTAGCTTCTTGATTGGTCAGGTGTCGTTAAAGTGTGAGTCAGGAGTTACATCATTTCTTCAGTGTTGGAGGCATTCCTTATGACTTATGTTGTGCAGTTGTTGGGAGGAAACGATGAGTAGTCTTGTAATCTTGGGTCGAAATGCTGGGTCGGATTGTAACTAGTCAAAGGTCATCTTGAGTGCTGTGAAGGAGCAATGGGTTCCTTTACGATTTGTAAACTTGACTGTTCTGTCGTGTAATTTCTCGTACAAAGTGTCGACATTCATGGTGGGTTCTGGGTCAGGAGTCATATAAAAAGTTATATCTTTCCAGTGCAGGTATTGATCTCGGTGTTGGTCTTCTGTATTAATACGTCGAGTGATGACTGGTGAGGTTTTTGTTGGTGGTTGCAGCATTGAAGGTTCAATCAATGTTGGTGTCTCAGCTACAGAGAGTATAGAAGACTGGTGGAATCCTGGCTTCTGATTGGTCCATTTGAGTAGTGGTGAGTGGAGGCGAAGGAATGATATTTGCACCGCCACGACGAGTCAATCGACGAATAAGAGGCGTGGTGCTGTCTTGGATGTTATCAGGTGAACGTTGATTGGAGGATTCAAAAAAGGATGCGTCGTCATTGTCAATTATTAATTCCTTCAAGTCATCTGGCGCTTCAAAACTGACGATCTTCGGGATTATTTTCAAAATTTCAGCTGTATCTAAGCGTGTCAGCGTGCCTCGTTGTGCTCTGGGTTATCTCGTGTTTTCACGGTCGCTCTTACGTTCTAGAACTTTAATTTGTGTCATCAATCCTATACGATACATCCCTCTAGCGCCTGGAACCAATCTTGGGCGGAAAACATTATATACTGAGTCAAAAAAGGAGAATTAGTGTGCACTACCTAGCAGAGTTTACTGCCAGAGGGGAATCATAGGCCTGTGTCCCGTGTGAAAAAAAAATAATAATAATTGAACTTTTCGTGTCAGAGGAAAGAAAGTCTCCCTGATAACATTGAGTATACATAGTGTATAGTGTTATAACAGTGGCTCCCTAGTTATTGATGATAAAGGTAAATTTGTCATTTGAAAACAGGTGAATTTGTAAAGGGAAAGTAATAAGCCTATAGAGGCAGGTCCCAGAAGTCGCCAGAAACTTACCAAAAGGTAGTGTTTTTAATAATCTTCCTGGCTTGCTGTGTACTCGCATATAATTAGTGATACAGTGAATAGCAGAATACAGTGGTTGTAGTAGCAACTAACCAGTATTAAAATGGTACTTAGTGGAGTGGAGTGACTTTCATTAGTTTCTTTTTCTTGAAATACGAGAAGTTACTGTGAATTTCATATAACCTGTAGTTACCAGCGGTCGCAATATACACAACGAGAAGCAATTATTACTACAGAAAAAGCGTCCTTCCTCCAAAATTTGCACCAGTCAACTATAGTGATAATATAGCATTTATTGTGGTGGAGACGGAAAAAAAAAAAAAAAAATAGAAAAGCCAGATACAGCGATTGATAAACAAGGAGGTCGACCGTTCGTCAATATTTGCACCAATAACTCATTACAGTTGTGACCGGGTGTGGAAGTGTGAATTGCTCATTACTCTATAATTTGTTCATGATTGTAGCCAAAGTATAAACGTAAGTAACCATTCTACAGAATTCATTACCTTTGTAACTTGTGAGCTCATTACCTTTGTACCTAGTTCAGCTATCAAAACTTTGGGGGCCCAGTCCCTGGACCCATTACGTACCTCTGTAATCTGTAAATACCTTTGTAACTTGTCATCTTTGGGTGACCAGACTTACCTGGAGTTCATTACCTTTGTAAATTGTGATTTCATTACCTTTGTAAATTGTGAGTTCATTACCTTTGTAAATTGTGAGTTCATTACCTCTGTAACTTGCTCAGCTATCAAAACTTTGGAGTCCAGTCCCTGGACCAATTATGTACCTCTGAAATCTTTGACTACCGCCCACAGGATGGGTATGGGGTGCATAATAAACATTTTAAAAACTAACTAAACTAACGTTCTTCATTGTAGGAGCTGCCAGATTCCCCGGCTTCTTCACCACGCAAGGTTATACTTTTGTATCAGTCAAAATCACACATTACTCGGGTAATAATTTCCAGTAGATCCTTCATGTGTTAGCTCAAAACACCGACCCGTATGTTTTAATAAGTGACCCACTGATCAGAGCAGATCGACTGGTCCGAACCCTTGACTGGTCCGAACCCTTGACTGGTCCGAACCCGGGACTGGTTTCAAACAGTTTCGTTGGACAATAAAGCAGACTTGGGAAACGGATGGGTTGTAGGCGCCCTTATAAACACAAACATTAAAAAAACAGGAACGTGACGGTAAGCTGTCCAATATACAAAAAAAGTTAGAAACAGAAATACAAATAGCTAGAGCTTCATTAAGGTTATTAAAATAATATTCAAGAGGTTGCTAGTAGAATTGCAGTAAATCAACAATTTAAATCATTATGAAGCTGTGTGAGTCTGTGGTCAGTCAAACAAACGGGCTTCCACATGGATAAATTGTCATTTTGTGGAAATTTGGGGTACGCCCCTTTTGCAGATATCCCAGAACTAGCTACAAGCAGTATTAAAACAGAGAAGTGTTTTTGGGTATGCCCAAATGAGGAAAATCTGTGGACTAAAATCACAAGGGTAATAAAAGAGGACAAAAATCAAAATGCTTTCATAGAAAACCTGGAAGCTTTCTACATCAGATGGGGAAAATAAAAAGTCTGGGCTGAATGGTACTGCCCTTGATACTGGCCATGTAGTCACAAACTGTAAGGTGGAGGGGATGTCCTGGTAGTCAGTAAATGTGGGGCTGTAGTGCTGTCCTGGGAGACAGTAATGGTGAAGCTGGAGGTGCTGTCCTGGGAGACAGAAATGGTGAAAACTGGAGATACTGTCCCGGGAGGGCAGTAATGGTGAAGCTGGAGTTTTGTCCAGGTAGTCGGGAATTTACGCAGGAAGGAATACATATAAATGACCTCATAGGGGACAGGAGCCCTAGTAGGGAAACAAGTGTAGTCAAAGATAAAATAAAACCAATATTGCAAACTAGAAATACCGCAGGAAATAGCAAACAAGAGGACTCCAATAGCAATATTGAGGATAAATTACCAAAAACAACTGGTGGGGGAGCTCCATTGTTGGTGCTAGGGAGGATAGAAGTAAGACAGGAAACATGCACCAACAGGGAATACAGTCACGAAACCCAGGCAAGCGGAAACCAAGCCTGTGCACATACTATCACTTGGTATTGCTGGCATGGGAAATCTGGAAAAACATGATGGGACATGCAACTATGACCACCCTAGAAAATGCCCTGCCCATATGCAACAGGAAAATGCAAACTCCCTTCCTGTAAGCTTTTTCACCCTGAAATGTGTACCTCTTCAGTACAGGAAAGACTGTGCTATAACTTAAATTCCCAGGCATATCATCTAAAGGGACAAAAGATACAAAACATCCCGGCCATGGGAAAACCTGGGTAGCCACAGCCACTCAAGAGGGAGAGGTTTTTTAGTGCCAGGAAGGAAAAAAACTGGCAGGAAATGGCAGAAATCGTACACAAATCCAGTCATTCTGGAGTGGAACCACAGTCGATGGCCTTTCCCCTCCAAACCAACAGATACAGATACTAATGCCGGAAAAAAATCCCCCCCAGTACCAACAATACCACCAGTCCGATAACATTCTTCTTTGCAAATATACAGGGTCTAAAGCCAGCAACAAAACAACAAAATACCTTTCAACCGTGGACTGCTTGCAGAGGCAAAAGCAATGTTCGCGGCTTTCACTGAGACCCACATAAAGGTTCACTTGGACAACGAAATATGGATCCCAGGTTACAACCTATACAGATGTGACAGAGTTTAACAGGCAAAAGGGGGGGGTTGGCCTGTACACTGCGAGTCACTTGTTTGCACAGAACTGCTTAATGCCTCAAATGACGTAGTGGAAGTTTTAGCAGTAAAAAGGTCGAGAACCAAAACCTAGTCTTGTGGTAGTCTACAAGCCTCCGGATGCAACATCCAAGCAATTCCAGGAACAGCTGTTAAAAATTGACCATTGTCTGGAAAATCTTCCAGCTCCTGCACCCAACATCTTGCTCCTGGGGGATTTCAACTTAAGGCACCAAAATGGAGGAATATAGCAAATAATATTGTTGCAGTAATAACACCAGGAGGCAGCTCTGATGAAAACTCACACTCACACGAGCTTTAAAATCTCTGCACAAAATTCAATTTAAACCAGCAAATAATAGAGCCTACTAGACTGGAGAATACACTAGACCTCATCTTCACTAACAATGATGATCTGATAAGAAATGTCACCATATCAAAAACAATATACTCAGATCACAACATAATTGAGGTTCAGACATGTATGCGTGGAGCCCCAGACCGACAAAATGAGACTAGTCACGAGGGAGCATTCACCAAATTCAACTTCAATAACAAAAACATAAAGTGGGACCAAGTAAACCAATTCCTAACCGATATAAGCTGGGAAGATATACTAAGCAACACAGACCCAAACATATGCCTAGAACAGATTAACTCGGTGGCACTCGATGTATGCACAAGGCTTATTCCTCTAAGAAAAAGGAGGAGTAGATGTAAAATAGAAAGAGACAGGCGCTCCCTTTACAGGCGACGGAAAAGAATAACAGAGCGGCTAAAAGAGGTCAATATATCTGAAATGCGCAGGGAGACACTGGTCAGAGAAATAGCAAGCATCGAACTTAAGCTAAAAGAATCCTTTAGGAGTCAGGAATCGCGGGAAGAACTAAAAGCCATAAATGAAATCGAAAGAAACCCAAAGTATTTCTTCTCCTATGCCAAATCAAAATCGAGAACAACGTCCAGTATTGGGCCCCTACTTAAACAAGATGGGTCCTACACAGATGACAGCAAGGAAATGAGTGAGCTACTCAAGTCCCAATTATGACTCAGTTTTTAGCAAGCCGCTAACCAGACTGAGAGTCGAAGATCAAAATGAATTTTTTTATGAGAGAGCCACAAAATTTGATTAACACAAAGCCTATCCGATGTTATCCTGACGCCAAATGACTTCGAACAGGCGATAAATGACATCCCCATGCATCTCCCCCAGGGCCAAGACTCATGGAACTCTGTGTTCATAAAGAACTGCAAGAAGCCCTATCACGAGCCTTTTTCCCACCCTATGGAGAGGGAGCATGGACACGGGGGTCGGTCCCTCAGTTACTAAAAACAACAGACATAGCCCCACTCCAAAAGGGGGCAGTAAAGCAACAGCAAAGAACTACAGACCAATAGCACTAACATCCCATATCTAAAAATCTTTGAAAGGGTCCTTAAGAAGCAAGATCACCCCCCATCTAGAAACCCATCAGTTACACAACCCAGGGCAACAGGGGTTTAGAAAGGTCGCCCCTGTCTGTTCAACTACTGGATCACTACGACAAGGTCCTAAATGCACTAGAAGACAAAAAGAATGCAGATGTATATATACAGACTTTGCAAAAGCCTTCGCAATGTGTGACCATGGCGTAATAGCGCACAAAATGCGCGCAAAAGGGAAATTGAAGGAAAAAGTCGGTCGTGGATCTATAATTTCCTCACAAACAGAACACAGAGAGTAGTCGTCAAAGAGTAAAGTCCGAGCAGCTACGGTGAAAAGCTCTGTTCACAAGGCACAGTACTAGCTCCCATCTTGTTCCTCATCCTCATATCCGACATAGACGGGGATGTCAGCCACAGCCCCGTGTCTTCCTTTGCAGATGACCCCCGAATCTGCATGACAGTGTCTTCCATTGCAGACATTTGCAAGGCTCCAGGCGGACATCAACAAATCTTTCAGTGGGCTGCAGAAAACAATATGAAGTTCAACGATGAGAAATTTTTAATTACTTTAGATATGGTAAACATGAGGAAATTAAATCTTCATCAGAGTACAAAAAAATTTGGCCACAAAATAGAGCGAAAAACCAACGTCAAAGACTGGGAAGTGATTATGTCGGAGGATCTCACTTCAAAACCATAACATTGTATCAATCGCATCTGCTAGAAAATGACAGGATGGATAATGAGAACCCTTTAAAACTAGGGAGGCCAAGCCCATGATGACACTCTTCAGGTCACTTGTTTCTATCTAGGCTGGATATTGCTGCATCTAACAGCACCTTTTTAAGGCAGGTGAAATTGCCGACCTAGAAAATGTACAGCGAACTTTCACGGTGCGCATAAAAAGAGATAAAACACCTCAATTACTGGGAGCGCTTGAGGTTTCTAAACCTGTATTCCCTGGAACGCAGGAGGGGAGAGATACATGATTATATACACCTGGAAAATCCTAGAGGGACTAGTACCGAACTTGCACACGAAAATCACTCACTACGGGAAAACAAAAGACTTGGCAGACGATGCACCATCCCCCAATGAAAAGCAGGGGTGTCACTAGCCGTTAAGAGACCATACAATAAGTGTCAGGGGCCCGAGACTGTTCAACTGCCTCCCAGCACACATAAGGGGGATTACCAACAGACCCCTGGCAGTCTTCAAGCTGGCACTGGACAAGCACCTAAAGTCAGTTCCTGATCAGCCGGGCTGTGGCTCGTACGTTGGTTTGCGTGCAGCCAGCAGCAACAGCCTGGTTGATCAGGCTCTGATCCACCAGGAGGCCTGGTCACAGACCGGGCCGCGGGGGCGTTGACCCCCGGAATTTCCCTCCAGGTAAACTCCAGAGGGTTTGGACTTGGGGGAAGTTAAATGATGGCATGTTGAGTGCAAGAAATTCATTGATAGTCGTGTTGAAAGAGCCAGGTTTTGCAGCATTTTGCATGTGGGCAAACATCATGCAGTAATAGAATTTGGTAGGATATCATCAGGGGGAGGTTGGGTAGTGAGAGGTGGTGGAGAACGACTGTTGAGTAGCTTGTAGAATCTTGGATGTTGTAGATTAAATTCTTGGCAATTGCGCGTATGTAGGTTAGGTTCCAGATGACTTCTTTGTTTCTTCTTTTGGGTTTCTTAGAAAGGATATCCTTTCGCACTGGACATTTTGGCTGCAAGGTATGGTGATCACTTTACAGTTGATGCAAGTGGGAGCTACAGTGGAAGTGCAAGAACGAAATCGTGTCCTGCAGACCCACAGGTGGAACATATCTTCTTATTTTTCACGTGGCAGTCGGCATTTAGAGTGACTGTACGAGTAACATGTTCAGCAAGGTGTTATTTTACGTTTAAGCGTTCAGGTTCAAACTGTCGAGGGTTGATATAGTAGTAAGAGATGGGGCCCGGCCATCAGACAGTGCTTGGTCGCCATGGTAACGTCAGGAATGTGACCTTGAGCATTGAGGAAGCGTTTTGGGGGTCTTCACTACAGAGTCAATCTTGGCCCAGGTGTTGAGGGGCTTCAAGTGATGTAGTAATTTCCTGGATGGTCATGTTCGTAATCAGCTTGTCAAGGCGTTTCATAAACATGAACGTTTTGCAAGCATGTATGGTGACGTAGAGATGGTAAAGCCCCGGTCTTCTAAGGTCTTCATGGCAGTAGGTGTCAGCTTCAGGGATTTATCGAGAAAAAATGACGTGAAAGCTTTCCCTTCAGTGACGTGATCTTGGAGAACTTTGCGTGCAGACAAGTGTTGAGAGAAGCTGCAAGCTCAAGCTTCGTGGCGTCATCGACGACAGCAGACTTGGGCTTAATTCTCACACGATGAGACATCGTGGAGATGGTAGAGGTTCCCCTCCCCAACGGGGATCGTAGGGATACTGTGCAAGTAAGGAGAGCTGCTATGACCTGCCAGGGCGAGAGTCAACAGCAGAATTTGAAGCAGATCAGATCAGATCGGACTCACAGGTAAGGACCCACGAGGGGCGAGGGGCAAGTGGGGACAGTGCGAAGAATAGACGGTGAGAGGAATGTCTTGAGTCGAAGAGAGAAGAGTCAGGACTAGACCCAACTGCTAAGCCTGAATAACAATGACGAAAGACGATGTAGAGACAACAGGAACTCTGCAGGAGCTGACTGTAACTTGCTGGATGGAGGATTGCTGCTTCTTGATGGTGATTGGTGGCTGCAGGCGACAAGGGAGGAGCTCAACGTTGATTGGTCATTTCATAATGGCTTGGTGGTTATTTGGAATTGTGGCGTTTTTTTACGAAGTAATTGTCCGTGGTGAGTGCTGTTCCATTTTCAAGACGTTTAAATCGTTGGAGGGGAATTATCATGAGACGAGTTAACAAGTGTCGATATCGAGGGTCTTTGATGCATTTTTCAGCATGCTTTATAAGTTGTGAAAGTTCAGTTTTACAAGCATTGTCGGAATGTTCAACAAACTTGACTGTTTTTTGGATGAGGTGAGATTTGAGTTCAGCTGGCTCCATGTCTTGAGGATAATTTGCTGTGGTACAGAAAGATATTCCACCCCAATCAAGATACTTGTCGGTATCTTCATCTGGTACAGTATCGAATCTTGGGTCTTGGGATGAGTTGCAGCCCAGTCACCGTGGAGAGAAGACGTCGTCGTTCCTGCTCTTCAGCTGAGCAACTCTGAACACTGTTGCTCGAGAATTTACTTGGGTTATCCTGAGTAGTTCTTCACCAGAGCTGAGAAGAGACTTGTTTGCAGTCACTTCGAGCCCCATCCCATCAAGAGGGTAAGGCGGTGACTTGCTTGCTTGTTCACCCCTCTCATCCCCATCCCCCCATCCTTCCCCATCTTCCCCTCACCCATACATCAACACTGGCCCACACACTTAACACACTACATACATTGCTATCCTTCTGACTGTCCTATCTTCTTCTTTTTCGGCAACTTCGCTTTGGCGAGTTAACACAAGGCATTTTGACCATCTGGTAGCCCGTGTGGTTTTTTAAAATCCAGCCGATCTTTGCCTTGGGCCCTTTCCCCTCACTACTCGAGGCAGGCTATCTTAGGGGCTGACCTTCATAAGTCAGCTTAAATAGGATTGTTAGGCTAACATTAAGGAAAGATACCTTTTTGTTAAGCAACTCCTCTGCCAGATTGCAACCTTCCCAGGCATCATGGCGAGGATTCGTGTAAGATTACGCATTGATGGAAATCAAATGTCCATGAAAGACATTCTCAAATGTATTTTGCTCCAATTCAATGTTGCTCCAGTGGATGTTTTTCAAACCCAGCTGGGGCAGTATTTTTCCTCTCTTTTGGGAAAAAAGT
>NC_069405.1:81174615-81347115 GCF_026875155.1 Cherax quadricarinatus
ATATGAAGTTAAGTGCGGATGGAACCTTATATGTCCCAGGAGGTGGGGAGTAGTTGTTTTGGGGAGGGGGCCCCCTTCAAAACCAGCGTTCTCACTAGTAGGGGTTTTGTCAAAGTTGATGTCTGTCCAAATCCCCTTTGTTTTGCAGTGTCTGACAGAATGAACATTAAAATGGTATAAAATACCGACAGATTGTTAGGTAAGACACATATGTGTCTTACCTAACAATCTGTCGGTATTTTATACCATTTTAATGTTCGTCATCTATGTCGTTTATGTAAACTGTGAACAACAACGGGCCCAACACTGACCTCTGTGGAACTCCGCTTGTGACGTGCCCCCATTCTGATTTCTCCCTATTTATGCAAACTCTCTGCTGCCTATTCGTCAACCATGCCTCAACCCAGGAAAAAATTTCTCCTCCTAGTCCGTGTGCCTTAAGTTTCCTCAATAACCTCTGAAGTGGAGCACTATCGATAGCCTTACTGAAGTCCATAACACAATATCATATTTAATACCATGATCTACCTCCTCAAATACCTTAGTGAAGCAAGTCAGTAAATTCGTAAGACAGGAACGCCACTTTGTAAAACCGTGCTGAGATTCATTAATCAATTTATGCCTTTCGAGATGGCTACGAATTGCTTCGGCAATTATTGATTCCATAAGTTTCCCACTGTGGAGGTAAGGCTTATTGGTCTATAGTTCGAAGCTAGGGACCTGTCACCTGCCTTGTAAATAGGTATTACATTTGCCATTTTCCATTTATCAGGCACTATGCCAGTTTGTAGTGATATGTTGAAAAGATTAGCCAAAGGCATGTTAGTTAGTTTAATATGTTTATTATGCATCCCATACCCATCCTGTGGGCGGTAGTCAAAAGATTACAGAGGTACATAATTGGTCCAGGGACTGGACTCCAAAGTTTTGATAGCTGAGCAAGTTACAGAGGTAATGAACTCACAATTTACAAAGGTAATGAACTCCAGGTAGGTCTGGTCACAATCATGACAAGTTGCAAATGCTAATTTCCTTTTTACATTCGTTTAATACCCTTGCAAACAGTTCATCAGGGCCTGGGGATTTGTTAGGTTTTAATTTCTCTATTTGTCTGAGAACCATATCACTAGTTACCGCAATCGTGCATAATTTATCGTCCTGTTCTACATAATCTATTATTTCTGGAATTTCGCTAGTATTTTCCTGGGTAAAAACTGAGAGGAAGTAAGTATTGAAAATTTCACACATATCCTATCACTATCAGTGATCTGACCTGAGTTACTCTTAAGTGGGCCTATCTTGTCCCTAATCTTACTTCTGTATACCTGAAAGAACCCTTTTGGGTTAGTCTTCGTATCCCTTGCAACCTTAGCCTCATAATCCCTTTTTGCTTTTCTTATTCCTTTTTTTTATTTCTCTCTTTAACTGAGAGAAGTAACACATACAGAGTCAGAAATCACAGAGGAACTCGGCACAAGGGATCACAAATCAATTACCTTTAACATTGAATGGAAGTATAATAGTAGAATTAATTCAGTACTGGTCCCAGATTTTCGCTTAGCAGATTATAATGGGCTTAGAGAACACTTATCATCTGTGGACTGGGGTAACGAAGAGAGCTATCAGTATGACAGCTTTCTTAACACAATACATGCTACCCAAAGGACATTTATCCCATATAAGAAAATTAGATCGAATAGAAATGACCCCAAATGGATGAATAATAGGCTCAAATATCTCTTTTAGGACAGAAAAAAAGGAATTTATAGGCGTATCAAAAGAGGTGAGGGTCATCTTATGATTCAGTATATTGACATTAAGAGGGACATTAAAAAGGGGATAAAAAAGGCTAAATGGAACTATGAAATTAAAGTTGCTAGGGATTCGAAAACTAACCCAAAAAGTTTTTCCAGGTCTATAGAACAAAAGTTAGAGATAAGATAGGTCCCCTTAAAAATAACTCTGGGCATCTTACTGACAAGGAGAATGAAATGTGCTCTATTCTCAATAATTATTTTCTCTCGGTTTTTCACTCAGGAAGACACTAACAATATCCCAGTAATTATTTTTATAGTGGGCCTGATGATGATAAACTATGCAATATCACAGTCACTAGCGAGATTATTATCAAACAGATAGACCGATTAAAACAAAATAAATCCCCGGGCCTGGAGTTTACCTGGAGTTTACCTGGAGAGAGTTCCGGGGGTCAACGCCCCCGCGGCCCGGTCTGTGACCAGGCCTCCTGGTGGATCAGAGCCTGATCAACCAGGCTGTTGCTGCTGGCTACACGCAAACCAACGTACGAGCCACAGCCCGGCTGATCAGGAACTGACTTTAGGTGCTTGTCCAGTGCAAGCTTGAAGACTGCCAGGGTCTGTTGGTTTAATCCCCCTTATGTGTGCTGGGAGGCAGTTAAAACAGTCTCGGGCCCCCTGACACTTATTGTAGGGGTCTCTTAACGTGCTAGTGACCCCCCTGCTTTTCATTGGGGGGATGTTGCATCGTCTCCCAAAGTCTTTTGGCTTTCGTAGTGAGTGATTTTTCGTGTGCAATTTTCGGTACTAGCCCCTTAGGATTTTCCAGGTGTATATAATCATGTATTCTCATCCTGCGTTCGGGGAATACAGGTTTAGGAACCTCAAGCGCTCCAGTAATTGAGGTGTTTTATCTCCGTTATGCGCGCCGTGAAAGTTCTCTGTACATTTTCTAGGTCAACAATTTCACCTGCCTTGAAAGGTGCTGTTAGTGTGCAGCAATATTCCAGCCTAGATAGAACAAGTGACCTGAAGAGTGTCATCATGGGCTTGGCCTCCCTAGTTTTGAAGGTTCTCATTATCCATCCTGTCATTTTTCTAGCAGATGCGATTGATACAATGTTATGGTCCTTGAAGGTGAGATCCTCCGACATGATCACTCCCAGGTCTTTGACGTTGGTGTTGGCCCTGATGAACTTTTTTCAAGGGTTCTTAAATTGTGTAAAATGGAACTTTGTGAACCATTGATTAATATTTTTAATATTTCTTTTCAAACAGGTGTAGTGTCTGATATGTGGAAGAGATTAGATTTTTTTGATTTTGCCACCGAAGTGGCTAGTTTATTGTGCACCCATATCCATCCTGTGGGGCGGTTTTGGCGAAAAAGCATATGGATACACAAAAGGCCTAGGAACTAGGCCCCCAAAAAGGGGTTTAAAAGGAATACATATGGATTTATATCTACATATCTATAGTTCACTTATCTGTTACAAGCAAATTTAGGAATTTGTTAGTAAACTGGTATCTTATTTCATTAATAAGATATCTTAATGTACATAGGTTTTTTATGTCTGTTCTGTATTTCCCCAATAGTGGACAATTAAGCACATGTGTTCAAGGGAGTGACCATATGCCTGATCTAATTTTTTTGTTTGATATATCTGTGTGTCTCCCAAAATGCCGAAGTACTTGTAACCCCAAATAAAAGCCTGGCCCCTACAACACAGTAGTCTTTTTCCCCCCAATGCAGTTGCCTGCAATTTTAAAAAATACTTTTAGTTCATGTTTCTTTGTGGGTTATAGATCTACTCAGGTTCTAACTGCTTCCTTTAAAAATCTTTTTATTTTTTACTTCTCTTAAATTTTTCCTAATGCTAGAACCCGTTATACCAAAGTTTTATTTCATTCTCCCTTTGGGTCCTTTTTGGTAACATAAACTTATATGAAGGGTAAACCATGTGGGGGTCCCTGAATGTCATTATTTAACTTTTTTCCCAAAATTTTTTAGTTCTATACCTGGGTTTTCCCAAAGGCAGTTGAGTGGTAATGAAATTTCCTTTTTTTTTAAAAGCAGGGGAAAAGTCGTACCGTAAAATTCCCGGCCCAATAACATAACCTAAATTGTAAGAAAAATTTACTAAGTCAGTTATATTGATAATATAAAACCCTTCCGAAAAGGGAAACCGCTTGTTTTAATGATACCCCAGCATGGTTCCACGAGGGGCCGTTCCTCCCCAACAAAATTTTTTAAACCTTTTTTCAGTAAGCTTTCGGGGCCCTTTGATCTGGATAAAAAATTTCAAACATTGTTTATTTAGTTTTTAAAGTAAGGCTTTTGATAGAGAAACCACATCAGGGGACTTTTTAAAAAGAAAGGGGCAGCTCATTGCATTGGGGGAAAAAAGTGCGTAAATGGATGGGTTTCAGGGGTTTCCCCAAATAAGAAGCAGAGAGTTTTGTTTAAAATGGGGTTTAAATCCGTTGGGGATTTTTTAACAAATGGCGTTCCAAAAGTGATCAGCCTTGGGCCCATTGTTTTTTTTATAATATATTTTAAAAGCCCTTTGATGAGGGAATTACTAGTGATATAAGCAAATTCGCCGATGACACAAAGATAGGTAGGATGATTGATTTACACGTAGATGTCACGGAACTTCAGGAGGATTTAGACAAACTCAATTCCTGGCCAGAAAAGTGGCAGATGCAGTTAAATGTAGATTAATGCAAGGTTCTGAAGCTCAGGAGTGCCCATAACCCTAGTACTTATCAGTTAAATAACGTAGAACTTAGCCATACAGATTACGAAAAGGATTTGGGGGTTATGGTAAGCAGCAACCTTAAACCAAGACAGCAGTGCCTAAGTGTATGTAACAAAGCAAACAGATTACTAGGATTTATATCAAGAAGTGTAAGCAACAGAAGTCCAGCAGTTATTTTACAGCTTTATACATCATTAGTAAGGCCTCACCTAGATTACGCAGCTCAGTTCTGGTCTCCATATTACAGAATGGATATAAATTCGCTAGAAAACATCCAGTGTAGAATGACCAAATTAATACATAGCATTAGAAATCTTCCGTATGAAGAACGATTGAAGACTCTTACACTACATTCACTTGTAAGACGAAGAATGAGAGGAGACATGATCGAAGTGTATGAGTGGAAGATGGGTATTAACAAAGGGGATATAAATAAGGTTTGGAGGATATCCCTTCAAGAAAGAACCCACAATAATGGTTTTTCAAATTAATAATTTAGAAAAAAAAAGGAAATGGGGAAATTTTTTTGGTTTTTGGAAAATAGGGTAGTAAATTATGAAACAGTACCCCTTGTGGGGGTTTTTGAAAAAAAAAACTTGGGGTAGTTTAAAAATTTAAAGGTTAGTAAAAAAAGATCAGGGGGGTTTGGGATATGAGTGGATTACGTACATTAAAAAATTTGGGGTTGAGCAAATATTTTGTTAGGGGGAAGGGTTTTTAAAAAGGGAAACCTCCCCTAGTATGGGCCAACGGGCCCTGCTCAGTGTTCCTCCTTTTTAAAGTTATTTTCTTAATATTTTTAATTTCTTAACTCCCCCTTCCCTTTTTTGATACCCTATATTTTCCCCTTTTTTTTTTGGGACCAAGAGATTTTTTAAAATCTTTTTTTTAAACCTTTGGGAAAATTTTTGTTAGATCAAATTTCCCATTTGGGAAAAAAATTTCGGGGCAGCTAAAACTATGCTCTAAAAAACTCATTTTGGGAAACCAAGATAAACCAAACCTCCCCCCATGTCAGGACATCCCAAATTTTAGCCCACCCGGGAAATTTTTTTTCATCCAATAAAAAGGCCAGAAAAAGTTTGGGACGAGATTTGTTTTTAGTTCTTCAGGAAAATTCCAAAATGATTTTATTGAAACTAAGTGATTTGTAACGTTTTCCCCAAGTTTAAATTAACTAGTGATTCTTTCTTGGCATGGGGCCCAAGCCAAGAATTTTTTCCTCTATTTGGGGTTTCTGTCACAAACTGTTTTTAAAAAAAATCCAAAACCAATCAAGAAATTGTCAAAGTGGTTCAGATTGCTTTTTTAAAACATTTTTTTGCCCAGAACCAACTAGAGGAAGAATCAAATTGATTGGCTTTGCCAAGAAAGAATCACATTTAAAATAATCTTGGGGAAAAGCGTCACAAATCACTTAGTTTCAATTTTAATCTTTGGAGTTCCCTTTGAAGAACTACAATCAAACCCTTGCCCCAGATTTTTCGTTTGGGCCGTTTTATGAGCCCGGGAAAAATTACCTGGGGGGGGAAAATTTGGGGAAGCCCGACTAGGGGTCGGGTAGGTGAGTGGGTTTTAAAGAGCGGCTGAATTTGGGGGGAAACCTGACCTCCCAGCATCTGAGTTTTTTCCCTCTCCAAGGGGCCTACGTTCACCTTTTGGGCCGCTAAAAAAGCCCCAACCTGTCACTTTTTCCCCCTATTGTTTCACCCCTATGAAAAACAGCCCTTCTCCAGACTGGGGGACTGACCACCTCAAAACAAAGGGGATGGACTGATTACATCGTCTTAAAGGGTATCTTTTTTTTTTCCCTTTAAATTTTTCTGTATTTGACTGAAAACCTACTGTGTAGGCGAACTTTTTTCCACAAAAAAAAAAGATACCTAACTTTTGCTTTAGTGTCTTACCTAAAAAAACAAATAAAGAAAGCCATAGACTCAAGATTTTTTGTCTTTTTGGGGAAATAAAATTTGCTAAATTTAAAATCCCCCCATTAACACAAATTTTCGTATCAAAACCCTTTTGGGAATTTCGTCCCATATTGGTTACTGCTTTCCCCCTTTTAAAGGGTTTTGGGGGGCCTATAAATCACCCCCAAAATTAACTTTTCACGACCCTCGAGAAACTTTACCCAAAAGATTCTTTTCCCATGTTCCTCGCTTATTTTTGTCTAACACAAAAAATTTAAATTAAAACCTGACTTACATCCCCCAATCCTCACCTTCCAATTGACCCTATCAAAAGGAAATTTTTTATCCCCCCTTTCATGCTGCTTCGGGGGGTATTTTTTCTATCTTTCAAGTTGAACCAGGTTTTCTTTTTATAGAAATAATTCTATATTCCTCCCATTGCAAGTAATTGTAGTCCTATTTATTTTTTTTAGACTCCTGCTATTTGTAAAGTAAACCTTAAGGGGGCTAGTCCCCTCGTTGCCCTCTACTATCTCTCTTTGTTTTTTTGATCAGTTTTAAATTTTCCTTTTTTTTAGCAAATTTTTTTTTGAATTTTTGTTTTTTTTAAAAATTTCCTTGAGGTAAACCCGGTAAAATCTGTTATTTTTAACCCTAAAATGGGAGGCTGATTTTTCCCACAAAAACCCATACCTCTATAAAACTATCAGTTTAAAATTTCCCAGACAAGTCACCAATTAAACCCCCCCAATCGAAAATGGCTAATGCAAAACCCCTCCATCCCCAGAAAGATGAAAACCCCCCCCTTGCAAACTTTTAAAAGTTTACCCTTTGAATTGTCCCAGTTTTTCAAAGAATGGATTGCAAGTTCCCCCGCTTTCCTGTCCCAGCCCCAATTTAAACCAATTGCCCTAGACATCCTTATTGGGCCCCCTCCCTTTCTAGGCAAAAGCTACATATGATTTGGGGTTTCCCTTTGACCTGACTACGTCTATGGCTTGGGCTTAAAACCCTTTTCCAGTAGCCCTGTCCCTTGCCCTTTCCCCGTGTTCCCTTACCACCAGCCACTAAAAAACAGATAATTTGGGGTTGTTTCCCCCTTACCTGACATTTAAAAATTAAAAAAACCTGCCGATTATGTCACCCAAAACCCGCTTCCCCCCGGGGGGCACCCCTCTGTTGGCCCTTTTTGCTCGTTAAAAAAGCACGGCCATATATCTTACCTGAGAATCGCCTACTATTAAAAAAATTCTTACCCCTGATTGGCCCGGGGGTCCTTGGGACCTTCAAAACCCCCTAACCCCGGGTACACCCTCCCGGAGAACAGAGAACCCATTTCCTACCTTCACATCTTATTTTGTTAACTCCCCCTTAAACTTCCCTTTTTCCCCGAAAGGAACCACTTTCCACTTAAAGTGGCTTTCCACTAAACAAATGCTGGTGAAACCCTTTTCCCCTCACCCAAACTAAATCCATCTCACACTCACTCCCAAAAACCCCTGTAGGCAAAGCTTCAGCCCCTATTTTCCCCCTGAAGTAGAACCCCCTTTTTCAACACTTGAACCTTTAGATTCTAAAAAACCCCACGCAGGCCATGGTGCTAGGTAACACCCCACGCTAATCCCAGAGAGCTTAGGACAGGTATGACCACACGTGATCACTGACCTCAGGTTCAGTTCCTCAGATCAACAACTTCTCACAAATAAAGAAACCTGACACAAAAATTCGACGTTTTATAACATGCCCAAGTAACTTCTCAGAGGACGCGGGGGGCTACCCACAAAATATGCTGTAAGTTAGTATTGAATTACTTTAGTAGTATTTCCTAAATAGTGTTTTCAAATACAGTATTAGGCTTTATTTTTCAAAACTATGATGTTTTAATAAGGCGAGGTTGCAACCCAGCCTGCCTCTCATTTCAAGGTATACTGTTAATTTGGTAATGTCTCCTAATAAACAGAGTTGTAATTCTGTTTCATAGTAGCTCTATGGTAATTTTCAACGTAGATAATTAGTTAGGCTTATTAATGAAGACGCAATGCATATTTAGGGCAATAAATGGAGGATCTGTGATATGCAACCTTGATTAATAATCTTTTTTTTTTTTTTACACAGGGTTTGACAAGTTTAAGGATCCCTAGCTTTATTGACAAGCTATTTACAGGTTAAGGATCCCTAGCTTTATTGGCAAGCTAAGAGCTGTTACCTACATCAGCTCATTTGAAAGCATTTTTATTGTTATGAGACATACAAGTACGGAACAGGATGAAGTTGTAGTGGTTAGGGCTTAAACCACATTAATAATAACAACAACAACAATAATAATAATAATAATAATAATAATAATAATAATAATAATAATAATAATAATAATAATAATAATAATAATAATATCTTATTAGCTACAAGTACATGTACAAGGTATACAGTCCTAGCTGACATGAATGACATACTATTATTATATATAAAGCTCCTTATGCTGAGCATTTCGGGCAAATTAGGTCAGTGTCCCGGGATGCGACCCACACCAGTCCACTAACACCCAGGTACTCATTTTACTGATGGGTGAACATAGACAAGTGTAAATAAACACGCCCAATATTTCTAGCCAACCACAGGCCAGGTCTGGGACGAGGATGGTCAGAGATTGTCGACGGTAGGCAAAGAAACAGGGATAATAATGATAATTTGTTTCCACAGACAGGGATGCCAAGCTGGTGTACCTCTATGTGCCAATGTTGCTGAGCCTGAGTGCCAACGTTGTGTTGCTGGCTGCTGCAAGATACGTCAGGTCAGCCAAGCTAAGAAGACTTGAGCATGGAGGACCCAAGTCCAGGACAACAGGTAATAGTCACTACAATGCACAGGTCATAAGAGACATGTCAACAGCACAAGTCACAGCACAAGTCAACAAGTGTAATACGGGGTACTAATGATGACGGGATGGGGAGAGGGTTACGGTAAGATGTGATAAATAATTTTTTATTTTTTTTTTGGGGGGGGGGAGGACTGGCAAGAATAAGAAAGGGTAGAAAAGCACTGCGAAATAATTGTGGGTATATGGGAAGAGATAAGTTAAAAAGCAGAAAGAGGTCTGATTACTTGGGTATTTGTTTCAATAGTATGTTTGTCACAATGACGCACGCTTGCTACGTTTTTAAATGATTGGTTGGATAATTGGGCAAAAAGTTATCGCCTACTCTAGGGTCATTAAGGCTGCACGTAACCTCACTAGACAAGAATACTTTAATCCCTAAAATACTGATTAAAGTGAACTCTTAGGTTATACAGAATACGCTGAGAGAAATACACCTTCTTGTGTACATGTCCTGTGCTTGCTGCAGTTTTAAAATGTTAAAAGTTAAGTTAGGTAAGGTTTGTTATTAAACAGAACAAGTGTTTTCTGGTGCGGGTCTTAGTTATATGATGACCCGCAGCTGAGATTTTGGTCATCTGAAGGAGGCCTTCCGCTGGCTTACCGGTTCACCCCTTTAAAAATTGTCGTTATAGTTATATACTATTTAAATGTTGTTCTGTTGTAGATTCGCCGGTATATTCGCCTGGCCCGGGCCTTTTCCAAGTGGTGGCCCGGCCTTGGCTCCCTTTCTCGGGAGTGTCTCAGACCAATGTCTGCCATGGGAGGCTCAAGTACCTCCTCGTCTTCTGGGATCAGCTGTCCCCAGGCCTAGCCCCACTCCCCGCCCCCACAGGGTTCGAAGAGAGAAGCTAGGCACCTTGTACTACCACAAACCCTGTCCACATTGGGCTCGAAATGTGTGGCAGCTGCATAGCAGCAGATGATGTCAGAAGGTGCAAAGGCAGCAAGCACTACAGGATCCTTCTGTAGTCACCCCCAGCTTTAGACATAACGTCTGAGCGCTGGGGAAGCTCAAGAATGCCTGTTCTGTGAGTGTTGTTGCTGCTAGTTCACTTGTCCATTGCACTCTGTACTGTTTAAAATTTTGCTTTACTGTGTATTACAGGTACTGAGGACCCCAAAAGTAACACCAGCTTGAGTAAGGACGACAATGCTAATACCACTACCAGCGCCAGCCACCCGCCTGTCAACCTTCAGCACTCTGGCCTCCGCACTCACCAGACCCGCAACCTGTGAGTACTTCCATTCACCTGATAAACAACCTGTGAGTGTATATACTCACCAGACTCACAACTTATGGATACATACACTCACCTGACCCACAAACTGAGTACACACATACACTCACCAATAGAAATAAGTCACTGACTTTTTTTGGGTTATCCTAGGTTCTCTACACATATGTTGTTATGTATGATAATCTATGTAACTATTTGTGTATACCTGAATAAACTTACCTACATCTGGTCCATAACCTATGAGTATATACACTCGCTACACCCACATATGTGATCATTAGCAAGGTCGCTCGTCCACGTTGAGGCCCAACTTGCTGTTTTCAATCAAACTACAGATAAGACATGTTGACCATACATGCCTCTCACATAGATACCTCATGTACACACTTCCAACCTACCGCCTTATGTGATTATGAAGCCTAACATTCCACAGCGCTGTGGAATGTTAGGTTATTGGGGTCGATCCACAGAAGGAAAGATTAGGTCCAGTTTGTGAGACTTCTTTGACAGTCTTCTAACTTCCACTTATCAAAAGGTCTCGTTTTTCGACACGCAGACGCCCTTAATATGACTGTTGATCAGATCAGATCAGATCGGACTCACAGGTAAGGACCCACGAGGGGCGAGGGGCAAGTGGGGACAGTGCGAAGAATAGACGGTGAGAGGAATGTCTTGAGTCGAAGAGAGAAGAGTCAGGACTAGACCCAACTGCTAAGCCTGAATAACAATGACGAAAGACGATGTAGACAACAGGAACTCTGCGGTGCTGACTGCAACTTGTTGGATGGAAGATTGCTGCTTCTTGATGGTGATTGGTGGCTGCAGGCGACAAGGGAGGAGCTCAACGTTGATTGGTCATTTCATAATGGCTTGGTGGTTATTTGGAATTGTGGCGTTTTTTTACGAAGTAATTGTCCGTGGTGAGTGCTGTTCCATTTTCAAGACGTTTAAATCGTTGGAGAGGAATTATCATGAGACGAGTTAACAAGTGTCGATATCGAGGGTCTTTGATGCATTGTTCAGCATGCTTTATAAGTTGTGAAAGTTCAGTTTTACAAGCACGGTCGGAATGTTCAACAAACTTGACTGTTTTTTGGATGAGGTGAGATTTGAGTTCAGCTGGCTCCATGTCTTGAGGATGATTTGCTATGGTACAGAAAGATATTCCACCCTAATCAATATACTTGTCGGTATCTTCATCTGGTACAGTATCGAATCTTGGGTCTTGGGATGGTATTGTTGGTGCTGGTGAATGTACATTTTCTACTTCATCTTCAATGGACGAATGAGAGGATGTTTCTGGTGGAAAGGCTTCTGATTGGTCGGTTTCTTTGAGGAGTGGAGGCGATGGAGACTTCTCATTGGACGTTGTTGGAGTGACGTCACTAGTTGTTGATGGTGTTGGAGCTGCTGGCGTAGAGGTGTTGATTAGGTCCTTGGTGAATTTTAGTATTTCTTCCGAAGGTGGAGATGCTGGGAATATGAATGATGGCATATTATTTAGTGCAAATAACTCGTTGATGGTAGAGTTAAAAGATCCAGGTACAGCCATGTTCTGCATGTGAGCGTATAGTAAACAGTAGTGGATCTTGGTTACGTCACATGTTGGAGTGGTGGTGATGGTGGAGGCTGGCTGAGTAGTAGCTTGAAGTAATTTTGTAGTGTTAGCTTGTATCTTTGCAATTGCTGCATACGTTGGTGTGTTGCTAGTAGGTTTTTTCTTTGCTGCATCTTGTGCTTTCTTCACAATATCCTTTCTTGTAGGACATTTTGCTGCCAGTGTATGGTGGTCGTTGCTCTTCCAGTTTAAGCACGATGGTTGTGGTGGAGCAGCAGCGGTGAAGGAACTGAAGGTGTGTCCCTCACTACCACATGTAGTGCAGAACTTCTTGTCTTTTACTGGACATGCTTTGGTGGTGTGATGGTATGAATAACAGTTCCAGCAATGTTGGATATACTGATATCTCTCTGCTTCAATATAGGTAGGACTGATGTAGAAGTAGTAGACAGCAAGACCTTCGTTCAGAGCAGTGGCAGCCATGTTGACGTCGGTGAAGGTGACCTTGAGCATGGACGATGCATTCGGGATTTTTGTAATGCTGTCAACAGTAGCCCAAGTATTTTGCGTCTCGATGGATGTCTTGAGTTCTGAAGGTGTTTGAGACGTCAGAATCTTGTCAAGTTTTTTAAGGAATACTGATTTCCTGGCCCTGAGGGCAGGAGATGACGTAACAGTAAACCCTTGAGCAGTAAGTGTAGTGGTGGCTTCTGTAGTGAGTAGCTTCTCTGCTTCAGCATCATCGTGACACAATGAATGCTTCTTTCAGGGACAAAATGGTGTTGAATTTAACTTGCAGTGCTCCCTGAACAACAGTTGCAAGAGCAATCTTCGTTGAATCATCAACGGTACCACTTTTTGGCTTGATCTTTACACGATTTGCGTAGCTCATCGTGTAAGTCACGGTGAAGACGACGCTGGTAAAGGTTCCCCTCCCCAACGGGGATCGTAGGGAGACAGAGTAAGTAAGGAGAGCTACTATGACCTGCCAGGGCAAGAGTCAAGAGCAGAATCCTCCCTATGACTGTTGTTACCAATAGTCCCGCTTTTAATACTGATTCCTCGTGTGATTTCTTAGATGATAATGGCTTATCGTATCATTTCTGCCTCCTTGCGTTCTCCATCTGGAGTTTACCTGGAGAGAGTTCCGGGGGTCAACGCCCCCGCGGCCCGGTCTGTGACCAGGCCTCCTGGTGGATCAGAGCCTGATCAACCAGGCTGTTGCTGCTGGCTGCACGCAAACCAACGTACGAGCCACAGCCCGGCTGATCCGGAACTGACTTTAGGTGCTTGTCCAGTGCCAGCTTGAAGACTGCCAGGGGTCTGTTGCACAACCTTTTTCTTTATCGCTTAGCAGTGTATGACTGGCGGGTTTAAAGCTTAATAATAATAATAATAATAATAATAATAATAATAATAATAATAAAACTTTTATCTCACTTCAGTTGGCGTAATTGAAATTTCTTTCGGATAGCTTAGTGGGAATTATTATTATAATCATAACTAAGCGCTAAATCCGTAAGGGTCATACAGCGCTGCAGCTTAACTAGAAAATTTGTTTGGGCATTATTTTATATTTATTGGTCATCGACGATACTAATATTAACTCTCCTGTTTTATATCTCACATGTAGAACCAGGTGGTGCCTATATATGGCAGTGTAGTGTAATATTATATAATATAGTAGTAATATTTCGCGAATGTACAATGGCTGACAAAATGTGTTTCTCACAGGTGGACAGAATCGGTGAAGCTGGTGGTATGGTCTGGAGCCACATGGCTGATGGAGGTGATAGCCTTCGTTGTGGCCCAGTATATCGCTGAGCCCACAGGGTCGTGGTACGACTATCTCTGGTATCTACCTTCCAGCGTCAATGCCCTGCGAGGGGTAGGTATCTTCTATATCCTCGTGCTGACTCCAGAGAACCGTGTCAAGCTGGCTCGCGTCTTCAGCAACTTGGGAGGCTCCTTGGCGGGGGTCAACTTTCCAGGCAAGAGCACCCGTGCCAGGGATGGCACTGTGTCATCTGGTAACCACCAGTCGTCTATTGGCGGTGGGAGCGGATCTGAGGTACGGGGCCCCGGACGTCGCAATATGTCTATTGCCACCACCATAACGCAGTTTTCCTCTATTAGCAGCTCACATTCTCATGATTCTCGAGCAGATACTGCGACTGGTCGGACTCGAGTACACCCCCGTGTGGCACACTCCATCAGCCAGATTGACACAAGACGAAGTTCCGCGTCTTCAGCGTCGTCAGATTGCGAGGGATTCGAATTGGATAATGAAATCAGTGGTGGAGGGAGACGGAAATCGTCTCTAGCAACCTTCGGAGGAGTGTCGTTACCAAGTGTGGACGAAGAAGACGTGTTCGAGGAGGCTCCTACTAGCCACACTTCACTAAATATTACTAAGTCTACTAGTGACGCATAAATCCTCATCACTTTCCTCATAAAACTTCACATTCAGTCTCATGCGTTGTGAGTATGTATTATATTGGACGAAGTGTAAAATTTAATAGAAGTGCTAGAAAGGTAAATATTTTTATATTAGCTCATATTATTTACAAACGCCATCTTGTATTTCTATTATGTACAAGATAGTGTTTATTATTTTTGTTTGTCAGCAGACATAATTTACACCTCAGTATCACTGCTACATCATACAAAATTGTCAAAGACTTTCCTTTCCTCGACCTCTCTAGTACTTTTTTATTTTTGTGAATTTGAAATATAGCATTTCAGAATGAAAGTCATTCAGGTCATTAAGTATACTAAGTTAACGGAAATTAAAGCCTAATGACTATAATAAAGTCTTAAATAAAGCTGCATATAACATTATCGTCACCAGGTAAGACTACTTCAACCCTAAAATATGGAAGTAAAAAAACTCTAATATATAATTATACACAGAAAGAAATACATATCTTAGTGTATACATCCTGTGCATATATAATAATAATAATAATAATAATAATAATCATATCTTTATTTACTACAAGTACATGTACAAGGTATACAGGTCTAGTTGACAACATTGACATACCACTATTTAGAAAGCCGCTTGTTATGCAGAGCATTTCGGGGAAATTAGGTCAGTTTTGTCCCAGGATGCGACCCACACCAGTACACTAACACCCAGGTACCCATTTCACTGATGAGTGAACATAGACAACCGGTGTAAAGAAACACGCCCAATGTTTCTACCCTGGCTGGAAATCGAACCCAAACCCTCGCCGTATGAAGCGAGAGCTTGAGCACCAGGGACTAAGTCAGTATTGAGTTTATGGTTATATTTTTAAGCTTATTAATAGGTTACTATATAGACTTTTGGATACTAAGTGAGATGTGCAATTAACACGGTTATATTTTGGTCCTATGTAAGAATTTTTTTTTCTTTTGGGTATCCAACATTAATAGAAAACAACCTAACCTAACCAAACCTAAATTAGGAGTTAGAATTTAGTTTGGGTTAGGTTAGGTAACATTTTCTGGGTTACTAAAAAGTTACGTTGTTCCCATACGCCAAAAGTATAACAATTTCCATTAAATAACTCTCGCAATATTATTGAATTTACATAATTAAAAAAAAGGCCATTAGCTCAATACTTTACCAGGATGAAATTGGTAGTAGCAGTTAAGAAAGAAATCAATTACATGTATATTAATAGTACGTATATCATATACTGTGTCATCTGTATATATACCTGGCAGGCTTGGCAGTGAGGTGGACCGTCATACATATATACCTGGCAGGCTTGGCAGTGAGGTGGACCGTCATACATATATACCGGGCAGGCTTGGATGAGGTGACCGTCATACACATATACCTGGCAGCTTGGCAGTGAGGTGGCCCTTTTTCATACACATAACCTGGCAGCTTGGCAGTGAGGTGGACCATCATACACATATACCTGGCAGGCTTGGCAGTGAGGTGGACCATCATACACATATACCTGGCAGGCTTGGCAGTGAGGTGGACCATCATACACATATACCTGGCAGGCTTGGCAGTGAGGTGGACCGTCATACACATATACCTGGCAGGCTTGGCAGTGAGGTGGACCGTCATACACATATACCTGGCAGGCTTGGCAGTGAGGTGGACCGTCATACACATATACCTGGCAGGCTTGGCAGTGAGGTGGACCATCATACACATGTACCTGGCAGGCTTGGTAGTGTGGTGGACCATCATACACATATACCTGGCAGGCTTGGCAGTGAGGTGGACCATCATACACATATCAACTATTTACTCAGGAGTCAACACATTGTTATATTAAACATGTGTGTCAGTGTATACATGTGTGTTCAATGTTTATAAATGTTGACCGTCGCGCAAGTCAACGTTCAATGTGAAGTATATAATAAACTATATTTATTTGTATTTTTTTTAATAACCTCGGGGCCTCGTTTACCAGTGCTGAGTTAGGTACCGGTGCTGAGCTAGGTACCGGTGCTGAGTTAGGTACCGGTGCTGAGCTAGGTACCGGTGCTGAGTTAGGTACCGGTGCTGAGCTAGGTACCAGTGCTGAGTTAGGTACCGGTGCTGAGCTAGGTACCGGTGCTGAGTTAGGTACCGGTGCTGAGCTAGGTACCGGTGCTGAGTTAGGTACCGGTGCTGAGTTAGGTACCGGTGCTGAGCTAGGTACCGGTGCTGAGTTAGGTACCGGTGCTGAGTTAAGTACCAGTGTTGAGTTAAGTACCAGTGCTGAGTTAGGTACCGGTGCTGAGTTAGGTACCGGTGCTAAGTACCAGTGCTGAGTTAGGTACCAGTGCTGAGTTAGGTACCAGTGCTGAGTTAAGTACCAGTGCTGAGTTAAGTACCAGTGCTGAGTTAAGTACCAGTGCTGAGTTAAGTACCAGTGCTGAGTTAAGTGCAAGTGCTGAGTTAGGTACCAGTGCTGAGTTAGGTACCAGTGCTGAGTTAAGTACCAGTGCTGAGTTAAGTGCCAGTGGTGAGTTTGCCAGTTCTGAGTTAAGTGTCAGTGCTGAGTTAGGTACCAGTGCTGAGTTAAGTACCAGTGCTGAGTTAAGTACCAGTGTTGAGTTAAGCACCAGTGCTGAGTTAGGTACCAGTGCTGAGTTAAGTACCAGTGCTGAGTTAAATACCGGTGCTGAGTTAGGTACCGGTGCTGAGTTAGGTACCAGTGCTGAGTTAAGTACCAGTGCTGAGTTAAGTGCCAGTGCTGAATTAGGTACCAGTGCTGAGTTAGGTACCAGTGCTGAGTTAAGTACCAGTGCTGAGTTAAGCGCCAGTGCTGAGTTAAGTACCAGTGCTGAGTTAAGTACCAGTGCTGAGTTAAGTGCCGGTGCTGAGTTAAGTACCAGTGCTGAGTTAGGTACCAGTTCTGAGTTAAGTACCAGTGCTGAGTTAAGTACCAGTGCTGAGTTAAGTGCCGGTGCTGAGTTAAGTACCAGTGCTGAGTTAGGTACCAGTGCTGAGTTAGGTACCAGTGCTAAGTACCAGTGCTGAGTTAAGTACCAGTGCTGAGTTAAGTACCAGTGCTGAGTTAAGTACCAGTGCTGAGTTAGGTGCCAGTGCTGAGTTAAGTACCAGTGCTGAGTTAAGTACCAGTGCTGAGTTAGGTACCAGTGCTGAGTTAAGTACCAGTGCTGAGTTAGGTACCAGTGCTGAGTTAAGTACCAGTGCTGAGTTAAGTACCAGTGCTGAGTTAGGTACCAGTGCTGAATTAAGTACCAGTGCTGAGTTAGGTACCAGTGCTGAGTTAAGTACCAGTGCTGAGTTAAGTACCAGTGCTGAGTTAGGTACCGGTGCTGAGTTAGGTACCAGTGCTGAGTTAAGTAAAAGTGCTGAGTTAAGTACCAGTGCTGAGTTAGGTACCAGTGCTGAGTTAGGTACCAGTGCTGAGTTAAGTACCGGTGCTGAGTTAAGTGCCTGTGCTGAGTTAGGTACCAGTGCTGAGTTAGGTACCAGTGCTGAGTTAAGTACCAGTGCTGAGTTAAGTACCAGTGCTGAGTTAGCTACCAGTGCTAAGTACCAGTGCTGAGTTAAGTACCAGTGCTGAGTTAAGTACCAGTGCTGAGTTAAGTGACAGTGCTGAGTTAAGTGCCAGTGCTGAGTTAGGTACCAGTGCTGAGTTAAATACCAGTGCTGAGTTAAGTGCCAGTGCTGAGTTAGGTACCAATGCTGAGTTAAGTACCAGTGCTGAGTTAGGTACCAGTGCTGAGTTAAGTACCAGTGCTGAGTTAAGTACCAGTGCTGAGTTAGGTACCAGTGCTAAGTACCAGTGCTGAGTTAAGTACCAGTGCTGAGTTAAGTACCAGTGCTGAGTTAGGTACCAGTGCTGAGTTAAGTACCAGTGCTGAGTTAAGTACCAGTGCTGAGTTAAGTACCAGTGCTGAGTTAAGTATCAGTGCCGAGTTAGGTACCAGTGATGAGTTAGGTACCGGTGCTGAGTTAGGTACCAGTGCTGAGTTAAGTACCAGTGCTGAGTTAAGTACCAGCCCTGAGTCAAGTACCAGTGCTGAGTTACGTACCAGTGCTGAGTTAAGTACCAGTGCTGAGTTAGGTACCAGTGCTGAGTTAGGTACCAGTGCTAAGTACCAGTGCTGAGTTAAGTACCAGTGCTGAGTTAAGTACCAGTGCTGAGTTAAGTACCAGTGCTGAGTTAGGTGCCAGTGCTGAGTTAAGTACCAGTGCTGGGTTAGGTACCAGTGCTGAGCTAGGTACCGGGGCTGAGTTAGGTACCAGTACTGAGTTAAGTGCCAGTGCTGAGTTAAGTACCAGTGCTGAGTTAGGTACCAGTGCTGAGTTAGCTACCAGTGCTGAGTTAAGTACCAGTGCTGAGTTAGGTACCAGCGCTGAGTTAAGTACCAGTGCTGAGTTAGGTACCAGTGCTGAGTTAGGTACCGGTGCTGAGTTAGGTACCAGTGATGAGTTAAATACCAGTGCTGAGTTAAGTACCAGTGTTGAGTTACCTGGAGTTTTACCTGGAGAGAGTTTCGGGGGTCAACGCCCCCGCGGCCCGGTCTGTGACCAGGCTTCCTGGTGGATCAGCGCCTGATCAACCAGGCTGTTGCTGCTGGCTGCACGCAAACCAACGTACGAGCCACAGCCCGGCTGATCAGGAACTGACTTTAGGTGCTTGTCCAGTGCCAGCTTGAAGACTGCCAGGGGTCTGTTGGTAATCCCCCTTATGTGTGCTGGGAGGCAGTTGAACAGTTAGGTACCAGTGCTGAGTTAAGTACCAGTGCTGAGTTAGGTACCGAACCCCAGGGGTTCGGTGAGTCAGACTCCGGGGTTCGGCGGTCACACACACACACACATCGACCTGACACACATGAAGGACAGGAGATAGGGGGACATGATAACGACATACAAAATACTGAAGGATTGACAAGGTGGACAAAGACAGGATGTTCCAGAAATGGGACACAGCAACAAGGGGACACAGTTGGAAGTTGAAGACACAGATGAATCACAGGGATGTTAGGAAGTATTTCTTCAGCCACAGAGTAGTCAGCAAGTGGAATAGTTTGGGAAGCGATGTAGTGGAGCGGATCCATACATACCTGGAGTTTACCTGGAGAGAGTTCCGGGGGTCACGCCCCCGGCCCCGGTCTGTGACCAGGCCTCCTGGTGGATCAGAGCCTGATCAACCAGCTGTGCTGCTGGCTGCACGCAAACCAACGTACGAGCACAGCCCGCTGATCAGGAACTGACTGTTAGGTGTTTGTCCAGTGCAGCTTGAAGACTGCCAGGGGTCCTGTTGGTAACCCCCTTATGTGTGCTGGGAGGCAGTTGAACATCTCGGGCCCCTGACACTTTGTATGGTCTCTAACGTGCTAGTGACACCGCCTGCTTTTCATTGGGGGGATGTTGCATCGTCTGCCAAGTCTTTTGCTTTCGTAGTGAGTGATTTTCGTGTACAAGTTCGGTACTAGTCCCTCTAGGATTTTCCAGGTGTATATAATCATGTATCTCTCCCTCCTGCGTTCCAGGGAATACAGGTTCAGGAACCTCAAGCGCTCCCAGTAATTGAGGTGTTTTATCTCCGTTATGCGCGCCGTGAAGGTTCTCTGTACATTTTCTAGGTCGGCAATTTCACCTGCCTTGAAAGGTGCTGTTAGTGTGCAGCAATACTCCAGCCATATTCCAGCAATATTCATAGCTTTAAGCAGAGGTACAATAAAGCTCACGGTTCAGGGAGAGTGACCTAGTGGCGACCAGTGAAGAGACGGGGCCAGTAGCTTGGACTCGACCCCTGCAACCTCAACTAGGTGAGTACACACACACACACACACACACACGCCAGGAGCTCGGACTCGACCCCCGCAACTTCAACTAGGTGAGTACACACACACATGGTAATGCATTATTTACAGCTAGCAAAGTCAGGGTACTTCTCCAGATCAATGTCTTTGCATCCATTTCTTTAGGATACTCAGGAGTAGTAAAGAAGGAGACTCCACGTATCGTATTATAGTGTTGTTTATCCTTAGAGTGAGCGACAAGTGAAGTCGATGATTGGTCAGTTTCGTTGGGGTTGGAAGACGATGACGCTGCTCGTGTCTTGATGGATGCGGTGGCTGGCGTTGGAGGCGGTTTCTCATTGGTGGAGGAAGGCGGAAGCACGTGATGCATTGAGAGCTCTGATTGGTTCTTGGCAGTGGCGGTGGCTGGAGGAGGTGGTGGTCTCTCATTGGTGGATTGCAAAGTAGAGCAGGGGGCTTCTGCAGAAATCAAATCTTGCAAGTCATCTGGTGCCTCGAAACTGACGATTTTTGGGATAATCTTCAAAACATCAGCTGAAGCAGGACTAGCTGGAAAGTTGAATGATGGCAGATTGTTGAGGGCAAGAATATCATTCATAGTTGTATTGAAACAACCCGGGTTAGCTGCATTTTGCATGTGTGCATACATCAGGCAGTAGTAGAATTTTGTGGAAATATCGTTCGGTAGAGGAGAGGCTGTGAGTGGTGGAGGTTGCTGAGTGGCTTGTAGAATCTTGGTGGTGGTCGTCTGAAGCTTAGCTATAGCAGCATAAATAGGAGAGTTTCCTGTAGACTTTTTAGTTTCTTCTTTCAGTTTCTTAGAGAGGATATCCTTGCGTACTGGACATTTGGCTGCAAGAGTATGGTGATCACTCTTACAGTTGATGTAGGCGGGAGCAGCAGTGGAAGTGCAGGAGCGAAAGTCGTGATCTGCAGACCCACAGGTGGAACATATCTTCTTATTCTTCACGTGGCAGTCGGCAGTAAAGTGGCTATATGAGTAGCATGTCCAACAAGGTGTTATGTAAGTGAATCGTTCAGGCTCAATCTGTCGAGGGTTGATGAAGTAGTAAGAGATGGCCAGGCCATCAGACAGTGCTCTGGTCACCATGGTGACGTCCAGAAACGTGACCTTGAGCATCGAGGAAGCGTTGGGGATCTTCACAACAGTCAATCTTGGCCCAAGTGTTGAGGTTTTCAAGTGATGACGTAATTTCCTCTATAGACATGTTCGTGATTAGCCTGTCAAGACGTTTCATGAACACAAAAAGTTTTGCACGCATGCATGGTGACGTGGAGATGGTAAAACAGCGGTCATCTAATGTCTTCATGGCTGTAGGTGTAAGTACTTTGTCAGCTTCAGCATCATCGAGAAAGGTGACGATGAAGGCTTCTTTCAGTTACTTTAATATCTTTATTATGCACCCCATACCCATCCTGTGGGCGGTAGTCAAAAGATTACAGAGGTACATAATGGGTCCAGGGACTGGACCCCAAAGTTATGATAGCTGAACTAGTTACAAAGATAATGAACTCCAGGTAGATCTGGTCACAATCATGGCAAGTTACAAAGGTAATGAATCAGCCTCACTCCTATACAACAGACTGACTGATGTTGTAGTGGCCAGGCTTAGGCTTGGTTACAAGTACTGACTGATGTTGTAGTGGCCAGGCTTAGGCTTGGTTACAAGTACTGACTGATGTTGTAGTGGCCAGGCTTAGGCTTGGTTACAAGTACTTCTGGCAGTTTGGGAGACACACAGATGATGATCAAACTAAATGTAAATTATGTGATCAGGCATATGGTCACTCTCTTGAACACTATGTGCTTAATTGTCCACTTATTGAGGAATACAGAGACAGACAGTATAATAACCTATGTGACATGTCAAGATATCTTATTAATGAAAATAAGATACCAGATATACTAAGCAAATTTCCTAAATTTGCTTGTAACAGATAAGTGAACTATAGATATGTAGATATAAATCCATATGTATTCCTGTTAACCCTTTGGGGCCTAGTTCCTAGGCCTTTTGTGTATCCATATGCTCTCACGCTACCGTCCACAGGATGGACATGGGGTGCACAATAAACTAGCCACTTCGGTGGCAAAATCTAAATCTAATCCTATACATGGTTACGGTCATGAACAAATTACAAAGTAATGAGCCACTGATACGTCCACACCTGGTCACAATTGTAATGAGTTATAAATACAAATATTAAGTGGGTCATACACCCCACACGAGCGCGCGCGCGCACACATACACACACGAGGGCGCACGCAGACACATGCACATGAGCGTACTAATATATGCATACACACAAGCACGCCCCCCCACACACACACACAGGGAAATCAACCTGACGACACTGGAGGACAGGAGAGATAGGAGGGACATGATAACGACATACAAAATACTGAGAGGAATTGACAAGGTGGACAAAGACAGGATGTTCCAGAGATTGGACACAGTAACAAGGGGACACAGTTGGAAGCTGAAGACACAGATGAATCACAGGGATGTTAGGAAGTATTTATTCAGCCACAGAGTAGTCAGTAAGTGGAATAGTTTGGGAAGCGATGTAGTGGAGGCAGGATCCATACATAGCTTTAAGCAGAGGTATGATAAAGCTCACGGCTCAGGGAGAGTGACCTAGTAGCGATCAGTGAAGAGGCGGGGCCAGGAGCTCGGACTCGACCCCCGCAACCTTAACTAGGTGAGTACAACTAGATGAGTACACACACACGAGCTAAGACTCGACCCCTGCAACCACAAATAGGTGAGTACACACACACACACACATGCACATATGTGGTAATGCATTATTTACAGCTAGCAAAGTCAGGGTATTTCTCCAGAATGGTCTGTAATATACCACTGTGGATAAAATACTTTGCCATTTCTTGAACATTTCTGAGTGAGTTGTCTCTAAATTCATTAAGTTTATCGCACTCCAGTACATAATGACGCAAGGTGTGACAATAGTCCATCTGGCAAAGTTTACATTTCGTTTGGTCTACATCTGGTGGTGGTGATTTAACCTGCCGTAGATACTTGTAACCCAGCCGGAGCCGGGCAGTAGTGACATCCAAGAGTCTGCTTATTTTGTTGGATGCACCATAGACATGTGGTCCTCCTGCATGATGGAATGATAATAGAGGGGACTGACTTGTGTCAATCTCCATAAGTCTTAAGTCAATAAAGTTCAATTGAAGTTCTTTTCGTATTATTGTTCTCAAACTACTAACTGAGAACCCAAGATTGTAATCTACCCCCTCTTTGAAAGCATACAGCTTAGCCAATTTATCAGTTCTATCATGCATCTGAAGACCAATGTGAGATGGAATCCACAGCATGTGCACTCTGACTCCACTGTCCACAATCTTACCATACCTATATCTGGCTTCTGACACAAGCATGCCACAATTTATACTTAGTGAGTTGAGAGCATTTATGATGACAGAGAATCAGTTACAATTAAAGTGTCAACCTTAGATACATGGAGCATTTCAGTGCAAGGAGTATGGCAAACAGTTCTGTTTGAAGGGTAGAGGCCCATTTATTGATGCGTGCTCCAGTTTCTTTATGAGAGCCATCACTCTGTATGACAACAGCAGCACTACCAGCTGCACCAGTGGACTGGTGAACAGAACATCAACGTAAATAATTTGCGAAATAGTGCTTGTGTGACTAAGTTATCAATACAGCTTAAGGCATCGTTTTTGGGCTTCAAGACGAAGCTTTGGTTATGATTTAAGAAGAGTTTTGGGGGGAAATGGAGGATGGTAGTTTGGAATGGGGTAATATCCCATGGAGCAGGGAAGTGTCTGTGTTGCCTAACTTAACATAGATCATGTAGCGGGTTCATGCAGAGGTCGGTTCCAGTTTTTTCGATCCATCTGGAAGAATGTTCACCAGTGCTGAGGAAAGTTTGGAGGGCTTCTGTGCAGGGGTTTGAAGGGGCTAACCTAAGCATATTGACCCCAAATATCCTTATTGGGGTCAATATGCTTAGGTTAGCCATTCAACCCCTGCACAGAACCCCTCCAAACTTTCCTCAGCACTGGTGAACATCCTTCCAGATGGATCGAAAAAACTGGGCTTCTTTCAGTGAAGTAATCTTGGAGAATTTGGCGTGAAGACAAGTGTTGTGTGAGGGTTGCAAGCTCGAGCTTCGTGGTGTCGTCAACGACAGCAAAACTTGGGCTTAATTCTTACACGATGAGACATCGTGGAGATGGTAGAGGTTCCCCTCCCCAACGGGGATCGTAGGGAGACTGAACAAGTGAGGAGAGCTGTTATGACCTGCCGAGGCGAGTCAGAAGCAGAATCCTCTTTGTGTGTCTGCTTCCTGTTATAAGGTCTTTGGCAGCAGCAAGGACAGTTTGGAAGAGCCTCAGCATTTCAGGGGTACGATAGTTTCTATAGGCTAGGCCTAGTCTGGCCCGGTGACCTGGTGGCCTAAAGCTCCCGCTTCACACACGGAGGGCCCGGGTTAGATTCCCGGCGGGTGGAAAATTTGGGACACGTTTCCTTACACATGTTGTCCTGTTCACCTAGCAGCAAATAGGTACCTGGGTGTTAGTCGACTGGTGTGGGTGGCATCCTGGGGGACAAGATTGAGGACCCAATGGAAATAAGTTAGACAGTCCTTGATGACGCACTGACTTTCTTGGGTTATCTTGGGTGGTAACCCTCCGGGGTTAAAAATCCGAACGAAATCTTATCTTATCAGTGCGTTTCAGTGTTCGAAGTTTAGAATCATTGTAATAAGTATGTTTTTTATAAGAGTTATGGTTATTATGGAAGTTATTGGGTTTAGAGTTCCAGAAGGTTTCAGAGGCGGCTCTAAGTACATAGTTCTGAATACTGCTCACAAGGTCTCAACAGAAGAACACTCACAGGAATTATATCAGTCAGTCACATGTGCAACAAGTCGTCATGCTGATCAGTGGGAACATTAAAACGTTTCCGTTTTTAATTATCCCACCAGGGAGGAGTTAGTTAGTTTAATATGTTTATTATGCACCCCATACCCATCCTGTGGGCGGTAGTCAAAAGATTACAGAGGTACATAATTGGTCCAGGGACTGGACTCCAAAGTTTTGATAGCTGAGCAAGTTACAGAGGTAATGAACTCACAATTTACAAAGGTAATGAACTCAATTTACAAAGGTAATGAACTCACAATTTACAAAGGTAATGAACTCCAGGTAGGTCTGGTCACAATCATGACAAGTTAAAAAGGTATTTACAGATTACAGAGGTACGTAATGGGTCCAGGGACTGGGCCCCCAAAATTTTGATAGCTGAACTAGGTACAAAGGTAATGAGCTTACAAGTTACAAAGGTAATGAATTCTGTAGAATGGTTACTTACGTTTATACATGGCTACAAGCATGAACAAATTATAGAGTAGTGAGCAATTCACACTTCCACACCCGGTCACAACTGTAATGAGTTATTGGTGCAAATATTGATTGTTGAGTCACACACACCACACACACACACACCGCACACACACCACACACACACACACACACACACACACACACACACACACACACACCACACACACACACACACACACACACACACACAACTTTAGTTTAATATCTTTATTATGCACCCCATACCCATCCTGTGGGCGGTAGTCAGAAGATTACAAAGGTACATAATGGGTCCAGTGACTGGACCCCAAAGTTATGATAGCTGAACTAGTTACAAAGGTAATGAACTCCAGGTAGATCTGGTCACAATCATGGCAAGTTACAGAGGTAATGAATCAGCTTCACTCCTATACATGGTTCCAGTCATGAGCAAATTACAAAGTAATGAACCACTGATACGTCCACACCTGGTCACAATTGTAATGAGTTATAAATACAAATATTAAGTGGATCATACACCCACACTAGCGCGCGCGCACACAGGCAATGTTCGCGGCTTTCACTTAGTCCCACATAAAGGATCACTTGGACAACGAAATATGGATCCCAGGTTAAACCTATACAGATGTGACGAGTGAACAGGAATGTGTCGAACAGGAAAAAGGAGGGGTTGGCCTGTACATTGCAGAGTCACTTGTTTGCACAGAACTGCTTAATGCCTCAAATGATGTAGTGGAAGTTTTAGCAGTAAAGATCGAGAACAAAACCTAGTCATTGTGGTAGTCTACAAGCTCCGGATGCAACATCCCAGCAATTCCAGGAACAGCTGTTAAAAATTGACCACTGTCTGGAAATCTTCCAGCTCCTGCACCCAACATCTTGCTCCGGGGGATTTCAACTTAAGGCACCTAAAATGGAATAATATAGCAAATAATATTGATGTAGCAATAACACCAGGAGGCAGCTCTGATGAAAACTCACACTCACACGAGCTTTTAAATCTCTGCACAAAATTCAATTTAAACCAGCAAATAATAGAGCCTACTAGACTGGAGAATACACTAGACCTCATCTTCACTAACAATGATGATCTGATAAGAAATGTCACCATATCAAAAACAATATACTCAGATCACAACATAATTGAGGTTCAGACATGTATGCGCGGAGCCCCAGAAAGACATAATGAGATTAGTCATGAGGGAGCATTCACCAAATTCAACTTCAATAACAAAAACATAAAGTGGGACCAAGTAAACCAATTCCTAACCGATATAAGCTGGGAAGATATACTAAGCAACACAGACCCCAACTTATGCCTAGAACAGATTAACTTGGTGGCACTCGATGTATGCACAAGGCTTATTCCTCTAAGAAAAAGGAGGAGTAGATGAAAAATAAAAAGGGGACAGGTGTCCCTTTACAGGCGAGGGAAAAAAGAATAACAGAGCGGCAAAAAGGACGTCAATATTTTCTAAAATGCGTAGGGGGGCCCATGGTCAGGGGGAAATAGAAGCATGAATTAAATTTTAAAAGGAATCTTATAGGAGCCCGGGGATCGGGGAAGAATAAAAGCCATAAATAAAAATCGAAAAAAAAAAACCCAAGTATTTCTTCTTTATGTCAAATCAAAACGAGAACAACGTCGTTTTGGGGCCCCCTATTTAAAACAAGAGGGGCCCCAACAGAGGGAAAGCAAGGAATGAGTGAGTGCTAAAGTCCCAATAGGGGAAT
Source organism: Cherax quadricarinatus (assembly GCF_026875155.1). NCBI lineage: Eukaryota > Metazoa > Arthropoda > Malacostraca > Decapoda > Parastacidae > Cherax > Cherax quadricarinatus. The sequence continues at coordinate 81,202,089 of NC_069405.1, forward strand.
CAGTTTTTACCCCAAAACCGTTTAACCGCTGAGATTCGAAGATCAGAATGATTTTTTTTGGGGGGGGCCACAAAATTTGGTTAACAAAGCCTATCCAAAGTTACCCTGCCCCAAAATGACTTAAACGGCGTAAATGACATGCCCATGCACTTGCCCCAGGGCCAGACTCATGGAACCCCGTGTTATCAAGAACTGAAAGAAGCCTTTTTAAGCCTTTACCATCCTATGGAGAGGGAAATGGGACACGGGGGTGCCCCACAGTTACTAAAAACAACAGACATGGGCCCAACTCCCAAAAGGGGGCTTTTAAACCCCAACAGCAAAGAACTACAGCCCAATAGCATTTAACATCCCAAAATAAATTTTAAAAAATCTTTGAAAAGGACCAAAGAAGAAAGTTTAAACCCCCCAATTAAAAACCATCAGTTACACAACCAGGGAAAAATTTGGGTTTTAGAACGGGTTTCGTCCTTTTCTGTCTCAACTATTGGACCCACTACGACAATTTCCTGGGAGCATAGAAGACAAAAAGAATGCGGGTGTAATATATATGGGTTTGAAAAAAACCCCTTCGCCCAATTTGTGACCATGGCTTTTAATAGCGCCCCAAAAATGCGTCCCAAAGGAATAACGGAAAATCGGTCGATGGATTATAAATTTCTAATAAAGAACACAGAGAGTTCCCTGGAGTTTCCCTGGGGGGTTTTTCCCGGGGGTCAACCCCCCCGCGGCCCGGTCTGGGGGCCCGGGCCCCCTGGGGGATCAGACCCTGAAATAACCAGGCGGGTTTGTGTGGCTCCCAAAAAAACCCGGGTACGAGCCACACCCCGGTGATCAGGAACTGACTTTAGGGTTGTCCATTTGCCGTTTGAAAAATGCCGGGGGGCTGTTGGTAATCCCCCTTATGTGGGATGGGAGGCAGTTGAAAAGTCTGGGGCCCCCCGGGGGAACACTTTTTGAGGGGCTCTTAACGTGCTATTTTGCCCCCCTGCTTTTTCTTTTGGGGGGGGGTTTCAAAGTCTGCCCAAATTTTTTTTCTTTTTGTTTGTGAGTTTATTTTGTGTGCAAGTTCGGTACTAGTCCCTCTTGGATTTTCCGGGTGTTATAATCATGTATCTCTCCCCCCTGCGTTCCCGGGAATACAGTTTAGGAACCCCAAGCGCTCCCCGTAATTGAGGTGGGTTTTTTTTTTCCCTTATGGGGGGGCGTGAAAGTCCTCTGTACACTTTCTAGGTCAGCAAAATTTTACCCGCCTTGGGAAAGGGGGCTGTTAGTGTACAGAATATTCCAGCCTAGATAGAACAAGTGACCTGAAAAGTGTCATTTATGGGGGGTTTTGGGCCCCCCTAGTTTTGAAGGTTCTCATTTTTTCCATCTGTATTTTTCTAGCAGATGCGATTGATACAATGTTATGGTCCTTGAAAGGGGGATCCTCTGACATTCCTCCCCGGGGCTTTGCGTTGGTGTTTCGCTTAAATTTTTGGCCCCGGGAAATTTTTTTTTGTACTCTGATGAAGTTTTTAAATTTTCCCCGTGTTTACCCCTATTTTGAGTAAATTTAAAATTTTCATCGTTTAAATTCATATTGTTTTCTGCAGCCCCCTGAAAAATTCGGTTGAAAGTCCCCCTGGAGCCTTGCAGGTCTGCAAGGGGAAGGGCACTGTATGCAGTTCGGGGGTCATCTGCCCAAAAGGGAAAGGGACGGTGCTGTGGGGTGACTTTCCCTTTTCTATGTCGGATATGGGGGATGGGAACAAAAATGGGAGCGGTTTTTTTTGGGGCCCGTGGAAAAAGGCTTTTCACCCCTTTGTGCTTTGGATTTACTCTGTTGACGCTACTCTCTGTGTTTGTTTTGGAGGAAATTATAGATCCATGACCCCACTTTTTCCCGTTTTTTCCTTTAGCAGCATTTTGTTTCCCCTTTTTACGCCATGGTCACCCCTTGTCGAAGGGCTTTTTGCAAAGTCTGTAAAATTACATCTGCCTTCTTTTTGTCTTTAAAAAGGGATTTGGGGCCCTTTTCGTAGTGATCCCAAAAGGTTTTAGACGACAGGAACGACCTGTTTTAAACCCCTGTTGCCCCCGGGGTTTTTGTAAAAGATGGGTTTTAGTTTGGGGGGGTTTCTTTTTTAGGCCCCTTTTAAAATTTTTTTTGATAGGGTTTTTAGTGCTATTGGGGCTGTAGTTCTTTGCTTTGCTTTTTCTGCCCCCTTTTTTTTTGGGTGGGGTATGTTGTTGTTTTTTTAACTGTGGGGCGACCCCCCTGTCCAGGCTCCCCCCTTTCCTTTGGATTGAAAAGGCTCGGGATAAAGGGGTTCTTGCAGTTCTTGGGTGAAACGGAAATTCCATGAGTCTGGCCCCGGGGCAGAGTGCAAAGGGCTGTCATTTTTCGCCCGTTCGAGTTTTTTTGGCGCAGGTTTAAATCGGATAGGCTTGTGTTAATCAAAATTTTTTGGCTCTCTCATAAAATAATTTTTTTTGATCTTCCCACCCCTCCCCGGTTTGTTAGGGTCTTTTCTAAAAAAAATGGGGTATATTGGGGGCTTTAGTAGCATCACTCCCCTTTCCTTTCTGTCCCTCTGTGTGGGGCCCAAACTTGTTTAAAATGGGGCCCAAAACTGGCGGGTTGTTTCGATTTTGATTTGGCATAGGAGAAGAAATATTTTGGGTTTCTTTCGAGTAGTAGTCAACAGAGTAAAGTCCGAGGCAGCTACGGTGAAAAGCTCTGTTCCACAAGGCACAGTACTCGCTCCCATCTTGTTCCTCATCCTCATATCTGACATAGACAAGGATGTCAACCACAGCACCGTGTCTTCCTTTGCAGATGACACCCGAATCTGCATGACAGTGTCTTCCATTGCAGACACTGCAAGGCTCCAGGCGGACATCACCCAAATCTTTCAGTGGGCTGCAGAAAACAATATGAAGTTCAAGGATGAGAAATTTCAATTACTCAGATATGGTAAACACGAGTAAATTAAATCTTCATCAGAGTACGAGTCCAGTCCCTGGACCAATTATGTACCTCTGTAATCTTTTGACTACCGCCCACAGGATGGGTATGGGGTGCATAATAAACATATTAAACTAAACTAACATCAGAGTACAAACCAAATTCTGGCCACAAAATAAAGCGAAACACCAACGTCAAAGACCTGGGAGTGTCATGTCGGAGGATCTCACCTTCAAGAACCATAACATTGTATCAATCGCATCTGCTAGAAAAATGACAGGATGGATAATGAGAACCTTCAAAACTAGGGAGGCCAAGCCATGATGACACTCTTCAGGTCACTTGTTCTATCTAGGCTGGAATATTGCTGCACACTAACAGCACCTTTCAAGGCAGGTGAAATTGCTGACCTAGAAAATGTACAGAGAACCTTCACGGCGCGCATAACGGAGATAAAACACCTAAATTACTGGGAGCGTTTGAGGTTCCAAAACCTGTATTCCTGGAATGCAGGCGGGAGAGATACATGATTATATACACCTGGAAAATCCTAGAGGGACTAGTACCGAACTTGCACACGAAAATCACCCACTACGAAAGCAAAAGACTTGGCAGACGATGCAACTTTCCCCCAATGAAAAGCAGGGTGTCACTAGCACGTTAAGAGACCATACAATAAGTGTCAGGGGCCCGAGACTGTTCAACTGCCTCCCAGCATACATAAGGGGGATTACCAACAGACCCCTGGCAGTCTTCAAGCTGGCACTGGACAAGCACCTAAAGTCGGTTCCTGACCAGCCGGGCTGTGGCTCGTACGTTGGTTTGCGTGCAACCAGCAGTAACAGCCTGGTTGATCAGGCTCTGATCCACCAGGAGGCCTGGTCACAGACCGGGCCGCGGGGGCGTTGACCCCCGGAACTCTCTCCAGGTAAACTCCAGGTTAGCCTTGGGAAATGATCTGATGATATATCTGTTACAATGGAAGACTCACAGCTGGCAGAAGTAATGTTGAAGCCCAGGCACAGATCAAGGACACCTCCATAGATATGTGTGGGTTCAAGATCACCTACAATTTGCACATTATCATGACTGTTTAAGAGTGACAACAGATGATTACCATTACGATTACCAAACTGTGAGTTTCCAATGCTTTTGTGTCTCGCATTATAATCATCAATAACAAGAGTAGGTTCAGAATGAGCACAAGTTGGGAGCTCCAAGTAATTAACCTTATCAGCAGGCGCATGCAAGTTGTGGAAAATTACATTTATCTGAATGTGTCATTATGTACATAACAGTAAATGAACAAGATAATTGTTATTTATCAGTTAGACAAGTAAGAATTTGGGACACCTGGGCCCAAAAAATTTGTCCCCTTGTACCTCCACTGTCATATTCAAAATTTTGCTTAAGAAAGAAAAGATAAGATTTCGTTCGGTTTTTTAAACCCCCGGGGGGTTTTTGCCCCAGGTAAACCAAAAAAAGCAGCGTCACGAGGACGTCTAACTTATTTCCTTGGGGTCCTTAATTTCCCCCCCAGGAGCGACCACCCCAGTCGACTAACCCCCCAGGTCCCTATTTGCTGTGGTGAACAGGAAACAGGTGTAAGGAAACTGTCAAATGTTTCCCACCCCCCGGGAAATCGAACCCGGGCCCTGTGTGTGAAGCGGGAGCTTACCCCAGGCCCCGATATTAATTACAATGAAATATACATCACCGGAATTTGGAAAATATAAAAATTTGTGGACTGAAATTTTTAAAAAATAATAAATTTTTATATATAAAACATATATTAACAGAAGGAGAATATATTTAATATAACACTCAAAATTTTGCGGGATTAATGTGTCTGTAAGGGACCCCATTTTTTGTTCATTTATGAAAATTTACGGGCCAAAAATTTCACTAAATTAAAGCTTACGGGGGTTCCGGAGTTGCCCTGTCCTGTGCCTGATACTAAAATTTAGCAGGAATGCACATCCAAAAATTTGGCCCCTTTTTTGAGAGGTTTCAGCCCATTTTAACCTCCACAAGAAAATTCTTCCGTTTTCACTAACTTTCTTTTGCCCCAGTTCAAATAGCAAATGGCAGTGTGTCGCGCAGGCCCCGGGTTTTCCCATTTTCGATAAAATTTTTTAAATACAATATGGCCACTATTTCTTAATACTGCTTTTTGGGGAAAACAATACAGTTTTTTTCCACAAATTTAAATTTTGTTGAGCAGATTTTCCCTATAAAAACCCAAAAAACCTGATACGTAGCCCTCTTTTTTCTATGCAAAGAATATGGGGAAGGCACGACTATCAGGATACTCCCCATGAAGAAAAGTTTCCCCACCCTTTGCTGTTGCTAAAAGGGGTGTGGCTCCAATCGCCCCTGTTTTGCTGCCTCGCCGCCTGGCTTCTGGGCAGGAGACATTTTCCTGCGGGGAAAGTCAGCGCAAGATAGAAGAAGAAATCCCCCAAAGGGGTCCCCCAAGAAAGAAGAAAGAAGATAAAACGTACCTCCACCCGGGGGGCCACCCCGGGTCCCATTGGAAAGACCCGGGGCCCGGAAAGTCCCGGCAATAACATAATTCAATTCAATTAATTCAAAGTTTTTCTCTTAAGGATTACAATGTTGAATTTACAGAATTTGGTTATTGTGTGGTTTAATGTATTTAAAAAATGATTACAGAGTGAAACCACTAAAACCCCTACATGGCAGGCTTTCGGCAGATTTTGTTTAATTTTTTTTTTTTAAAAAATACAAAAATGAGGAAAGTTGGATTAGGTTTAATTGCAAAATACTATTTGTGGTTTGCAATGTAAATGTTTTGTTTTGGCCAAGTCATAGTTTCTTTTTTTGGGAGTATATGGAAACATTATTTTAAGTTTGAGATTAAATATTTTTTATGGTAAATGGGTGAGTGAGTGTAAGTGTGAACCCTAGGTGGTATTCGTTAGTTAGTTGAGGGGGGTGATCGGGGAAATAAGTGTTTTCTAAGGGTAGTTTTAAAGGGAGAATGTGTCTGATTTTAGAGTTCTCAGGTAGGGTGTTCCAGATTTTAGGGCCATTGACTACTTGATTTTTGAAAAGGGGTTTAGTCGGACAGGGGGAATGTTGAGGAGTTTGGTCGGGTGTTATCCCTGTGGGTTCGTCAAACTTAAAGAAACATTTTGGGTCAAGGTTGATATTGGAGTTTAAGGTCTGTAGATTAGATTACACAGTAAGTAAGTGTGGATTCTGAACAGGGAGTAATTTGATTATGAAAAGTGGGGGGGGGGGGTGTTTTCCCGGGATGGAATTTAGTGATTTTTCTTACTGCAGCTTTTTTTGGGTTATTTTGGCTTTAGGTGGTTTGCGCAGTTGACCCCCAACCCAAAAATATCTAGGTGGGTACGGAAAAAAAAAAGTGGGGGTATAGTGTGAGAAGGGCATTTTGCGGCACGTAGTTCTATCTGGAGAGGACCCCAACCGTTTGGATATTTTTTTTGGTTTGTTTTGGGATAGGGGTTTGCGAAATTAGGTTTTTGTAAAGGTATAGGCCTAGAAATTTGCCCTCAATGTCTGGTAATTAGAGGTTGTCGATGTTAATGTTAATTTGTGCATTACTGTCTGCTACAAACTAATAAGTGGTTTTGTCAGGTTAAGCGTAAGTTTTTTTGGCTGTATCCAAGTCGATATTTTTAACAGCTCCTCGTTAACAATGGTGTTGAGGGTGGCAAGAAGGGTGAGAGTGCATAAATGTTTTTCGCAGCAAGAGAATGGGTTTCAGGTTTGGGATACTTTGGAAATCACTGATGTAAATGAGGAAGACAGGGGGCCCAAAGGGCACTTCCCTGCGGAACCCCGTATCAAATGGGCCCTGTTGTTGTGCTGTGTCTTTAATGTGACATATGTACCCATTAGAAGGTAAGATTTTAAATAAGCAAGGCATGTCCTTTTTTATTTAAGGTCAAGTTTTTGGAGTAGGATGTGTGGTCTACTGTGTCAAAAGCTTTTTTTGGGCAATAAAAATTCTAGTGGTATTCCCCTTTTTTTCCCCAAAGCTGTGTAAAGCAGACAGCATTTTTATGATTGCATATTAGTGCTTTTTATTTTTCCTGAATCCAAAAATTTGGGAGGGGTTGAGGTTTTGTGCTGTTAAAATGAATATAGTCTCCTGTTCACGAGCTTAAAGATTTTTGGCCCATATTGTTTAAGTCTGTAGGGTCACCACCCTTTTTGTATTTGGGGTTTCCCTTGCCTCTTTAGTAGTTTGGGAAGGTGCTAGTTTCTAGGACTTTTTAAAAAGTAATGAAATGCATCGAAAAAGGGTATGGGCCCCCCGCTTTTTCAGTAATGGTGGGGCAAGACAGTTCCCCGGTTATTTTTAATGACTTTTAATCTCGATGACTTCCGAGGGCTCAGTTGGTGCAAGATACCCGGAGTTTACCTGGAGAGATTCCGGGGGGCAAAGCCCCCCCGGCCCCGGGCGTGAAAGGCCCCCCTGGTGGATCAACGCCTGATCAACCCGGCGTTGTGCTGGTGCACGCAAACCAAGTACGAGCCACAGCCCGGTGATAGGAACTGATTTTTGGTGCTTGGGCCCGTGCCAGCTTTAACAAAACAGGGGTCTGTTGGTAATCCCCCTTAGTGGTGGGAGGCAGTTGAACAGTCTGGGCCCTGAACTTATTGTAGGTTTTCTAACGTGCTATGACACCCCCTTTTTTTGGGGGGATGGTGCTCTTCTGCCCAAATCTTTTGCTTTTGTAGGGTGATTTTGTGGCAAGTTCGGTCTAGTCCCCCCTAGGGTTTTCCAGGTGTAATAAAATGTATCTCTCCCCCCTGCGTTTTCCAGGGAATACAGGTTTAGGAACCTCAAGCGCTCCCGTAATTGGGTGTTTTATCTCCCTTATGGCGCCGTGAAAGTTTTCTGTACATTTTCTAGGTCGGGGAATTTCACCTCCTTGAAAGGTGTGTTAGGTGCAGCAATATTTTAGTAGATAGAACAAGTGACTGAAGAGTTTTTTATCATGGGCTTGGCCTCCTAGTTTTGAAGTTCTCTTTTCCCTCCTGTCATTTTTTAGCAGATTCATTGATACAATTTTTGGTCCTTTAAGGTGGATCCCCCGACATAATCACTCCCAGGTCTTTGAGTTGGTGTTTCGCTCTATTTTGTGGGGCCCAAAATTTTTTTTTACTTGAGAAATTTTAAATTTCCCCCATGTTTACCCAAACGAGTAATTGAAATTTTATCGTTGAATTCATATTGTTTTCTGCGCCCACTGAAAGATTTGGGTTTATGTCCGCCTGGACCCCTTTCAGGTCTGCAATGGGAAACACGTCATGAGATTTGGGTGTATCTGCAAAGAAGACACGGTGTGGGCTACTCCCTTTTCTATGTCGGATATGGGTGAGGGGCAAAATGGGAGCGAGTACTGTGCCTTGTGGAAAAGAGTTTTTACCGTAGCTGCCTGGGGTTTACTCTGTTGACGACTACTCTCTGTGTTTGTTAGTGGGGAAAATTTTAGTCCATCGACCGACTTTTCCCCGTTATTCCTTTTTGCACGCATTTTGGGGCCTATTAGCCATGGGCAACCTTGTCGAAGGGTTTTGCAAAGTCTGATATATTACATCTGCATTTTTTTTCTTTAGTGCATTTTGGCCCCTTGTCGTAGTGATCCAATAGTTGAGCAGACAGGAGCGACCCGTTCTAAACCCCTGTTGCCCTGGGTTGTGTAACTGATGGGTTTTAATGGGTGGTGATCTTTCTTTTTTGGACCCCTTTCAAAAATTTTTTTGTAGGGATGTTAGTGCTTTTGGGTTTTGTTCTTTGTGTTGCTTTACTGCCCCTTTGTGGAGTGGGGTTTTGTTGTTTTTAGTAAAAAGGGGAGACCCCCCTGTCCATGCTCCCCCTCCATAATGGAAAAGGTCGTGATAGGGGCTTCTTGCAGTTCTTGATGAACACAGAGTTCCATGAGTCTGGCCCTGGGGCAGAGTGCATAGGCATGTCATTTATGCCTGTTCGAAGTCATTTGGCGTCAGGATAACATCGGATAGGCTTGTGTTAATCAAATTTTGTGGCTCTCTCATAAAAAATTCATTTTGATCTTCGACTCTCAGTCTGGTTAGCGGCTTGCGAAAAACTGAGTCATATTGGGACTTGAGTAGCTCACTCATTTCCTTGCTGTCATCTGTGTAGGACCCATCTTGTTTAAGTAGGGGCAAAATACTGGACGTTGTTTTCGATTTGATTTGGCATAGAGAAGAAATACTTTGGGTTTCTTTCGATTTCATTTATGGCTTTTAGTTCTTCCCGCGATTCCTGACTCCTAAAGGATTCTTTTAGCTTAAGTTCGTGCTTGCTATTTCTCTGACCAGTGTCTCCCTACGCATTTCAGATATATTGACCTCTTTTAGCCGCTCTGTTATTCTTTTCCGTCGCCTGTAAAGGAAGCGCCTGTCTCTTTCTATTTTACATCTACTCCTCCTTTTCTTAGAGGAATAGCCTTGTGCATTCATCGAGTGCCACCGAGTTAATCTGTTCTAGGCATAAGTTGGGGTCTGTGTTGCTTAGTATATCTTCCCAGCTTATATCGGTTAGGACTTGGTTTACTTGGTCCCACTTTATGTTTTGTTATTGAAGTTGAATTTGGTGAATGCTCCCTCGTGACTAGTCTCATTTTGTCGGTCTGGGGCTCCTCGCATACATGTCTGAACCTCAATTATGTTGTGATCTGAGTATATTGTTTTGATATGGTGACATTTCTTATCAGATCATCATTGTTAGTGAAGATGAGGTCTAGTGTATTCTCCAGTCTAGTAGGCTCTATTATTTGCTGGTTTAAATTGAATTTGTGCAGAGATTTAAAAGCTCGTGTGAGTGTGAGTTTTCATCAGAGCTGCCTCCTGGTGTTATTACTGCAACAATATTTTTTTGCTATATTCCTCCATTTTAGGTGCCTTAAGTTGAAATCCCCCAGGAGCAAGATGTTGGGTGCAGGAGCTGGAAGATTTTCCAGACAGTGGTCAATTTTTAACAGCTGTTCCTGGAATTGCTGGGATGTTGCATCCGGAGGCTTGTAGACTACCACAATGACTAGGTTTTGGTTCTCGACCTTTACTGCTAAAACTTCCACTACATCATTTGAGGCATTAAGCAGTTCTGTGCAAACAAGTGACTCTGCAATGTATAGGCCAACCCCCCCCCCCTTTTGCCTGTTCACTCTGTCACATCTGTATAGGTTGTAACCTGGGATCCATATTTCGTTGTCCAAGTGATCCTTTATGTGGGTCTCAGTGAAAGCCGTGAACATTGCCTTTGCCTCTGCAAGCAGTCCACGGATGAAAGGTATTTTGTTGTTTGTTGCTGGCTTTAGACCCTGTATATTTGCAAAGAAGAATGTTATCGGACTGGTGGTATTGTTGGTACTGGGGGGGATTTTTTTCCGGCATTAGTATCTGTATCTGTTGGTTTGGAGTGGAGGCCATCGACTGTGGTTCCACTCCAGGAATGACTGGATTTGGTGTACGATTTCTGCCATTTCCTGCCAGGTTTTTTTCCTTCCTGGCACTAAAAAACCTCTCCCTCTTGAGTGGCTGTGGCTACCCAGGTTTTCCCATGGCCTGGATGTTTTGTATCTTTTTGTCCCCTTTAGATGGTATGCCTGGCAATTTAAGTTATAGCACAGTCTTTCCTGTACTGAAGAGGTCACAGTTCAGAGTAAAAAAAGCTTACAGGAAGGGAGTTTGCATTTTCCTGTTGTCATATGTGCATTGCATTTTCTAGGGTGGTCATAGTTGCACGTCCCATCTGTTTTTCCAGATTTCCCATGCCAGCAGATACCAAGTGCATAGTATGTGCACAGGCTTGGTTTTTCCGCTTGCCTTGGGTTTCTGTGACTGTATTCCCTGTTGGTGCATGTTTCCCTGTCTTACTTCTATCCTCCCTAGCACCAACAATGGAGTCCCACCATTTGTTTTGGTAATAATCCTCACTATTGCTATTGGAGTCCTCTTGTTTGCTATTTCCTGCGGTATTTCTAGTTTGCAATATTGGTTTTATCTTATCTTTGACTACACTTGTTTCTCTACTATGGCTCCTGTCCCCTATGAGGTCACTTACATGTATTCCTTCCTGCGTATAATTCCCGACTACCTGGACAAAATCTCCAGCTTCACCATTACTGTCTCCCAGGACAGCACCTCCAGCTTCACCATTACTGTCTCCCAGGACAGCACCTCCAGCTTCACCATTACTGTCTCCCAGGACAGCACTATCAGCCCACATTTACTGACTACCAGGACATCACCTCCAGCCTTACAGTTTGTGACTACATGGCCAGTATCAAGGGCAGTACCATTCAGCCCAGACTTTTTATGTTCTCATCTGTTGTAGAAAGCTTCCAGGTTTTCTATGAAAGCAGCTTTGATGTTGTCCTCTTTTAATACCCTTGTGATTTTAGTCCACAGATTTTCCTCATTTGGGCATACCCAAAAACACTTCTCTGTTTTAATACTGCTTGTAGCTAGTTCTTGGATATCTGCACAAGGGGCGTGACACCAATTTCCACAAAAATTATAATTTATCCATGTGGAAGCCCGTTTGTTTGACTGACCACAGACTACACACAGCTTCATAATGATTTGAATGGTTGATTTACTGCAATTCTACTAGCAACCTCTTGAATATTCTATTAATAACCTTAAATGAAGCTCTAGCTATTTGTATTTCTGTTTCTAACTGTTTTTGTATATTGGACAGCTTACCGTCACGTTCCTGATTTTTTATGTTTGTTTTTTATAAGGGCGCCTACAACCCCATCTGTTTACAGTCTGCTTTATTGTCCAACGAAACCGTTTGAAACCAGTCAAGGGTTCGGACCATCAAGGGTTCGGACCAGTCAAGGGTTCGGACCAGTCAAGGGTTCGGACCAGTCAAGGGTTCGGACCAGTCAAGGGTTCGGACCAGTCGATCTGATCTGATCAGTGGGTCACTTATTTAAAACATACTGGTCGGTGATTGAGCTAACACATGAAGGATCTACTGGAAAAATTTTCTACCCGAGTAATATGTGATTTGATTGATACAAAAGTATAACTTGCGTGTTGAAGAAATGGGTGACTGCTGGCAACTCCTACAGTGATGAACGGTCGACCTCAACCCTTGTTTATCAATCGCTGTATCTAGCTTTTCTATTTTTTTTTTCCGTCTCCACCACAATAAATGCTATATTATCACTATAGTTGACTGGTGGAAATTTTGGAGGAAGGACGCTTTTTCTGTAGTAATAATTGCTTCTCGTAGTGTATATTGCGACCGCTGGTAACTACAGGTTATATGAAATTCACAGTAACGTCTGGTATTTCAAGAAAAAGAAACTAATGAAAGTCACTCCACTTCACTAAGTACCATTATAATACTGGTTAGTTGCTACTACAACACTGTATTCTGCTATTCACTGGTATCACTAGATTATATGCGAGTACACTAGCAGGCCAGGAAGATTATTAAAAACAGCTGACCTGTGGTAAGTTTCTGGCGACTTCTGGCACCTGCCTCTATAGGCTTATCACTTCATTTACAAATTCACCTGTTTTCAAATGACACTTTAGCCTTTATCATCAATATACTAGGGAGCCACTGTAGTATACACTATACACTATGTATACTCAATGTTATCAGGGAGACTTTCTTTCCTCTGACACGAAAAGTTCAATTATTATTATTTTTTCCACACGGGACACAGGCCTATGATTCTCCTCTGGGAGTAAACTCTGCTAGGTAGTGCACACTAATTCTCCTTTTTTGACTCAGTATATAATGTTTTCCGCCCAAGATTGGTTCCAGGCGCTAGAGGGATGTGTCGTATAGGATTGATGGCACAAATTAAAGTTCTAGCACGTAAGAGCGACCGTGAAAACACCAGAAAACCCGGAGCACAACGAGACATGCTGACCTAATGTAATTATAGGTTAATAATAGAAGGAATTTGGGAAATTCCCATCTAGGTAGTCCCCGGCATGGGCATTGGTATGTGGGATTTTACTGGCGAGATTAGTTCCTATGGTTGAGAAGAAGTCGTTTATCTTGTTAGCTGTGTCAGTGGGATGTTGTGGTGTTTCATTAGGTTTAGTTAAGACAATATTCTTGTTTTTTTTTTCAGTTTGTGGGTCCCTAGAATCTGAGAGAGTGTTTTCCAGGTCTTTTTTTATATCTCCTCTAGTGTCTGTGAATCTACTGGAGTAGTATAGTTGTTTGGCTTTCTTTATTACTTTGGTGAGAACTGATGAATAGTGTTTAAGAATATCTTTGTGTATTAAGCCCTGTTTATATTGCTTTTCATATTGGTGTTTCTTGTCAATGGATTTCAGAATGGTGCTGGTTAGCCATGGGCAACCAAGCCGTTTGTTTGTGATCTGTTTTGTTTTTATAGGACAATGTTTGTTGTATAGTCTAAGTAATTTGTTAAGAAAAATGTCTGTCCAGTCATCAATACCATTGGCCTTGGAGAATTCTGTAGGCCAGTCAACAGTCTCTAGGTCAGCTGTGAACTTCCTTATTGAGGCCTCGTCATGGAGTCTAAATGAGACTTTGTTGTATTCAAGTGGTGGTTTACTAATGTTTGTCAAGAGGAAGGTAGGGTAGTGGTCTGTAGTGCTATCTGTGATTATCCCTGATTTAAGGGGGGCTAGTATATTGGTCCACATGTGGTCTGTTATGGTTGCACTTGTCTCAGTGAGCCTGGTTGGGTTAGTTATTGTTGGTATGAGAAGTGTGTTGTTCATATTGTTGATGAAATCAGTTACAGGCTGATCATCTAGTAAGCCAAGGTTGATGTTGAAGTCTCCAGCTAAGAGAAGGTGGTGCTTATTCATTTGTCTGTTTGTTATTAGTGACTTTAATTTCTCACTGAAATTTGGGATGTTTGTGTGAGGTATCCGGTAAATGGCACCGATTGTTATAGGTGTCTTGAGGTTTTTTACAGTAAAATTAGCAAAAATGTATTCCCCATATTCATCACTAAAGCAAGTGGTGCTAATACAAGATAATTGGTTAGAGTAATAGATTGCAATACCACCCCCAACTTGGTTTGGTCTGCAGTTGTGAATTGCTGTGTATCCTGGTAGAGGGTAGATATCTATTGTGTCCTGCTTAATGAATAGACAGTTTATACGAGTTATGTTCCGTTATAAAAGTTCAGGGATGGCATTCAATTTCTCAACAAAATAAAAAAACACTTACTAAATAGTAAACAGAAGTAATCAATATCATCAGTATTATCCTTATCCTTGAGTCTCTTAAGTGCACTTCCATTATTGCTAAACATTAGTCATGCAGTAGTCACTAATAAGCAAAAGACACTGCACATAATGCAATATTCCCCCCCCCCCTCAACGGTGCTCCGTGGCCTGGTGGTTAAAGCTCTAGCTTCACACGGCGAGAGTCCGGGTTCGATTCCCGGCGAGGGTAGAGACATTAGACGTGTTTCCTTACACCTGTTGTCTATGTTCACCCATCAGTAATAATAGGTACCTGGGTGTTAGTGGACTGGTGTGGGTCGCATCCTGGGACAAAACTGACATAATTTGCGGGAAAAGCTCAACATAACAAGCGGCTTTATGTACTACTAGTATGTGAATGATGTCAGCTATGGTCTGTATACCTTGTACATGTACTGGTAGTAAATAAAGATTATAATTATTAAAGAATTTTAATTTAGTTTTGTTTAGTGTTTGTGTGAATGAAGTGGTGCAGAGACCAGCTCCTCTGAGGTGATGCAGGGACCAGCTCCTCTGGGTGAGGTGGTGCAGAGACCAGCTCCTCTGAGGTGGTGCAGGGGCCAACTGCTCTGAGTGAGGTGGTGCAAGGACCACCTACTCTGAGGTGGTGCAGGGACCAGCTACTCTGAGGTGGTGCAGGGACCAGCTCCTCTGAGGTGATGCAGGGACCAGCTCCTCTGGGTGAGGTGGTGCAGAGACCAGCTCCTCTGAGGTGGTGCAGGGGCCAACTGCTCTGAGTGAGGTGGTGCAAGGACCACCTACTCTGAGGTGGTGCAGGGACCAGCTACTCTGAGGTGGTGCAGGGACCAGCTACTCTGAGGTGGTGCAGGGACCAGCTACTCTGAGGTGGTGCAGGGACCAGCTCCTCTGAGGTGGTGCAGGGACCAGCTCCTCTGAGGTGGTGCAGGGAACAGCTCCTCTGAGGTGGTGCAGGGACCAGCCCTGAGGTGGTGCAGGGACCAGCTGCTCTGAGGTGGAGCAGGGGCCAGCTGCTCTGAATGAGGTGGTGCAGGGACCAGCTGCTCTGAATGAGGTGGTGCAGGGACCAGCTGCTCTGAATGAGGTGGTGCAGGGACCAGCTGCTCTGAATGAGGTGGTGCAGGGACCAGCTACTCTGAGTGAGGTGGTGCAGGGACCAGCTGCTCTAAATGAGGTGGTGCAGGGACCAGCTACTCTAAGGTGGTGCAGGGGTCAGCTGCTCTGAGTGAGGTGGTGCAGGGGCCAGCTGCTCTGAGTGAGGTGGTGCAGGGACCAGCTGCTATGAGTGAGGTGGTGCAGGGACCAGCTCATCTGAGGTGGTGCAGGGGCCAGCTGCTCTGAATGAGGTGGTGCAGGGACCAACTGCTCTGAATGAGGTGGTGCAGGGACCAGCTCCTCTGAGGTGGTGCAGGGACCAGCTGCTCTGAATGAGGTGGTGCAGGGACCAGCTGCTCTTAATGAGGTGGTGCAGGGACCAGCTGCTCTTAATGAGGTGGTGCAGGGACCAGCTCCTCTGAGGTGGTGCAGGGGCCAGCTCCTCTGAATGAGGTGGTGCAGAGGCCAGCTACTCTGAGTGAGGTGGTGCAGGGACCAGCTACTCTGAGTGAGGTGGTGCAGGGACCAGCTACTCTGAGTGAGGTGGTGCAGGGACCAGCTACTCTTGAGTGAGGTGGTGCAGGGACCAGCTACTCTGAGTGAGGTGGTGCAGGGACCAGCTGCTCTGAGTGAGGTGGTGCAGGGACCAGATACTCTGAGTGAGGTGGTGAGATAAGATAAGATTTCGTTCGGATTTTTAACCCCGGAGGGTTAGCCACCCAGGATAGCCCAAGAAAGTCAGTGCGTCATCGAGGACTGTCTAACTTATTTCCATTGGGGTCCTTAATCTTGTCACCCAGGATGCGACCCACACCAGTCGACTATCACCCAGGTACTTATTTGCTGCTAGGTGAACAGGACAACAGGTGTAAGGAAACGTGTCGGAATTTCCACCCGCCGGGAATCGAACCCGGGCCCTCCGTGTGTGAAGCGGGAGCTTTAGCCACCAGGCCACCGGGACCGCCGGGACCAGCTACTCTGAGTGAGGTGGTGCAGGGACCAGCTACTCTGAGTGAGGTGGTGCAGGGACCAGCTACTCTGAGTGAGGTGGTGCAGGGACCAGCTACTCTGAGTTTACCTGGAGTTTACCTGGAGAGAGTTCCGGGGGTCAATGCCCCCGCGGCCCGGTCTGTGACCAGGCCTCCTGGTGGATCAGAGCCTGATCAACCAGACTGTTGCTGCTCTGAATGAGGTGGTGCAGGGGCCAGCTACTCTGAGTTTACCTGGAGAGAGTTTCGGGGGTCAATGCCCCCGCGGCCCGGTCTGTGACCAGGCCTCCTGGTGGATCAGCGCCTGATCAACCAGGCTGTTGCTGCTGGCTGCACGCAAACCAACGTACGAGCCACAGCCTGGCTGATCAGGAACTGACTTTAGGTGCTTGTCCAGTGCCAGCTTGAAGACTGCCAGGGGTCTGTTGGTAATCCCCCTTATGTGTGCTGGGAGGCAGTTGAACAGTCTCGGGCCCCTGACACTTATTGTATGGTCTCTTAACGTGCTAGTGACACCCCTGCTTTTCATTGGGGGATGGTGCATCGTCTGCCAAGTCTCTTGCTTTCGTAGTGAGTGATTTTCGTGTGCAAGTTCGGTACTAGTCCCTCTAGGATTTTTCCAGGTGTATATAATCATGTATCTCTCCCTCCTGCGTTCCAGGGAATACAGGTTTAGAAACCTCAAGCGCTCCCAGTAATTGAGGTGTTTTTATCTCCGTTATGCGCGCCGTGAAAGTTCTCTGTACATTTTCTAGGTCGGGCAATTTCACCTGCCTTGAAAGGTGCTGTTAGAGTGCAGCAATATTCCAGCCTAGATAGAACAAGTGACCTGAAGAGTGTCATCATGGGCTTGGCCTCCCTAGTTTTGAAGGTTCTCATTATCCATCCTGTCATTTTTCTAGCAGATGCGATTGATACAATGTTATGGTCCTTGAAGGTGAGATCCTCCGACATAATCACTCCCAGGTCTTTGACGTTGGTGTTTCGCTCTATTTTGTGGCCAGAATTTGTTTTGTACTCTGATGAAGATTTAATTTCCTCATGTTTACCATACCTGGAGACCTGGAGAGAGTTTCGGGGGTCAACGCCCCCGCGGCCCGGTCTGTGACCAGGCCATATGTGAGTAATTGAAATTTCTCATCGTTGAACTTCATATTGTTTTCTGCAGCCCACTGAAAGATTTGGTTGATGTCCGCCTGGAGCCTTGCAGTGTCTGCAATGGAAGACACTGTCATGCAGATTCGGGTGTCATCTGCAAAGGAAGACACGGTGCTGTGGCTGACATCCTTGTCTATGTCGGATATGAGGATGAGGAACAAGATGGGAGCTAGTACTGTGCCTTGTGGAACAGAGCTTTTCACCGTAGCTGCCTCGGACTTTACTCTGTTGACGACTACTCTCTGTGTTCTGTTAGTGAGGAAATTATAGATCCATCGACCGACTTTTCCTGTTATTCCTTTAGCGCGCATTTTGTGCGCTATTACGCCATGGTCACACTTGTCGAAGGCTTTTGCAAAGTCTGTACATATTACATCTGCATTCTTTTTGTCTTCTAGTGCATTTAGGACCTTGTCGTAGTGATCCAGTAGTTGAGACAGACAGGAGCGACCTGTTCTAAACCCATGTTGCCCTGGGTTGTGTAACTGATGGGTTTCTAGATGGGTGGTGATCTTGCTTCTTAGGACCCTTTCAAAGATTTTTATGATATGGGGTGTTAGTGCTATTGGTCTGTAGTTCTTTGCTGTTGCTTTACTGCCCCCTTTGTGGAGTGGGGCTATGTCTGTTGTTTTTAGTAACTGAGGGACGACCCCCGTGTCCATGCTCCCTCTCCATAGGATGGAAAAGGCTCGTGATAGGGGCTTCTTGCAGTTCTTGATGAACACAGAGTTCCCCTGAGTCTGGCCCTGGGGCAGAGTGCATGGGAAAGTCATTTATCGCCTGTTCGAAGTCATTTGGCGTCAGGATAACATCGGATAGGCTTGTGTTAATCAAATTTTGTGGCTCTCTCATAAAAAATTCATTTTGATCTTCGACTCTCAGTCTGGTTAGCGGCTTGCTAAAAACTGAGTCATATTGGGACTTGAGTAGCTCACTCATTTCCTTGCTGTCATCTGTGTAGGACCCATCTTGTTTAAGTAGGGGCCCAATACTGGGCGTTGTTCTCGATTTTGATTTGGCATAGGAAAGAAATACTTTGGGTTTCTTTCGATTTCATTTATAGCTTTTAGTTCTTCCCGCGATTTCCTGACTCCTAAAGGATTCTTTTAGCTTAAGTTCGATGCTTGCAATTTCTCTGACCAGTGTCTCCCTGCGCATTTCAGATATATTGACCTCTTTTAGCCGCTCTGTTAAATTCTTTTCCGTCGCCTGTAAAGGGAGCGCCTGTCTCTTTCTATTTTACATTTTACTCCTCCTTTTTCTTAGAGGAATAAGCCTTGTGCATACATCGAGTGCCACCGAGTTAATCTGTTCTAGGCATAAGTTGGGGTCTGTGTTGCTTAGTATATCTTCCCAGCTTATATCGGTTAGGACTTGGTTTACTTGGTCCCACTTATGTTTTGTTATTGAAGTTGAATTTTGGTGAATGCTCCCTCGTGACTAGTCTCATTTTGTCGGTCTGGGGCTCCTCGCATACATGTCTGAACCTCAATTATGTTGTGATCTGAGTATATTTGTTTTTGATATGGTGACATTTCTTATCAGATCATCATTGTTAGTGAATATGAGGTCTAGTGTATTCTCCAGTCTAGTAGGCTCTATTATTTGCTGGTTTAAATTGAATTTTGTGCAGAGATTTAAAAGCTCGTGTGAGTGTGAGTTTTCATCAGAGCTGCCTCCTGGTGTTATTACTGCAACAATATTATTTGCTATATTCCTCCATTTTAGGTGCCTTAAGTTGAAATCCCCCAGGAGCAAGATGTTGGGTGCAGGAGCTGGAAGATTTTCCAGACAGTGGTCAATTTTTAACAGCTGTTCCTGGAATTGCTGAAATTGCTGCTAGAAAAATGACAGGATGGATAATGAGAACCTTCAAAACTAGGGAGGCCAAGCCCATGATGACACTCTTCAGGTCACTTGTTCTATCTAGGCTGGAATATTGCTGCACTCTAACAGCACCTTTCAAGGCAGGTGAAATTGCCCACCTAGAAAATGTACAGAGAACTTTCACGGCGCGCATAACGGAGATAAAACACCTCAATTACTGGGAGCGCTTGAGGTTTCTAAACCTGTATTTCCCTGGAACGCAGGAGGGAGAGATACATGATTATATACACCTGGAAAATCCTAGAGGGACTAGTACCGAACTTGCACACGAAAATCACTCACTACGAAAGCAAAAGACTTGGCAGACGATGCACCATCCCCCCAATGAAAAGCAGGGGTGTCACTAGCACGTTAAGAGACCATACAATAAGTGTCAGGGGCCCGAGACTGTTCAACTGCCTCCCAGCACACATAAGGGGGATTACCAACAGACCCCTGGCAGTCTTCAAGCTGGCACTGGACAAGCACCTAAAGTCAGTTCCTGATCAGCCGGGCTGTGGCTCGTACGTTGGTTTGCGTGCAGCCAGCAGCAACAGCCTGGTTGATCATGCGCTGATCCACCAGGAGGCCTGGTCACAGACCGGGCCGCAGGGGCGTTGACCCCCGAAACTCTCTCCAGGTAAACTCCAGGTAAACTCCAGATGTTGCATCCGGAGGCTTGTAGACTACCACAATGACTAGGTTTTGGTTCTCGACCTTTACTGCTAAAACTTCCACTACGTCATTTGAGGCCTTAAGCAGTTCTGTGCAAACAAGTGACTCTGCAATGTATAGGCCAACCCCCCCCTTTTGCCTGTTCACTCTGTCACATCTGTATAGGTTGTAACCTGGGATCCATATTTCATTGTCCAAGTGATCCTTTATGTGGGTCTCAGTGAAAGCCGCGAACATTGCCTTTGCCTCTGCAAGCAGTCCACGGATGAAAGGTATTTTGTTGTTTGTTGCTGGCTTTAGACCCTGTATATTTGCAAAGAAGAATGTTATCGGACTGGTGGTATTGTTGGTACTGGGGGGGGGGATTTTTTTTCCGGCATTAGTATCTGTATTTGTTGGTTTGGAGTGGAGGCCATCGACTGTGGTTCCACTCCAGGAATGACTGGATTTGGTGTACGATTTCTGCCATTTCCTGCCAGTTTTTTCCTTCCTGGCACTAAAAAACCTCTCCCTCTTGAGTGGCTGTGGCTACCCAGGTGGTGCAGGGACCAGCTACTCTGAGTGAGGTGGTGCAGGGACCAGCTACTCTTGAGTGAGGTGTGCGGGGACCAGCTACTCTGAGTGAGGTGGTGCAGGGACCAGCTACTCTGAGTGAGGTGGTGCAGGGACCAGCTACTCTGAGTGAGGTGGTGCAGGGACCAGCTACTCTGAGTGAGGTGGTGCAGGGACGAGCTACTCTTGAGTGAGGTGGTGCAGGGACCAGCTACTCTGAGTGAGGTGGTGCAGGGACCAGCTACTGAGTGAGGTGGTGCAGGGACCAGCTACTCTGAGTGAGGTGGTGCAGGGACCAGCTACTCTGAGTGAGGTGGTGCAGGGACCAGCTACTCTGAGTGAGGTGGTGAGATAAGATAAGATTTCGTTCGGATTTTTAACCCCGGAGGGTTAGCCACCCAGGATAACCCAAGAAAGTCAGTGCGTCATCGAGGACTGTCTAACTTATTTCCATTGGGGTCCTTAATCTTGTCACCCAGGATGCGACCCACACCAGTCGACTATCACCCAGGTACTTATTTGCTGCTAGGTGAACAGGACAATAGGTGTAAGGAAACGTGTCGGAATTTCCACCCGCCGGGAATCGAACCCGGGCCCTCCGTGTGTGAAGCGGGAGCTTTAGCCACCAGGCCACCGGGACCGCCGGGACCAGCTACTCTGAGTGAGGTGGTGCAGGGACCAGCTACTCTGAGTGAGGTGGTGCAGGGACCAGCTACTCTGAGTGAGGTGGTGCAGGGACGAGCTAAATCTGAGTGAGGTGGTGCAGGGACCAGCTACTCTGAGTGAGGTGGTGCAGGGACCAGCTACTCTGAGTGAGGTGGTGCAGGGACCAGCTACTCTGAGTGAGGTGGTGCAGGGACCAGCTACTCTGAGTGAGGTGGTGCAGGGACCAGCTACTGAGTGAGGTGGTGCAGGGACCAGCTACTCTGAGTGAGGTGGTGCAGGGACCAGCTACTCTGAGTGAGGTGGTGCAGGGACCAGCTCCTCTTATCATAATCACTCAGATAACAGGTGGCACTGTGTACCTGGCACCTCCATAACTACTAGTTCTTTAGTTTCTGAAGTAAGTATTATTACTTACGTACATAATTTCCTACTTACGTACATACTTACATACTTATTATGTCTTGAAGGAGGAGAGGTGGGAAGATAATGTCATATATAATATATAATATACGTGGCTAACAAAGGTAGTAATGTCGAGTTTGACGTCTTCTCATTATGGTATATTTTTGGGTATTAAAATGCTACATAAATACCAGGAGCTGCCTATATTACATATATACTTAGATGATTATACTGCTATTTAGGTTTTCAATTATTATATGCTTTATTTGTGCTGTAACAATGGAAATAAGTCACTTGTGTTTCGGTTATCCTAGGTAATTTATATCATAATTGTTCCTATGACTAAATAAACTTGTGTTATTGTCATTGGTTTTAACAATAAAATAATGATGTAAAGCAGGATAACCCACCACCACAACCTGGCTGATCAGGATTACCATGAATTTGTTGAAATTGCCCCATAAAAACAGTAAGGGTCTGCAGGTAATTACCATTATAGTTGAGTGGAACAATGTTGTTAAGCCTTCAACCTCTTATCCCCTCAAGGAAGGTTCCTTGATGTTGGTGAGGGGCTCTTGATTTAGGGAATTGGATCTGTGCTCCAGTTCCCCGAATTAAGCCTGAATGCCTTCCACATCCCCCCCAGGCGCTGTATAATCCTCCGGGTTTAGCGCTTCCCCTTGATTATAATAATAATAATAATTCAACCTCTTATATGTACCTAGAATTATCACTTGATGCAGTTATTACACCCGTGTGGGTGATGGACTCTTGATATGAAGAAATTGGACCTATCCTCCCCTTCCTTGGATCAGTCCTGAATTCCTCTCAATATCCTAGGCACTGTATAATCTCTGAGGGTTTAGCACTCCCCATGGTTGTCTTGCACCATCTACACTGCCTCCCATTCTTGTGCACCATCTACACTGCCTCCCATTCTTGTGCACCATCTACACTGCCTCCCACTCTTGTGCACCATCTACACTGCCTCCCATTCTTGTGCACCATCTACACTGCCTCCCACTCTTGTGCATATTCAGTATTTTCCATATGTATAATTTATTTTTCTCCTGTGTTTCAGAGAATATAATTTTACAGGCTTTAGGCATTGCCAATAATTTAGGTGTTTGACATGATTTATGGCAATCAGATTTCTCTATATTCTTTAACTTTCATTTTATTCTTGACTGTTTTACCAATAGTAGGATAGGATAGGATAGGATTTCGTTCGGATTTTTAACCCCAGAGGGTTAGCCACCCAGGATAACCCAAGAAAGTCAGTGCGTCATCGAGGACTGTCTAACTTATTTCCATTGGGGTCCTTAATCTTGTCCCCCAGGATGCGACCCACACCAGTCGACTAACACCCAGGTACCTATTTGCTGCTAGGTGAACAGGACAACAGGTGTAAGGAAACGTGTCGAATGTTTCCACCCGCCGGGAATCGAACCCGGGCCCTCCGTGTGTGAAGCGGGAGCTTTAGCCACCATGTATTCCAGTCATTATATGAATTCATCGCTAATTTAGGAGTTAGCCATCCAGCATAACCCAAGAAAGTCAGTGTGTCATCGAGGGACTGTCTGTTTTATTTCCGATGGGGTCCTCAGTCTTGGCCCCCAGGATGCCGTCCACACCAGTCAAATAACACCCCAGGTACCTACTTGCTTGGTAGATGAATGGGACAACAGGTGTAAGGAAACATGCCCAATGTTTCCATCCTTGCTAGGGATTGAACCACGGACACTCAGTGTGTGAAGCGAGAGTGTTGCCTACCAGGCAACAGGCCACTATCCAACCTATTATTTTCCTATTTTTTTTTTTTTTTAGAGATGGCGTCCAAAATACCTGATGTGTCGTCACTGGTGTCTAAGGCCCAGGCAGTTTTTACTGCCACATATGGTGGCACTGCAGAGGTAGCTGTGTCAGCACCTGGAAGAGTCAACATTATTGGAGAGCATACTGATTACAACGATGGATTTGTCTTTCCCATGGTGAGTGTCTTATGTGAAAATGAATTAAGAGTAGTCCCTTGAGTTACAATGCATCCAGAAAATGTGAAGTATCTCAAAATTATTATAACACAAATCCCAAAATATATGGTTTTTAGGTAATTCATTTGAAGACCCCAGAAGTGCAACTTTTACTGTACCTTACTGTACCATCTCTTTGGTAATTTCTCTACTTTTTTTTCACTCGGTTAGATTTGTCAGCCACTTTAATATTCTATATTATTTCTTTTTGCTTGATATAGTAGACATGGTTGTGAAAAACCATACTTGCACATAAATGCACTAATTCTAAATCCTTGATTATGTTTTTTAACAATTTCTTTCTCAATTTATAGAGAAATTGCCTCTTTACTGTGCGCTTTAGGGACCATAATGACTTGGTAACACAAAAATAGCATAACTAAATCACAGCTATGGTTATGAAGTGTAAATAATCCAGAGTTGGTACGAGCAACACGTGGTAGCATCAAACTGAAGAGAAAACAATAAACTGTAGTACAAATGCTGTTATTGGCTGAGATGCTGCCATACAAAACATTCATTCCCTTTGCTGATTGGCTGCTAGAGCATCCCCAGTGACACTTCTATTGGCTCGGAAATGCCAAAGAGGCAAGCTACTGCATTGCTGATTGGCTGGGGCCCATGCCAATCATCATACACATATCATGTGGCAAATTTTTCATTGCAGCTCAAAGCTAAATTTCATTATGAAAATAAATTGTAAATGAAAATTATCATAACACATGCCCGTCATTACTCAAGGGACTACTGTACTATACTGTATGGTTTTTATTCTAAGTTTATTAATATGTTAATGCAGTGTTACACTGTGCTTACAAAAATTGATGTTGATCTAAAATCTCATTTCACTGAATACGTACAGTGCTGCATTGTGTGTAAAAATGGTACTAAACAGTTTCTTCCAAAAAATGAGAATATGAAAAGAGGGGGGTATGAGGAGTTCCAGACTTACAAACCCCGAGTTACAATGATTTACACTTACAAATGATGCACGAAAGATATAATAGAGTGGAACCTTCGTTTTTGTATGCCTCAGCTTGCATGTAAAGCCAGTTGTTCTCTATGAAATGTATTTTTTGATAATATTTCCCATAAGAAATAATGTAAATCCAATTAATTCTTTCCAGACACCCAAAAATATTAACAAAAAATAAATTTTATGGAGAATAACTGTGGCTTTACATGCAAGCTGGGGCATATGAAAACTGAGGTTCCAGTGTATTGATAATATAATTTTTTATGAACCCTATCTGCAGTGACAAATGTATGAATCAATTATCCTGTGTACTCTCATTTTATTTTGGGTAATATGTAGGTAGTAGGTTGGTAGACAGCAACCACCCAGGGAGGTACTACCGTCCTGCCAAGTGAGTGTAAAATGAAAGCCTCTGATTGTTTTACATGATGGTAGGATTGCTGATGTCTTTTGTCTGTCTCATAAATATGCAAGATTACAGGCATGTCTTGCTACTTCTACTTACACTTAGGTCACACTACACATACATGTACACATTTATTTATACACACTCATCTGAGTTTTCTTAGATTTTATCTTAATAGTTCTTGGTCTTATTAATTTTCCTTTTATATCCATGGGGAAGTGGAATAAGAATCTTTCCTCCGTAAGCCATGCGTGTTGTAAAAGTCAACTAAAATGCCGGGAACAATGGGCTAGTAACCCCTTTTCCTGTAAAGATTACTAAAAAGAATAAGAAGAAAAAATTGTCAAAGTGGGAAGTCTGAATGTGCGTGGATGTTGTGCAGATGATAAGAAAGAGATGATTGTGGATGTTATGAATGAGAAGAAGCTGGATGTCCTGGCTTTAAGTGAAACAAAGCTGAAGGGGGTGGGAGAGTTTCAGTGGAGAGGAATAAATGGGATTAGTCAGGGGTTTCAAATAGAGTTAGAGCTAAAGAAGGAGTAGCAATAATGTTGAAGGATAAGCTATGGCAGGAAAAGAGGGACTATAAATGTATTAATTCAAGGATTATGTGGAGTAAAATAAAGATTGGATGTGAAAAGTGGGTTATAATAAGCGTGTATGCACCTGGAGAAGAGAGAAGTGTAGAGAGAGAGAGAGAGATTTGGGAAATGTTGAGTGAATGCGTGGGGAGTTTTGAATCAAGTGTGAGAGTAATGGTGGTTGGGATTTCAATGCTAAAGTGGTAAAAATGTTATGGAGGGAGTAGTAGGTAAATTTGGGGTGCCAGGGGTAAATGTAAATGGGGAGCCTTTAATTGAGCTATGTGTGAAAGAAATTTGGTAATAAGTAATACATATTTTATGAAAAGAGGATAAATAAATATACAAGGTATGATGTAGCACGTAATGAAAGTAGTTTATTTAGATTATGTATTGGTGGATAAAAGGTTGATGGTAGGCTCCAGGATGTACATGTTTATAGAGGGGCAACTGATATATCGGATCATTATTTAGTTTGTAGCTACAGTTAGAGTAAGAGGTAGATTGGGAAAAGAGGAAGGTGGCAACAACAAGTAAGAGGGAGGTGAAAGTGTATAAACTAAGGGAGGAGGAAGTTCGGTGAGATATAAGCGACTATTGGCAGAAAGGTGGGCTAGTGCAAAGATGAGTAGTGGGGGGGTTGAAGAGGGTTGGAATAGTTTTAAAAATGCAGTATTAGAATGTGGGGCAGAAGTTTGTGGTTATAGGAGGGTGGGAGCAGGAGGGAAAGAGGAGTGATTGGTGGAATGATGAAGTAAAGGGTGTGATAAAAGAGAAAAAGGTAGCTAATGAGAGGTTTTTTACAAAGCAGAAGTGTTATAAGAAGAGCAGAGTATATGGAGAGTAAAAGAAAGGTAAAGAGAGTGGTGAGAGAGTGCAAAAGGAGAGCAGATGATAGAGTGGGAGAGGCACTGTCAAGAAATTTTAATGAAAATAAGAAAAAATTTTGGAGTGAGTTAAACAAGTTAAGAAAGCCTAGGGAAAATATGGATTTGTCAGTTAAAAACAGAGTAGGGGAGTTAGTAGATGGGAGATGGAGGTATTGGGTAGATGGCGAGAATATTTTGAGGAACTTTTAAATGTTAAGGAAGAAACAGAAGCAGTAATTTCATGCACTGGTCAGGGAGGTATACCATCTTTTAGGAGTGAAGAAGAGCAGAATGTAAGTGTGGGGGGGGGTACGTGAGGCATTAGTAAAATGAAAGGGGTAAAGCAGCTGGAACTGATGGGATCATGACAGAAATGTTAAAAGCAGGGGGGATATAGTGTTGGAGTGGTTGGTACTTTTGTTTAATAAATGTATGAAAGAGGGGAAGGTACCTAGGGATTGGCGGAGAGCATGTATAGTCCCTTTATATAAAGGGAAAGGGGACAAAAGAGACTGTAAAAATTATAGAGGAATAAGCTTACTGAGTATACCAGGAAAAGTGTACGGTAGGGTTATAATTAAAAGAATTAGAGGTAAGACAGAATGTAGGATTGCGGATGAGCAAGGAGGTTTCAGAGTGGGTAGGGGATGTGTAGATCAAGTGTTTACATTGAAGCATATATGTGAACAGTATTTAGATAAAGGTAGGGAAGTTTTTATTGCATTTATGGATTTAGAAAAGGCATATGATAGAGTGGATAGAGGAGCAATGTGGCAGATGTTGCAAGTATATTATATGGAATAGGTGGTAAGTTATTAAATGCTGTAAAGAGTTTTTATGAGGATAGTGAGGCTCAGGTTAGGGTGTGTAGAAGAGAGGGAGACTACTTCCCGGTAAAAGTAGGTCTTAGACAGGGATGTGTAATGTCACCATGGTTGTTTAATATATTTATAGATGGGGTTGTAAAGGAAGTAAATGCTAGGGTGTTCGGGAGAGGGGTGGGATTAAATTTTGGGGAATCAAATTCAAAATGGGAATTGACTCAGTTACTTTTTGCTGATGATACTGTGCTTATGGGAGATTCTAAAGAAAAATTGCAAAGGTTAGTGGATGAGTTTGGAATGTGTGTAAAGGTAGAAAGTTTGAAAGTGAAAATAGAAAAGAGTAAGGTGATGAGGGTGTCAAATGATTTAGATAAAGAAAAATTGGATATCAAATTGGGGAGGAGGAGTATGGAAGAAGTGAATGTTTTCAGATACTTGGGAGTTGACGTGTCGGCGGAATGGATTTATGAAGGATGAGGTTAATCATAGAATTGATGAGGGAAAAAAGGTGAGTGGTGCGTTGAGGTATATGTGGAGTCAAAAAACGTTATTTATGGAGGCAAAGAAGGGAATGTATGAAAGTATAGTAGTACCAACATATATGGGTGTGAAGCTTGGGTGGTAAATGCAGCAGCGAGGAGACGGTTGGAGGCAGTGGAGATGTCCTGTTTAAGGGCAATGTGTGGTGTAAATATTATGCAGAAAATTCGGAGTGTGGAAATTAGGAGAAGGTGTGGAGTTAATAAAAGTATTAGTCAGAGGGCAGAAGAGGGGTTGTTGAGGTGGTTTGGTCATTTAGAGAGAATGGATCAAAGTAGAATGACATGGAAAGCATATAAATCTATAGGGGAAGGAAGGCGGGGTAGGGTCGTCCTCGAAAGGGTTGGAGAGAGGGGGTAAAGGAGGTTTTGTGGGCAAGGGCTTGGACTTCCAGCAAGCGTGCGTGAGCGTGTTAGATAGGAGTGAATGGAGACGAATGGTACTTGGGACCTGACGATCTGTTGGAGTGTGAGCAGGGTAATATTTAGTGAAGGGATTCGGGGAAACCGGTTATTTTCATATAGTCGGACTTGAGTCCTGGAAATGGGAAGTACAATGCCTGCACTTTAAAGGAGGGGTTTGGGATATTGGCAGTTTGGAGGGATATGTTGTGTATCTTTATATGTGTATGCTTCTAGACTGTTGTATTCTGAGCACCTCTGCAAAAACAGTGATAATGTGCGAGTGTGGTGAAAGTGTTGAATGATGATGAAAGTATTTTCTTTTTGGGGATTTTCTTTCTTTTTTGGGTCACCCTGCCTCGGTGGGAGACGGCCGACTTGTTGAAAAAAAAAAAAATATGTTCTGGGTTACAAACACATTATTTGAGAGTTGTAACATTAGAGGTGCAACTTGGTGAGTTGGTGATGGAATACCATAGAGAAGACTAGGAATCCATTCAGAAAGCATCTCAGCCCCAAACCTGCCAGAAAATACACCAAACCAGAGACAAACATAATGTACAGTGATACGTCAATATTCAAACTTAATCCATTCCAAGAGGCTGTTCAAATAGTGAGATGTAATAATGTTGGTGGAATTACTGACACTATGTAAAGTAAAAGTACACAAGTGCAACTAGAGAGAACTAATGTGGCAACTCAGGCCTATTGTGCCAATGTTGAATGAATGGCAAATGAAACATATATATACGTTTGGGGTGCTACGCGAGAGAACGTATATATACGTTTTGACCGTTTAAGGATTAAGAAGGAGAGAAGACAAATTATATATTTTTTTTTTTTTCAAAAAGTCGGTCGTCTCCCACCGAGGCAGGGTGACCCAAAAAAGAAAGAAAATCCCCAAAAAGAAAATACTTTCATCATCATTCAACACTTTCACCACACTCACACATTATCACTGCTTTTGCAGAGGTGCTCAGAATACAACAGCTTAGAAGCATATACGTATAAAGATACACAACATATCCCTCCAAACTGCCAATATCCCAAACCACTCCCTTTTAAAATGCAGGCATTGTACTTCCCATTTCCAGGACTCAAATCCGACTATATGAAAATTAACCGGTTTCCCTGAAACCCTTCACTAAATATTACCCTGCTCACACTCCAACAGATCGGGCAGCCCCAAGTATCATTCGTCTCCATTCACTCCTATCTAACCGCTCATGCACGCTTGCTGGAAGTCCAAGCCCCTCGCCCACAAAACCTCCTTTACCCCCTCTTTCCAACCCTTTCGAGGACGTCCCCTACCCTCTTTCCCTTCCCCTATAGATTTATATGCTTTCCATGTCATTCTACTTTGATCCATTCTCTCTAAATGACCAAACCACCTCAACAACCCCTCTTCTGCCCTCTGACTAATGCTTTTTTTAATCCACACCTTCTCCTAATTTCCACCTCCGAATTTTCTGCATAATATTTACACCACACATTGCCCTTAGACAGGACATCTCCACTGCTCCAACCGTCTCCTCGCTGCTGAAATTTACCACCCAAGCTTCACATCCATATATAAATATATATATATATATATATATATATATATATAATTATAAATATATATATATATATATGTATAATATTTTATATATGTATATATATATATATATATATATATATATATTATATATATATATATATTATATATATATTTATATATATATATATATACATATATATATATAATCCTATATATATATATATATAACGTATATATATATATATATTATATATATATATATATATTTTATATAATATATATATATATTATATATATATATATATATTATATATATATATATAGTATATATATTTTTTTTTTTTAATGTACCAGCCATCTCCCACTGAGACAGGGTGACCTAGAAATAAAAAGGAAAGTTTTTCCTTCTACATTTAGTAATTTATACAGGAGAAGGGGTTGAATATCAAAATGGTATATAATGCCGACAGGTTGGTAGGTAAGACATATAGGCAACTTTATTCTGAAACGTTTCGCCTACACAGTAGGCTTCTTCAGTCGAGTACAGAAAGTAGGCAGGAGCAGTAGAGATGTGAAGATGATGTAATCAGTCCATCACCCTTGAAGTCGTAGATTTGAGGTTGTTAGTCCCTCAGTCAGTTCTGAAACGTTTCACAATAAAGTTGCCTAAATGTTGCCTATGTGTCTTACCTACCAGGAGAAGGGGTTACTAGCCCCATTGCTCTCGGCATTTTAGTCTCCTCATACAACACACATGAATTATGGAAGAAGGATTCTTTTCTACTTCCCCATGGAGAAGAAATAATCATAATAATGTTAATACAGTATACTGTAATTGTACATTAGACCAGAATTGGATTATGCAGCAGTAGTGTGGTATCACCATAAACCATATTAGAGTTGATAAAATATAAGAAGTCCAGAAATGTACTACAAAATAGCTACCAGAGGGAAAGACTAAGAACATCGAAATTTGCCGAGTTTGCTGATAAGAGACAACATGATTACCACATATATAATTATAGAGGAATTCTGAAAAAATTATATACTTTAGAAGGTGGCTCTTAGCTCAGTGGTAGCATCTTTGACTCACAGCTGAAGGGCCTGAGTTCAATTCTTGGTGTGTCAATATATGCAGTAGTACCCCCGTATCCATGGATTTGGTTTCCATGGTTTCAATTATCCGCGATTTATGGTAGCTTGAAAATAACCCTTAATTTACATATGTAGGTATGTACGTATGTAAATGAAAGAACTTGTATATGAGGTTCTCTACTATCCACAGTTTCGGGTATCCATGGTAGGTCTTGGATTCATTTCATGCATGTTTTCTAATGTGTGATGTCCTAATTCCTTTGGTAATTCCTTATCTGTGATTTTGGGTCATTGTATGTGACAGCATAGTTAGCAAAGCTCATTTAAGATTCTCTTCATGTGGAATTGAATGTTTATGGCCTTGACTGAGATATATACAGCTGCCAAGAACTTGGAATGCCACTATGGCATAAAATGAAGGACACCTACATAATTAACACACAAATAACCAGCTCATAGAAACTTATGACAACATTCCAATCCGACTTGGACCGTTTCTTTCTCCTATGTGCAGTTTATTTGTGTATTGTTCCAGTCATGGTATTATGCCTTTTTGTTCTTCATAATTGATACATAACAGCATTTATAGCTGTGATTTGTGGATATGACAGTAACACACAAAAGGTTTTCTATGTTAAGAAACACGTTGATAAGATTACATTCTTTTAAATAACAGTTTTACATTTTTGTTTTAAATTACTGTTTATAAAATTAATTTCTTGTGCTAATATGTGTTCCCAGTATGAATATTTTACAATAAAAATATCCAGCTTTAACATATTGAAGA
The DNA here is from genome assembly GCF_026875155.1 of Cherax quadricarinatus. Taxonomy (NCBI): domain Eukaryota; kingdom Metazoa; phylum Arthropoda; class Malacostraca; order Decapoda; family Parastacidae; genus Cherax; species Cherax quadricarinatus. Next base: position 81,233,720 of record NC_069405.1, read on the forward strand.
AAGCCAGATTTTATCTAACAGGCTCTTCCACTAGTAACTGTTATTGTTGGACGCAAGACAAACACTTCAATGTGCAAAGTGCAGACGCTCTCAGAATTTGCAGATAAGCCTCTACAAGTAGAATTTAAGCCACCGTCTCTATCAACACCTCTCAAACCTGGAACACCTAATTGGGCCAATTACATTAAAGGAGTTGTTGCCAATTTTCCTGGTAAGTGCAAAAAAGTGGATTTCATTAGGTGAGATAAACTTTAAGGTAAGTTTCTCTTAGGTACCATTTACACAAGTACAGTTACACTAATTTTGCATGATTACATTGTGTGTTGTACATTGTAACATATGTGTAAATTACCTAGGATTGCCCCCCCCCCAAAAAAAAAAAAAAAAAAATCGGAAGTTACTTAATTCTTGTGGTCCTTTTTTATATCTGACTATTATCAGCCAAAGTATTGGATACAGTAAAATGTCATGATTATAACAAAAAATAAAATATGCTGAATACATTACATTAACATTAAATAGAGAATTTCAGCTGATATGAATTACATGAATGTTAACTATACAATAAATCATTCTCCTTCCTTTCTGTAGCTTTATTCAATAGGTACTTTTAAGTTATTTTTTTAATTCCTACCAAGGCAGGGTGACCTTAAATGAAAAATGAAAGTTTTTTTTTTTTTAAATTTAGTAATGTATACAGAAGGGGTTACTAGCCCCTTGCTTTTGGCATTTTAGTCGCCTTTTACAACATGCATTGCTTACAGATGAAAAATTCTCGCATCATTTTATTGTGCAATTTGTAGTTTGCCTTTTTTTTTTTTTTTGAAGCACAGAGTACTATGAAGAACTTGAATTATCTATGACATTGTATAAGATATAAGAGCTAGTTATAGGGTCCTGTGAGACTCATCTTGCTATTTTCTTTTTGGGTACGAATTGCAGTGTTCAATTAATGAGAAGGTTAGCATAATTTTTTTTTTCTAAAATTTTAATTACAGTTAGTGTCAGTCTGGTACAAAATTGTGGCATTTAAACGATCTCTCAAAATACAGGGTTCTTTTATAAATACACTGAAGTGTGAAAGGAAAGCTTTTTATTGAATTTAATATTATTTCCATCCTGCAAGCCAAATTTTGGGGAACTCCCTGTGCTTTCTAATGGTGGTAGTGGTTCTTCAGTCAGAAAACAGGGAAGTGTCTCCTGATGTGAGTGTTTGACATATAATGACCTGCACAGTGATTAAGCACCCTCTAAGTTAGTAAGTTTACTCAGGTATAGGTACACATAAATACAGTTACATAAAGTACCATTGTAGGTTGGTAGACAGCAACTGCTCAGGGAGGTACTACTGTACCATCCTGCCAAGTGAGTGTAAAATGGAAGCCTGTAATTGTATTACATGATGGTAGGATTGCTGGTGTCTTTTTTTCTGTCTCATAAACATGGAAGATTTCAGGTACATCTTGCTACTTCTACTTCCACTTGGGTCACACAATACCTGTGTGGACAAGCATATATATACAGTAGGGCCCTACTTATACAGCAGGTTAGGTTCCAGACTGCTTCTGGAAAGCAGAACGCCATTTTTTCCACTTATAAATGCATAAAATGCCATATAACAAGTTTACACTAACATACATTAAATTAACAATAGAACTAGGCATTAAAAATACACACACAGTACACTCATTATTTAACTCAAAATATTTGTAGTCTTAATGTAGGGCAAAAGGTGAGTAGTATTTACTGTAAGAAGTCAGGTGTGGTAGCCCTCCTGGCCACCCCACCCACACATAATATACTATGACACTTAAAGTGCACTAGAGTGATAAAATGCATATACAAGTACACTCATTACTTACCTTAAAATATTTGTAGTCTTAATGGTCTTAATGTTGGGTGAGAGGTGAAAAGTATTTACAGTATTTGTAGAAAGTCGTGTAGGAGGTATGGCATCCTGCCTGGCTACCCCACCTACTACGACATTTAAAGTGCCCTAGAGTGATAAAATGCATATACAGTACACTCATTACTTACCTTAAAATATTTGTAATCTTAATGTAGGGTGAGAGGTGAGTAAGCGAGATAAAAACGAATAAACGAGAGAGAGAGAGAGAGAGAGAGAGAGAGAGAACGAGTAAGATGACAGAGCCGCAGAGTACTTATGTAAACAAACTGTCTCATTATGGTTGATACACTTCATACAAACACCTTACATTGTGTACAAGTTATCTCCACAGTGGTACAGTAGAATAAATAAAGACCAACACTTACATTCTCATGTAATTTTTGGAAGGAATGATGCTCTGACAAATTATTATTATTACAAGTTACATGTATTATTATTACAAATTATTATTATTACAAGTTATTATTATTACAAATTATTATTATTACAAATTATTATTATTACAAATTATTATTATTACAAATTATTATTATTATTACAAGTTGTTATTACAAATTATTATTATTACAAATTACAGTAGGACCCCGCTTTATGGCATTTCACTTTACGGCGTTCCGCTAATGCGATCATTTCAAATTATGACCAAAACTCAATACGGCTCCCCTCACCTGACTTTCTAATACGGTCACCGTGCCCCACCCGGTTTGTTTACATTCTCTGTGAGATCCTTAAGCACTAAGTCTCTCCATTATGTCTAGAAACTCCAAAATTTCAAGTGTTTTTAAGTTATTTCATATTTTATATACTGTATACTCTGATAATCATATTTATGTATACCTGTACCTAAATAAACCTACATACTGTGCTGGCGTGCAGGTACACATTAAAATCAGTAAGAGTGTCTTATGTCTCGAGACACCATATTAGTAATAATAATAATAATAATAATCACCGAGTCTCATTGAATGTCGTATATTACGTTAATATACATATTTTTATTAATCAATCAATGATATTTTTTTCAATTATATAATAAACACGATACATAACATATAAAGATGATAAATACACCCCACAGTAGAATAAATAAATGTAAATATGAGATGTGGTAGCCAGACAACTTGTATGAGTGATGGCAAGAATATCATTTTCTCTAGTCCAACATAAGAGAAAAATGTGTTACCGGGAGTAACTGTAGAAAATTATTCCTTTCGTATGTAAGTAGCTTATTCAAGAATACACAAATACAGTTACATAGATTATCATACACAGCATATGTGTAGAGAACCTACGATAACCCAAAAAAGTCAGAGTCACTTATTTCCATTGCCTTCACTCAGAGCGTCATTTCTTCTAAAAATGGTGTTACATGAGAATGGGAGTGTTCTTTATTTATTCTACCGTATTAATGTAGAGACAACTTGTACGCAATGTTACTTGTACACAAACAAGATGTGTACACCTGGTTTGTTTACAAAACTTGTGTTCACCTGGTTTGTTTACAAAACTTGTGTTCACCTGGTTTGTTTTCATAACTCATTCTCTCTCTCTCTCTCTCTCTCATTTATTCGTTTTATCTCGTTTACTCACCCCTGACCCTACATTAAGACTACAAATATTTTAAGGTAAGTAATGAGTGAACTGTATATGCATTTTATTGCTAAGGAATGCTTAAATGTCATAGAATATTATGTGTGGGTGAAATGGCCTGGTATGGTAGCCCGGCTGGCTACCATATATACCACACTTGATTTCTTAAAATAAGTACTACGTACTCATCTCACCCTAGATTAACCCTTTGACTGTCACGGCCGTATATATACGTTTACGAGGTACCGTGTTTGACGTATATATATACTCATAAATTCTAGTGGCTTCAAATCAGGCAGGAGAAAGCTGGTAGGCCCACATGCGAGAGAATGGGTCTGTGTGGTCAGTGTGCACCATATAAAAAAAATTCTGGAGCACGCAGTGCATAATGAGAAAAAAAAAACTCCGTTTTTTTTTAATTAAAATGCCGACTTTGTGGTCTATTTTCGTATAGTATTTGTGGTTGTATTCTCGTTTTCTTGGTCTCATTTGATAGAATGGAAACTATATTATAGAAATAGAGGTGATATTGATTAATTTTACTATAAAAAGAACCTGGAAATGAAGCACAAAGTACGGGAAATGTTTGATTTTTGCCGATGTTCAAAAGTATACAAATGATGTCATTGTCCAATAAATGTCCAAATAGCCATTCTAATATGCAGTCATGAATGGGTTGATGTAATTTTTACAATTATTACAGTATTGCAGTAGTCTGCATAGCAGTAAATCTATTTTTTGTTTGAATAAAATTTCAAAATAAAAAGCAAGAGTAATATCAGCGGGGCTGGAGACATGACTGATGAACAAAGAAAATGTTATTTTAGAGCCAGGAATGTCTGCATTGTTCATTCTGGATCTTATTTTGAAATTGTCATATTTTTTAATTTTCGTGAAATTGGCCAAATTGCAAATTTCTGACCATGTTATTGGGTAAATGGGCAGTTTCTTGTACTCACTCGATGGAAAAAAATGGAGTTCTGAAGAAATAGCTATGAGTTTGGTTGACTGGAATAATGGAATTAGCCGAAAATAGGGCTTAAAGTGGGCGAAATCGCCGATTTGTAAATATCGCCGAGGCCACTAACTTCGCTAGAGCGTAATTCCGTCAGTTTTCCATCAAATTTCGTTTTTTGGTGTCTTTGCAATCGGGAAAAGATTCTCTATCATTTCCTAAGAAAAAATAATTTTTTTTTTTTTTTTTTTTTGAAATTTTGCGACACCAGGAGACACCTCAGGATTGGGGGTTGCGACAGTCAAAGGGTTAATACTACAAATGTTTTAAGTTAAGTAATGTGCAAGAATGGTATATAATACTGACAAGATGAAATTAAGACACATGTGCAACATCTGGGTATCTTTATTGTAGACGTTTTGCCATCCAGTGGCTTTATCAATACAAATTCTAGGACATAACTTGAAGACAGAAGGAATATATACAGAAGATGAGGTAATCAGTCCCTCAACCTTAGAGTAGGTGCGAAGAGCACCATAGTCGTGGAGATTTTGAAGCAGAAGCAAGGAGCCTGGCGCTTATATAGTAACGTCAGGTGTAGCAGACGAGGGCATAGTCACTGGTAGGCGGGATTCCCCAGTGGAAGTAGGTCCTTCCCAAAGAGATGAGTTAGTTGTAGAAGTTATCGTAGTCGTGAAGGTTATGTACATGTCCTCAGAATCAAGATTCCATGATGTTGCAGTGTCTGACAAGTTGTGCAAGAATGGTATATAATACCGACAAGATGAAATTAAGACACATGTGCAACATCTGGGTATCTTTATTGTAGACGTTTTGCCATCCAGTGGCTTTATCAATACAAATTCCAGGACATAACTTAAAGACAGAAGGAATATATACAGAAGATGAGGTAATCAGTCCCTCAACCTTAGAGTAGGTGCGAAGAGCACTGTAGTCGTGGAGATTTTGAAGCAGACAACTTCTACTACAACTAACCCATCTCTTTGGGAAGGACCTACTTCCACTGAGGAATCCCGCCTACCAGTGACTATGCCCTCGTCTGCTACACCTGACGTTACTATATAAGCGCCAGGCTCCTTGCTTCTGCTTCAAAATCTCCACAACTACGGTGCTCTTCACTCCTACTCCAAGGTTGAGGGACTGATTACCTCATCTTCTGTATATATTCCTTCTGTCTTCAAGTTATGTCCTAGAATTTGTATTGATAAAGCCACTGGATGGCGAAACGTCTACAATAAAGATACCCAGATGTTGCATGTGTGTCTTAATTTCATCAAGGTAAGTAATGAGTGAACTGTACATGTATTTTATCGCTCTGGGATGCTTAAATGTCATAGAATATTATGTGTGGGTGGGGTGGCCTGGTATGGTAGCCTGGCTGACTACCATACATACCACACTTGACTTCTTACAATAAATACTACTCATCTCACCTTAGATTAAGACTACAAATATTTTAAGGTAAGTAATGAGTGTACTGTTTGTGTATTTTACTTTTTTATTGTTTTTTAATGCCTAGTTCTATTGCTAACTTAATATATGTTAGTGTAAACTTGTTATCTAGTATTTATATGCATTTATAAGTGGAGAAAAAGGGTGTTCCACTTTACGGTGATTTTCGCTTTATGGCGGTAGCCTGGAACCTAACCTGCCATATAAGTGGGGCCCCACTGTATTATTACATATTACAAATTATTATTATAATCATAATAAAAAAGAAACACTAAACCCACAAGGGTCATGAATAGCGATAAATAAGAGTGAAGGCATATGAAAAAGAAATTTCTTGCACAGTGTGCAAGTACAGTATATTTAGGTGCAGGTACACATAAGTATAATTATCAGAGTACATATATGAAATACACAATAACTTTAAAACACTTTAAATTTTGGAAAATTTCCTGACATAATAGAGAGATGTGCTCACTGAGAATGTAAACAAACCAGGTGGGGAGTGCTGTATTTGAAAGACTGCTCCCCGTATTGCAAATTTTGGTCATAATTTGAAATTGCAGTATTAGCGGAACGCCGTTAGACGAAACGCCATAAACTGGGGTCCTACTGTATACACACCTCTCTGTGTTTTCTTCTATTTTCTTGCTAGTTCTTGTTCTCGTTTATTTCCTCTTATCTCCATGGGAAAGTGGAACGCAATTCTTCCTCCATAAGCCATGCGTGTCAAAAGAGGTGACTAGCATGCCAGGAGCAAGGGGCTAGTAACCCGTTCTCCTGTATACATTACTAAAGTTAAAAAGAGAAACTTTCGTTTTTCTTTTTGGGCCACCCTGCCAATTTGTTGAAAGAAGAAGACAGTACCATGCATAGCAGCACATGTGTAGATTACCTTGGATAACCCAAAAAAGTCTACCAGTGGTGGTCAGTGTTTAAGAAACTGTTGGCTTATCAGTGCTGTATACCTGTGCTGAAGCATCCACTCCTTTAACTCTTTCTGTCATTATGTGTCACAAAATTTTTGGAAAAAAAAAAATTATTTTTTCTTATGAAATGATAGAGAATGACACCAAAAGTACGAAATTTGGCCAAAAACTCAGGAATTACACTCCCGCATAATTCCGTGAGTAAATGCATATATGTCTCGGCGATATATACGCATCAGCAATTTCGCTGACTTCGAGCCCTGTTTTTGGCCAATTCTATTGTTCCAGTTGACCAAACTCATAGCTATTTCTTTAGAACTCCATTTTTTCTATCAGTTGAGTACAAGAAACTGCCCATTTACTGATTTGAACTACCCAATAAAGTAGTCAGAAATTGGCAATTTGGCCAATTTTACACAAATTAAAAAGATGCCAATTTCAAAACAGGGTCCAGAATAAACAATGTAGACATTCTTGGCACTAAAATAACATATCCTCTGTTCATTAGTCATATCTCTAGGCCCCTCTTATATTACTATTGCTTTCTAATTTTATTTTTTATTCATATAAAAAATACAAAATTTAGTGTTATGCAGACTACTGCATTATTGTAAAAATGGTATAAATAATATCAGTACACTAGTGAAAGAATATTAGACTCCCCAGCTGACGTGTATTAGACGTGTGGTGTGATTTGCTTACTCCTGAACATTGGTAAAAATCGAACATTTCCACTACTTTGAGCTCAGTTTCAAGGTCGTTTTCATCGTGAAACTAATCAATATCATATCTATTTCTGTAATATGTTTTCTATTTTATCACCTGAGACCATGAAAACGAGAATACAATGATAAATACTATATGAAAATACACCTCAAAGTCGGCGTTTTAATCCAAAAAAAGAGGTCATTTTTTTTTTCTCATTATGCACTGCGTACTGCAGGATTTTTTTTATGTGGTGCACACTGACCACACAGACCCATTCTCTCACATGTGGGCCCACCAGCTTTCTCCAGCTTGATTTGAAGGCGCTAGAATTTACGCGTATAAATACGTCCGAAACAGTGGCACGTAAGACCAAAACATTCAAAAGGTTAATACAACATGGCATTAGTGAATCCCTGGGGTGTGCCATGCTGTTTGCTCTAGCTGGCACTCAGTTGAACTGGTGCTCCCACAAGGTACTAAGTGGTCCCAGATTTTTTTAATACTGTGCACACTGAGTGTTAAGACCCATTCTATACAGCCTAGGCCTATCAAGCCTCTGGCACCAAATTTGAAGGCAGGAAAAATAAAACATTAACCTATGTTTGGAGTCTAGCAGTAAGAGCGTACATGAACGTTTGTACAGTTAACCCTTTGACTGTTTTGGTCGTATATATACGTCTTATGAGCCAGTGTTTCGGACGTACGTATATATACTCAATAATTCTAGCGGCTTCAAATCAAGCAGGAGAAAGCTGGTAGGCAAACATATGAGAGAATGGGTCTGTGTGGTCAGTGTGCACCATATAAAAAAAAATCCTGCAGCACGCAGTGCTGCAGTAGATTAAAATGCCAACTTTGAGGTGTTTTTTCATATAGTATTTATCGTTGTATTCTCGTTTTCATGGTCTCGTGTGATAAAATGGAACACATATTACAGAAATAGAGATGATTTTGATTAGTTTCATGATGAAAACTACCTTGAAATTGAGCTCAGAGTAGAGGAAATGTTTGATTTTTACCAATGTTCAGGAGTAAACAAATCACACCACACGTCCAATACACGTCAACTGGGGAGTCTAATATTCTTTCACTAGTGCACTGATATTATTTATACCATTTTTACAATAATGCAGTAGTCTGCATAACACTAAATCTATTTTTTGTATGAATAAAAAATCAAAATAGAAAGCAATAGTAATGTAAGAGGGGCCTAGAGATGTGACTATTGAACAGAGGATATGTTATTTTAGTACCAAGAATGTCTACATTGTTTATTCTGGACCTCATTTTGAAATTGGCATCTTTTTTAATTTGCGCGAAATTGGCCAAACTGCCAATTTCTGACCATTTTATTGGGTAGTTCAAATTGGTAAATGGGTGGTTTCTTGTACTCATTTGATAGAAAAAATGGAGTTCTAAAGAAATAGCTATGAGTTTGGTCAACGGGAACAACAAAATTGGCTAGAAATAGGGCTCAAAGTCGGCGAAATCGCCGATGCGTATATGTCGCCGAGACCCTACAAGTAAGTAAAGTAAGTACCCTATAAGTAAGTTAAGTAAGTACCCTACAAGTAAGTAAAGTAATTACCCTACAAGTAAGTTAAGTAAGTACCCTACAAGTAAGTAAAGTAAATACCCTACAAGTAAGTTAAATAAGTACCCTACAAGTAAGATACGTAAGTACTTTACAACCAAATACCAAATTAATCGGGGCCAGAGGTGTTCTGAATTTATAATCCATCTGACCTAAGTGACCAGAAGAAACAGAAAAATATCAGGGAAATTTCTAAGACAAAACATTACAGAACAAATATACTTAATGTGGTTAAGGTTACTGTTGTCCGTATAACTTTACCTAACACACCTTATGACTTTACCTCATAATCTTATCTCATTATGTAACAAATGTGCGATGCTGCATTTAATACATGTGTTAAATAGAAGTTGGTTAAGTACAGTACACTGGAGCCTCAGTACTCGAACTTAATTCATTCCAGAAGGTTGTTCCAGTACTGATCCGTTCAAACATCGAACGAATTCTTCCCATCTAATTTTCTTTTTGGTTGGCTGTTATCACTAATCTTCATAGGCCCCATGGTGACTTATTTATAGAAATAATATAATAAAATTGTGAAGAAACGCAAAATAGTCATGTTTGTTTGATCAAGTGCTGAGCTTTGTTCAAGTAGGGAGCTGTTTGAGTACTGAGGGTCCACTGTATACCCATGTCAAGCTCATGTTGATACTCAGCAGGAATTACGTACCTTACCGAGAACACATACATACAGTAAATCATAGTTTAAGTAAGGTTACGAAATTAAATATAGTAGGGTGCTGCTTTGAGAGTACATGAGTTACACTGACCTGCTCTTACAGATTAGGTTCAAGAGATATGTATAGTTTCCCAGGACTGAAATATTTTTTCTCATATGTCTTAATGTTTGCTTACATGTCTTTTTAAACTGATTCCTGGTATGTATTTTTCACAAGCCAAAATTATGATTTCCTAATTTAATAGAAAATATTCAAGGTGTTGATTAAAGTCATGACTTAATAACCAATATATTTTTTTAATATTCTGGCTTGTTATCTTTATAGTATTGTACAGCAGCATGCCTTTTTCTTAAAACAGCTGAATTTTGTATGCATACCTGATTTTATAAGAACATAAGAACATAAGAAAGGAGGAACACTGCAGCAGGCCTGTTGGCCCATACTAGGCAGGTCCTTTACAATTTATCCCACTAACAAACATTTGTTTTTCTTAAATCAGAAAGTTTCTCGTACTGTTGACTGTTTTAAGAATGTTATGTATGCTTTCACCGTTCCCTAATATTAACTCCCCCGCACTTGTTAGTGGCTCATAATAATAAGTGCATCAGTTCTGCTCACCTTTTCACAATAATAACTTTTGATGCAGGTGTTTGTGATTTTGGTGTAGTAGTAACTATGCTAGTTCCACTTTCCCTTTCCTGATATTACCTTGCCCTGCAGGAGGTGCCATTGACTTTGGCACCTCATCAGTTTCACTCAATATTTCCTAATACAATGGAACCCCGAGTTTCGAACTTTATTCATTTCAGAATCCTGTTCAAGTGCCGTTACAGAACTAATTTTTTCCCATAAGGAATAATGTAAATTAGATTAGTCCATTTCAGACCCCCCAAAAATACACGTACAAAAGCACTTACAATAATACACTTACATAATTGGTTGAGTTGATAGCAGTTCGAAACCTGGGGTTCCATTGTACTAACTTACCCTGCAGGAGGTATTAGTGACTTTGGCACAGTAGCACCTATGGTAATTCCACTTAACCTGCAGGGGGTGTTAGTGACTGATGTAATAGTACTTACATCAGTTCCTCTCCTGCAGTTGTTAGTGGGTTTGATGCAGTAGTAGTTACATCAGTTCCACTCACCCTGCAGGAGTTGTTAGTGGCTTTGATGCAGTAGTAGTTACATCAGTTCCACTTGGAGGTGGACTCTCCAGTAGTGCTTCACTTGAGGTAGCCACTTACACATTCCTTGAGGCAATCTCTGCAACTAAGGTCTCAAGGTATGTATCACTATAGTATATCGAAGTGTCCAGCTATGTTAAGCACTTATAACAGCAATGGTGTTAAAAACTGTGTATCAAGGGAAAGATCCTGTGTTTGTAGGTTTGCATTTTTATTTGTCTGTTAATCACAGAAATTGCTTATACAGTAGGGCAGGTTAGGTTCCAGGCTACCGCCGTAAAGCGGAAATCGCCGTGAAGTGGAACACCCTTTTTTTCCACTTATAAATGCATATAAATACTAGATAACAAGTCTACACTAAACAGAAACCTGTAATTGTTTTACATGATGGTAGGATTGCTGGTGTCTTTTTTCTGTCTCATAAACATGCAAGATTTCAGGTATGTCTTGATAATTCTTCTTACACTTAGGTCACTCTACATATACATGTACAAGCATATATATATATATATATATATATATATATATACAGTGGACCCCCGCATAACGATCACCTCCGAATGCGACCAATTATGTAAGTGTATTTATGTAAGTGCGTTTGTATGTGTATGTTTGGGGGTCTGAAATGGACTAATCTACTTCACAATATTCCTTATGGGAACAAATTCGGTCAGTACTGGCACCTGAACATACTTCTGGAGTGAAAAAATATCGTTAACCGGGGGTCCACTGTATATATATATATACAGGAGGGCCCCGCTTTACGGCGTTTCGCTTTACGGCGTTCCGCTAATACGGACATTTCAAATTATGACCAAAACTCGCTATACGGCTCCCCCCACCTGTCTTTCTAATACGGTCACAGCGGCCCACCGAGTTTGTTTACATTCTCCCTGAGCACATCTCCTTATTATGTCTGGAAACTTTCCAAAATTTCAAGTGTTTTAAAGTTATTGTATATTTTATATGTATTGTACTTGATAATTAAACTTGTGTACACCTGTACCTAAATAAACTTACACACTGTGCTGGCATGTAGGTACACATTAAAATCACTAAGAGTCTCTCTACTCTTGATGCAATAATAATAATAATAATAATAATAATAATAATAATAATCTCTTGGGCGCATTAATGTCGCATATTACGTTAATATAGACATTTCCCTTAATCTATCTATGATATTTTTTTCAAAATTATATAAGAAACACATTATGTAACACACAAACATGATACATGCACCCACAGTATAAAAATTTATACAAATATATATGAGATGTTTACCAAACGGTTTGTAGAAGTGTCGGAAGAATTACGTTTTCTCTAGCCCGTCACCTGTTACTAGGAATAACTGTAGAAAAATATTCCTTTCGTATGCCTTCACTTTATAGCTATAATTCTGTGCTAACTTGTACACAGTGTAAGAGTATTTGTTTCGTGATTTAATTATTATAATCATAATAAAAATATTATAAGGTAAAAGTTTCACAAACTCTTACAAATGTACATGAATGAACTAAAACTGGACACGTATTAATACCGTCTATTTCGCCTGACCGAGTGATCGTCAACAACCTGTTCAGTTTGTTTGTTTACGCTGTCTGAGCTCGGTGTATCATTAAATGTTGTATATTACGTTAATATACACATTTCATTAATCCATCCATGATATTTTTTTCAAAATTATATAATAAACACGATACATAACATAAATACATAACAACATATGTGTAGAGAACCTAGGATAACCAAAAAAAGTCAGAGTGACTTACTTCCATTGCCTTCACTCAGAGCATCATTTCTTCTCAAAATGATGTTACATGAGAATGGGAGTGTTCTTCTTTATTTATTCTACCGTATCAATGTAGAGACAACCTGTACACAATGTAACTTGTACACAAACCAGACGTGTACACTGTTTACAAAACTTACCTTCGCCTGGTTTGTTTACATAACTCTGCGCCTGTCCTCTCTCATGCACTCATTCTTTCTCTCTGGTATGGTAGCCTGGCTGACTACCATACATACCACACTTGATTTTTTACAATAAATACTACTCATCTCACCCTATATTTTAAGGTAAGTAATGAGTGAACTGTATATACATTTTATCGCTCTGGGATGCTTAAATATCATAGAATAGTATGTGTGGGTGGGGTGGCCTGGTATGGTAGCCTGGCTGACTACCATACATACCACACTTGATTTCTTACAATAAATACTACTTGTCTCACCCTAGATTAAGACTATAAATATTTTAAGGTAAGTAATGAGTGCACTATGTGTGTATTGTACTTTTTTATTGTTTTTTGATGCCTGGTTCTATTGCTAACATAATATATGTTAGTGTAAACTTGTTATCTAGTGTTTGTATGCATTTGTAAGTGGAAAAAAAGGGTGTTCCACTTTACGGTGGTTTCCGCTTTACGGCGGTAGCCTGGAACCTAACCCGCCGTATAAGTGGGGCCCTCCTGTATATATATATACATGTATATACACACCCCTCTGGGTTTTCTTCCATTTTCTTACTAGTTCTTGTTCTTGTTTATTTCCTGTTATCTCCATGGAGAAGTGGAACAGAATTCTTCCTCCGTAAGTCATGCATGTTGTAAGAGGCGACTAAAATGCCGGGAGCAAGGGGCTAGGAACCTCTTCTCCTGTATAAATTACTAAATTTAAAGAGAAACTTTTTTTTTTCTTTATGGGCCACCCAGCCTTGGTGGGATATGGCTGGTTTGTTGAAAGAAAAGTTTACACTAACACATTAAGTTAGCAATAGAACTAGGCATTAAAAAAATAATAAAAAAGTAAAATACACATACCATATGGCCATGCTTTACGGCGTTCCACTAATACGGTCATTTCGAATTATGGCCAAAACTCTCTATACGGCTCCCCCCCACCTGACTTTCTAATACGGTCACCATGCCCCACCCGGTTTGTTTACATTCTCCGTGAGATCGGTATTTATTTATTTATTAATTTGAACATGATACAGAGAAGTACATGGAATACAATTTTTAAAGTGCAGCATGCCAAAGCCCCTTGTATGCAGAGCATTATAGGCAGGCTTAAAATTAACTTAAGATTAACTAAGCAATGATATATTCAGGGGTACAAAAATTATTGTAAAACAGATAACAATTTAGTACAAATGAGTATTACAAAGACAGGTCATATGGTCATTTACTGTGTTGCTGTGTAATCAGTAGTATGGAGTATTCTGTTAGGTAATGAAGTTAAATAGTAACAAAGTTTGATTGGGTCACAGGTTGACATTTATGAGATACAATAATGAGATACATATATGAGATACAATTTATGAGATACAATTATTCAATATTTATTTAGTTGCGGGTAAGTAAGTGATTTCTGAGAAGAGACTTGAATTTATAAACAGACAGTGTTTCTTTTATATTCACAGGTAATGAATTCCAGATTTTAGGGCCTTTTATGTGCATTGAGTTTTTGCATAGCGTGAGATGGACACGAGGAACATCAAAGAGTGATCTGTGTCTTGTGTTATGGTCATGTGTTCTGTTGAGGTTGGTAAGATGTTTGAGGGGAGGGTTTATGTCAGAGTTAAGTGTTCTATGTATGTAGTAGGTGCAGTAATAAGTATGGATGTTTTGTATTGTGCGTAGGTTTAGAGTTTTGAATATTGGTGGAGTGTGTATGCACTAAGTCTCTCCATTATGTCTGGAAACTCCAAAATTTCAAGTGTTTAAAATTATTTCATATTTTATATATACAGGTACCATCCAACTTACGACCAACCGGTCGTAAGTCAAAATGGACGTAAGTTGAACCTTTGAAAATTGCCGACATACTGGGTAGGGCATAATGTCAAACCTTTCCTATATAAACTACCTACATAGTACTGTAATGTAATGTACAATCATTATTTCATTCTTTTTACCATAATTTACTTCTATTGTTGTATTTTAATTATTTATGTACTGTATATAATGTATACATGGTAGTGATATGTATTGTAAATTTTACATCACATACAGTATCATATGTTACTATTATCTTTATGTATTGTCGACACAGTGGAATGGGAGAATACCACTGGTAGTGTCATCCTGCCAGAATGTTGTGTAACCTATACCCTAAGTAAAGAGAAACAACTCTGGAACATGTGTAATACGTATCCAGCTGGCTGGCTGGGTGGCCGGGTCTGTGGTTGGCCGGGTGGATGGGTGGGTGGCTGGCTGGATGGGTGGGTGGCTGGATGGGTGGGTGGCTGGATGGGTGGATGGGTGGCTGGATGGGTGGGTGGGTGGGTAGTTGGCTTACTGGCTGACCGAATGTGGCTGTCTCTTTGTATCTCTCTCTCTCTCACTGGTACACGTAAGTCAAGTTATCATACATATTATAAATTACCTAGGATAACCCAAAAAATCCAGACAAAGTGCTATACAGTGGATCTGTGCTCCAGTGCCCTAAATTAATAATAATATTAATAATCATTATTATTACAATAATACATATGTACTAATATTATAATTATTATTAAGCTATAATATAATAATCGTGTCCACTCATTGCTTACCTTAAAATATCTGTAGTTTTAATGTAGAGTGAGAGGTGAGTAAACAAGATTAAATGAATAAATGAGAGAATGAGAATGTAGAATGTTCACGAGTTATGTAAACAAACATTGTTGTTGTTACCAGCCCGGACATGAATGATTCCTGTTCACTGTTAAGCCAACCAGAAAAACATCTCATATTTGTTAATTTATATGTTATGTAGCATGTTTATTATATAATTTTGAAAAAAAATCATGGATTAAGCAAAATGTCTATATTAACGTTTTATACACATTTAATGCGCCTCAGTGATTATTATTGTTATTATCATTATTAATATGGCGTCTTCAAGACCAAGTACACGTACACTCTTAATGAGTGGCTTTGAGACAGACAAGCAGACAAAGACAGACACACAGGTAGACAGAAAGACAGACACACAGGTAGACAGAAAGACAGACACACAGGTAGACATAGACACAGGTAGACAGAAAGACAGACACACGGGTAGACAGAAAGACAGACACACTAGTAGACAGACAGATAAACAGACACACAGATACAGACAGATATACAGGCAGACAGATACAGACAGGTTTATGTGCAAAATTGAAAACAAATAGAGAGTTCGAGAGTAAGAGCCTTTCTTGCCACAATCTCCAGTGCAAGATTCAGACTTCATCTTAGGGGCCATGGTGAAATTTACTGTCCAGTTAGTACAGTTAATACAGTATGATGCTGCTGATAGATGTCGAGCAGGTCGTAAGTCGGATGGTATCTGGAGAGTTTATCTGGAGAGAGTTCCGGGGGCAACGCCCCCGCGGCCCGGTCTGTGACCAGGCCTCCTTAGGTCAGTGTCCCAGGATGCGACCCACACCAGTCGACTAACACCCAGGTACCCATTTTACTGATGGGGAACATAGACAACAGGTGGAAAGAAACACGTCCAATGTTTCTACTCTGGCTGGGAATCGAACTCAGGCCCTCACCGTGTGAAGCAAGAGCGTTAACCACCAGAGCCCCAGGGGGTGTGTATATATATATATATATATATGTATATATATATATATATATATATATATATATATATACGTATATCTTCTTCTTTTCTTTCAACATACCAGCCGTATCCCACCGAGGTGGGGTGGCCCAAAAGGAAAAACAAAAGTTTCTCCTTTCATATTTAGTAATATATACAGGAGAAGGGGTTACTAGCCCCTTGCTCCTGGCATTTTAGTCGCCTCTTACAACACGCATAAACTTACGGAGAAGAATTCTGTTCCACTTCCCCATGGAGATAAGAGGAAATAAACAAGAACAAGAGCTAGTAAGAAAATAGAAGAAAACCCAGAGGGGTGTGTATACATATGCTTGTACATGTATGTGTAGTGTGACCTAAGTGTAAGCAGAAGTAGCAAGACGTACCTGAAACCTTGCATGTTTATGAGACAGAAAAAACACCAGCAATCCTACCATCGTGTAAAACAATTACAGGCTTACGTTTTACACTCACTTGGCAGGACGGTAGTACCTCCCTGGGCGGTTGCTGTCTACCAACCTACTACCTAGGATATACGTATATATATATATATATATATATATATATATCTTTCTTTCTTTCTTTCAACACACCGGCCGCATCCCACCGAGGCGGGGTGGCCCAAAAGGAAAAACGAAAGTTTCTCCTTTTACATTTAGTAATATATACAGGAGAAGAGGTTACTAGCCCCTTGCTCCCGGCATTTTAGTTGCCTCTTACAACACGCATGGCTTACGGAGGAAGAATTCTGTTCCACTTCCCCATGGAGATAAGAGGAAATAAACAAGAATAGGAACTAGAAAGAAAATAGAAGAAAACCCAGAGGGGTGTGTATATATGTGCTTGTACATGTATGTGTAGTGTGACCTAAGTGTAAGTAGAAATAGCAAGACGTACCTGAAATCTTGCATGTTTATGAGACAGAAAAAAGGACACCAGCAATCCTACCATCATGTAAAACAATTACAGGCTTACGTTTTACACTCACTTGGCAGGACGGTAGTACCTCCCTGGGCGGTTGCTGTCTACCAACCTACTACCTAGGATATACGTATATATATATATATATATATATATATATATATTTTCTTTCTTTCTTTCAACACACCGGCCGTATCCCACCGAGGCGGGGTGGCCCAAAAGGAAAAACGAAAGTTTCTCCTTTTACATTTAGTAATATATACAGGAGAAGGGGTTACTAGCCCCTTGCTCCCGGCATTTTAGTCGCCTCTTACAACACGCATGGCTTACGGAGGAAGAATTCTGTTCCACTTCCCCATGGAGATAAGAGGAAATAAACAAGAATAAGAACTAGAAAGAAAATAGAAGAAAACCCAGAGGGGTGTGTATATATGTGCTTGTACATGTATGTGTAGTGGGACCTAAGTGTAAGTAGAAATAGCAAGACGTACCTGAAATCTTGCATGTTTATGAGACAGAAAAAAGGACACCAGCAATCCTACCATCATGTAAAACAATTACAGGCTTACGTTTTACACTCACTTGGCAGGACGGTAGTACCTCCCTGGGCGGTTGCTGTCTACCAACCTACTACCTAGGATATACGTATATATATATATATATATAATATATATATATATATATATATATATATATGCTGATGACACTGTGCTCTTGGGAGATTCTGAAGAGAAGTTGCAGAGATTGGTGGATGAATTTGGTAGGGTGTGCAAAAGAAGAAAATTAAAATGTGAATACAGGAAAGAGTAAGGTTATGAGGATAACAAAAAGTTTTAGGTGATGAAAGATTGAATATCAGATTGGAGGGAGAGAGTATGGAGGAGGTGAACGTATTCAGATATTTGGGAGTGGACGTGTCAGCGGATGGGTCTATGAAAGATGAGGTGAATCATAGAATTGATGAGGGAAAAAGAGTGAGTGGTGCACTTAGGATCTGTGGAGACAAAGAACTTTGTCCTTGGAGGCAAAGAGGGGAATGTATGAGAGTATAGTTTTACCAAGCTCTTATATGGGTGTGAAGCTTGGGTGATGAATGTTGCAGCGAGGAGAAGGCTGGAGGCAGTGGAGATGTCATGTCTGAGGGCAATGTGTGGTGTGAATATAATGCAGAGAATTCGTAGTTTGGAAGTTAGGAGGAGGTGCGGATTACCAAAACTGTTGTCCAGAGGGCTGAGGAAGGGTTGTTGAGGTGGTTCGGACAATGTAGAGAGAATGGAGCGAAACAGAATGACTTCAAGAGTGTATCAGTCTGTAGTGGAAGGAAGGCGGGGTAGGGGTCGGCCTAGGAAAGGTTGGAGGGAGGGGGTAAAGGAGGTTTTGTGTGCGAGGGGCTTGGACTTCCAGCAGGCATGCATGAGCGTGTTTGATAGGAGTGAATGGAGACAAATGGTTTTTAATACTTGACGTGCTGTTGGAGTGTGAGCAAAGTAACATTTAGAAGGGATTCAGGGAAACCGGCAGGCCGGACTTGAGTCCTTGAGATGGGAAGTACAGTGCCTGCACTCTGAAGGAGGGGTGTTAATGTTGCAGTTTAAAAACTGTAGTGTAAAGCACCCTTCTGGCAAGACAGTGATGGGGTGAATGATGGTGAAAGTTTTTCTTTTTCGGGCCACCCTGCCTTGGTGGGAATCGGCCAGTGTGATAATAATAAAAAAAAAAAAATATATGAGTGTAAAACTGAAGCCTGTAATTGTTTTACACGATGGTAGGATTGCTGGTATCTTTTTTTCTGTCTCATACACATGCAAGATTTCAGGTATGTCTTGCTACTTCTACTTACACTTAGGTCACACTACACATACAAGCATATATATACACCCCTTTGGGTTTTCTTCTATTTTCTTTCTATTTTCTTGTTCTGTTTTTTTCCTTTTTACCTCCATGGGGAAGTGGAACAAAAATTTTTCTCCGAAGCCATGCGTTTTGTAAAGGCGACAAAAAATGCCAGACAAGGGCTAGTAACCCCCTTCTCCTTTAATATTACAAAATGTAAAAGGAGAAACTTCGTTTTTCCTTTTGGGCCACCCTCCCCCGGGGGGATTCACCCAGTGTGTTGAAAAAAGAAAATATATTATTCCTTTGTATAAAGGCAAAGTGGATAAAAGAGTAAAAAAATTATAGGGGGAAAAAAGTCGGCTGGTATACCGGGTAAAGTTAGGTAGATTATTATTGAAAAAATTTAAAGAAAGACGAGAATAGGATAGCAGATAACAAGGGGGCTTTAGGAAAGGTAGGGGGTGTGACCGGGTGTTTACAGTGAAACAATAAGTGAACAGTTTTTGGAAAAGGCTAAAGAGGTCTTCGTGCGTTTATGGTTTTGGGAAAAAGGGCGTATGACAGGGTGGATGGGGGGGAAAATTGGCAGATGTTCAAGTGTATGGTGTAGGAGGGGGTTACTGAAACAGTGAAGATTTTTACGAGATGTGGGGCTCAAGTTAGAGTATGTAATAAAGGGGGAAATTTTTTCCCCAAAAAGTAGGCCCTTAGACAAGGATTTGGGAGTCACTGTGGTTTTTTAATATATTTATAATGGGGTTGTAAGAGAAAAAATGCGAGGCCCTGAAAGGGGCGGGGAGTTAAAAGATAAAGAATCACACACAAGGGGAGTTGTCACAGCTGCCTTTGCTATGACACGTGCTTTTGGGGAGATTCTGAAGAAAATTCAGAATGGTGGAAAATTTTGGGTAGGGTGTCAAAAGAAAAAAATTAAAGGGAATACAGGAAGAGTAAGGTTATAGGATAACAAAAAGATTAGGTGTAAAAGTTTGAAACAGATTGGAGGGAGAGATAGGAGGGGGGAAATGAAATTCAGATTTTTGGGGAGGGACTGTCAGGGGAGGGGTCATGAAAGAGAGGTGAACATAAATTGGGGATGGGGGGAAAGAGTGAGTGGTGCACTTTAGGAGCTGTGGGGACAAAGAACTTTTTCCTTGGGGGCAAAGGGGGAATGTTTAGATATTTTTCCAACGCCCTTTTATGGGTGTGAAGCATTGGTGATGAATGTTGCAGCGAGGAAAGGCTGGAGGCATGAGATGCATTCTGAGGGGAATTTTGGGGTGAATATAATGCAGAAATTCGTAGTTTTGGAAGTTTGGAGGGGGTGCGGGATTACCAAAAAATTTGTCCAAGGGGGAGGAAGGGTTTTTGAGGTTTCGGCCCCTTAAGAGAAAGGAGCGAAACAAATGACTTCAAAAGTGACATCTTAGTGGAAGGAAAGGGGGGGTAGGGGGCGCCCAGGAAAGGTTGGGGAGAGGGGGGAAAGGGGGTTTGTGTGCGAGGGCTTGGACTTTCCGCACATGCGTGAGCTGTTTTATAGGAGTGAATAGACAATTTTTTAATACTTGACGTGCGTGGGGGTGAGCAAAGTAACATTTTTGAAGGGTTCAGGGAAACCGGCAGGGCCACTTGATTCTGGGGATGGGAAATACATGCCCGGGCTCTGAAGGAGGGGGTGTTAAGTTGCATTTAAAAACTGATTAAAGCACCCTTCTGGCAAACTGATGGGGGAATGATGGTGAAAGTTTTTTTTTTCGGGGCCCCCCTGCCTTGGGGGGGAATCGGGCCAGTGTGATAATAAAAAAATAATAAAATATATATATTATAATAAAATATATATATAAAAATATATAATATATAATTATATATATTATATGAGTAGGTTTTGGGAGACAGCAACCCCCCCAGGGAGGACTACTGTCCTGCCAAATGGTGTAAAACGAAAGCCTTAATTGTTTTACTGGGAAAAGGGTTGCTGGTGTCTTTTGTCTGTCTCATAAAATGCAAGATTACAGGCAGTCTTTTCTACTTTTGCTACACTTAGGTCACACTACACTACATTACATGTTTATTATAACACTCATCGAGTTTTCTTTATTTTTTTCTTTAAAATTCTTTTCTTATTTCTTTTCCTTTATTCCTGGGGAATGGAATAAGAAACTTTCCTCCAAACCATGCGTGTTGTAAAAAATCAAATAAAAAATCCGGGAACAATGGGGTGTAACCCCTTTTCCTGTAAAGATTACTAAAAAAATAAAAAGAAAATTGTCAAAGTGGAACTGAAAGTGCTGGGGTTGTGCAAATATAAAAAGAGATATTTTTGGAAAGTTATGAATGAGAAGAAAATGGGGTGCCTGGTTTTAAGTGAAACAAAGCTGAAGGGCGGGGATTTCAGTGGAGGGAATAAATGGGATTGGCAGGGGTTCAAATAGAGTTTAAACTAAAGAAGGGGTACAATAATGTTGAAGGATTTGCTATGGGGAGAAAAAAGGGACTAAAATGTAAAATTCAAGATTATGTGGGGTAAATAAAGATTGGATGTAAAAGTGGGTTATAGTAAACGTGTATGCACGGGAAAGAAGAATGAAAGTGGGTTTTTAGTAAGCGTTTATGCCGGGAAAGTAGAAGTGTAAGGAAAGAAATTTGGGAAATGTTGATGAATGCATGGGGGGTTTTTGAATCAAGTGGGGAGTAATGGTGGTTTGGGGGTTTCAATGCTAAAGTGGGAAAAAAGTTATGGGGGAGTAGTATTTAAAATTTTGGGGGGCCAGGGTAAATGTAAATGGGGAGCCTTTAATTGAGCTATTGTAGAAAAAAATTTGTAATAATAAACATATTTTATAAAAAGAGGAAAAATAAATATATAAGGTATGATGTACCAAGTAATGAAATAGTTTGTTAGATTATGTTTTGGGTAAAAAAAAAAGGTTGATGGGTAGGCTCCAGGATGTAAAAGGTTATAAGGGGAAACCCGATATACCCGGAAATAAATTATTTATTTTACTACAGTTAAGTAAGAGGAAATGGGAAAAGGGGAAAGGGTGGAAACAAAAAGTAAGAGGGGGGGTAAAAGTGAAATAAACAAAGGGGGGAGGAATTTCGGGCGAGACATAAGCGACTTTTGGCAAAAAGGTGGGCTATTTGAAAAGGGTTTAAAAGGGGGGGGGTTGAAGAGGGTTGGAATAGTTTTAAAAACCCAGTAATTAAAAATGGGGGGGCGGAATTTTTTTGGTTATAGGGGTTGGGGCAGGAGGAAAGAGGAGGGGATTTGGGGGAAAGGGGGGGGAAGAAGTAAAGGGGTGATAAAAAGAAAAAGGTAGCTTACAGAGGTTTTTAAAAAGCAAAAGTTTTACAAAGAGAAAGGTAAAAGGAGAGAAAAAGGGGAAAAGGTGAAGAAAATGGGAAAAGAGTGCAAAAGGAGACAGATGAAGATTGGGGAGACACTGCCCAAAAATTTTAATGAAAATAAAAAAAAATTTGGATGAGTTAAACAAGAAAAGAAACCCTTAGGGAAAGAATGGTTTTTTTTCATTAAAAACGAGTGGGGGATTTAAGTAAAATGGGGAGGGAGGTATTAGGTAGATGGCGAAAAATATTTTGAGGAACTTTTAAATATTGGGGAAAAATAAGGGGGGCGGAATTTCATGCCCGGGCCCCGGGAGGTAACCATCTTTTAGGATTGAAGAAGAGCAAAAGTAAGTGGGTGGGGGGAAACGGGGGAAAAAAAGAGAAGGGAAAGGGGGGTATTTCAGTGGAACGTTTCCCAAATCTAACAAAAGAAACTAATAAAAAATTTTAAAATAAATAAAGAAACGACTAGGAAAAAAAAGAATAATGATTTTTTGAGGATTTTACTCAAAATTAATATTAAAAAAGAAATGGCCTTCGGTTTTTTTATTGGGCAGGGTAGGGAAGGCCCCCGGATTTTTGATCTTCTGATTTTATTGTGTAGGTTATCCTGGGGGGATGGTGATAGTCCCCAAGTTTTGGAATCTCCAAACCCCTTTTGGTGGAGCACCACAAGTAAACAGGGAAGGGCCATTTGTAGATTTAAAAATGTTTAAAAAAGTTCCCCAATTTAACCCCAAATTTTTTGCCCTTTTTTCTAAACGTCTATCCTGGATGACCCAAAGCCAGGAAAAGAGCTGGTAATAAGAAAAAAAAACTGGTTTAAACCCAAATTTGGGCATGATAATAAAAAACATTTAAAAAATAGAAAAGAATGATAAAAGCCAAAATCATTTCTGGTAACCACAAACAAAAGAAAGGAACAAACAAATAATACTCCTGGTTTGATCAAACCCCACCTGATTTTGGAGAAGAGTGGGGGGTGAAGTGACTCTGCAAACTTTTTAAACCCCCACCCGGTAAGGTCAATTTTTACCAGGGTAGAAAAATTTTAACAAATCGACACCAAGAACTAGTTTTCCCCCCCCAGCCCCCCCAAGGGGGGGGGTGCGCGACTAACTCACTAATGGGTTTCCCGGTTGCCCCGAACAACCCCTTAAAACCCCCTCTTTCGCCTACTTTTCCCCCACAGGGGAAAGCAGCTGGGAAATGATGGGAACAGACAGAAAAGTTTTAAAAACAGGGGGGTATAGTGTTGGAGTTGGGGGTAATTTTTTTTAATAAATGTAAGAAAAGAGGGAAGGTAAACCCAGGATTGGCCGGGGAGCATGTATTTGTCCCCCTTTTTATGAAGGGGGAAAAGGGGGCAAAAAAATTTGTAAAAAAATTTTAAAGGAATAATTTAAATGAGTAACCAGGAAAAGTATAAAAGGTAGGGTTATAAAAAGAAAGAATTAAGGTAAGAAAGAAAGTTTGGGGTTTGCGGTGACAGGGGGGCTTCAGAGTGGGGAGGGGGTGTGTAATTTAAGTGTTTTTACAAATTTAAGCAATATGTGGACAGTATTTAGATAAAGGTAGGGAAGTTTTTATTGCATTTATGGATTTAGAAAAGGCAAATGATAGAGTGGATAGAGGAGCAATGTGGCAGATGTTGCAAGTATATGGAATAGGTGGTAAGTTACTAAATGCTGTAAAGAGCTTTTATGAGGATAGGGAGGCTCAGGTTAGGTATGTAGAAGAGAGGGAGAATACTTCCCGGTAAAAGTAGGTCTTAGACAGGGATGTGTAATGTCACCATGGTTGTTTAATATATTTATAGATGGGGTTGTAAAAGAAGTAAATGCTAGGGTGTTTGGGAGAGGGGTGGGATTAAATTATGGGGAATCAAATCAAAATGGGAATTGACACAGTTACTTTTTGCTGATGATACTGTGCTTATGGGAGATTCTAAAGAAAAATTGCAAAGGTTAGTGGATGAGTTTGAGAATGTGTGTAAAGGTAGAAAGTTGAAAGTGAACATAGAAAAGAGTAAGGTGATGAGGTATCAAAGATTTAGATAAAGAAAATTGGATATCAAATTGGGGAGGAGGAGTATGGAAGAAGTGATGTTTTTCAGATACTTGGGAGTTGACGTGTCGGCGGATGGTTTATGAAGGATGAGGTTAATCATAGAATGATGAGGGAAAAAAGGTGAGTGGTGCGTTGAGGTATATGTGGAGTCAAAAAAAGTTATCTATGGAGGCAAAGAAGGGAATGTATGAAAGTATAGTAGTACCAACACTCTTATATGGATGTGAAGCTTGGGTGGTAAATGCAGCAGCGAGGAGACGGTTGGAGACAGTGGAGATGTCCTGTCTAAGGGCAATGTGTGGTGTAAATAATATGCAGAAAATTCGGAGTGTGGAAATTAGGAGAAGGTGTGGAGTTAATAAAAGCATTAGTCAGAGGCAGAAAGGGGTTGTTGAGGTGGTTTGGTCATTTAGAGAGAATGGATCAAAGTAGAATGACATGGAAAGCATATAAATCTATAGGGGAAGGAAGGAGGGGTAGGGGTCGTCCTTGAAAGGGGTGGAAAGAGGGGGTAAAGGAGGTTTTGTGGGCGAGGGGCTTGGACTTCCAGCAAGCATGCATGAGCGTGTTAGATAGGAGTGAATGGAGACGAATGATACTTGGGACCTGACGATTTGTTGGAGTGTGAGCAGGGTAATATTTAGTGAAGGGATTCAGGGAAACCAGTTATTTTCATATAGTCGGACTTGAGTCCTGGAAATGGGAAGTACAATGCCTGCTGTTGTATTCTGACCACCTCTGCAAAAGCAGTGATAATGTGTGAATGTGGTGAAAGTGTTGAATGATGATGAAAGTATTTTCTTTTTGGGGATTTTCTTTCTTTTTTGGGTCACCCTGCCTCGGTGGGAGACGGCCGACTTGTTAAAAAAAAAAAAAAAAAAATATGTATATATATATATATATATATATGTGTGTGTGTGTGTGTGTGTGTGTGGACCCCCGAGTTTCAGCAGCCTCGACTTTAGTGAAATTTGACCTTCGGCGAGTTTTTTTGGAAAAATTTGGCCTCGAGTTTCGTGAAAAGACTTGTGTTTCGGCGACCGTTCGGTACCTGTCCGCCCGTCACTGCGCACACCAAGCCAGTCTCCCACGCCATTCATGCTCAGTGTGCCATTGTTTACCAACACGTGACCATCACCCCGTGGGTTCATACAATACATATCATAATCATTGTTTTTTTGTGCTTGCAACTGCTAAATAAGTCATCATGGACCCAAGGAAAGCTAGTGCAAGCCCTTTGGTAAATAAAGTGAGGAACACGATCCAGAGGGATTTTGACAGGGATGTGGAAGAGTTGGTGGAGGACCACAGGGAAGAGCTAACCACTGACGAACTGCAATAGCTTCA
The DNA here is from genome assembly GCF_026875155.1 of Cherax quadricarinatus. Taxonomy (NCBI): domain Eukaryota; kingdom Metazoa; phylum Arthropoda; class Malacostraca; order Decapoda; family Parastacidae; genus Cherax; species Cherax quadricarinatus. The sequence goes on from NC_069405.1 coordinate 81,259,840, forward strand.
ATTGGAACAGCATCAGACTGCAGCCGAGGAACTTGCTTCAGAGGAGGAGGAAGAGGGAGTGGATGAGGTGCCTTCTTCAAAGATTAAGGAGATTTGTGCAATGTGGAATGAGTTGCAAAGTTTTGTTGAAAAGTATCACCCTGACCAAGCTGAAACAAGCCATATCTGCAACATGTACAATGACTGTTGTGTCCCACTTCAGGGAAATCTTAAAGAAATGCCAGAAAAAGACCTCTCTGGACAGATATTTTGTGCGACAGGGGTCCAGTGACTCTCAAGTTGTTCCCAGTGGCATTAAAAGAAGAAGGGAAGTAACCCCAGATAAGGACTTGCTACCTAAAGTCCTAATGGAAGGAGATTCTCCTTCTAAACAATAGTGTACACCTTCCTCCTATCATCTCCTCCCATCTTCCATCCCCCCCAGAAGTCTTCAGTAAAGGTAAGTGTAATGTTATTATTATTTTTTTAAATGCATGTACTTGATTTCTGATTGTTTTCATTATGTAAATCTTTATTTAATTTGAAAAAAAAAATTTTATTTTAATATTTTTGGGTGTCTGGAACGGATTAATTTTATTTCCATTATTTCTTATGGGGAAAATGGCTTCGAGTTTAGTGAATTTCTACCTTCGGCGGGCTCTCTGGAACGGATTAATCACGAAACTCAGGGATCCACTGTATATATATATAATATATATATAAATATATATTATATATATAATATATATATATATAATATATATATAATATATATATATTATATATTTACCTATATATATATTAGCAGTTGGAGGGATATGTTGTTTATCTTTATACGTACAGTATATGCTTCTAAACTGTTGGGTTCTGAGCACCTCTGCAAAAGCAGTGATTATGTGTGAGTGAGGTGAAAGTGTTGAATGATGATGAAAGTATTTTCTTTTTGGGGATTTTCTTTCTTTTTGGGTCACCCTGCCTTGGTGGGAGACGGCCGACTTGTTAAAAAAAATATATATATATATACACACCCCTCTGAGTTTTCTTCTATTTTCTTACTGGTTCTTGTTCTTGCTTATTTCCTGTTATCTCCACGGGGAAATGGAACAGAATCCTTCCTCCGTAAGCCATGTGTGTTGTAAAAGGCGACTAAAATGCTGGGAGCAAGGGGCTAGTAACCCCTTCTCCTGTATAAATTACTAAATTTAAAAAAAGAAACTTTCGCTTTTCTTTTTGGGCCACCCTGCCTCGGTGGGATACGGCCAATTTGTTGAAAGAAAGAAAGGTGGGGATATAGTTTTGGGAGTGGTTGGTGCAATTATTTAATAAATGTATGGAAGAGGGTAAGGTACCTAGGGATTGGCAGAGAGCATGCATAGTTCCTTTGTATAAAGGCAAAGGGGATAAAAGAGAGTGCAAAAATTATAGGGGGATAAGTCTGTTGAGTGTACCTGGTAAAGTGTATGGTAGAGTTATAATTGAAAGAATTAAGAGTAAGACGGAGAATAGGATAGCAGATGAACAAGGAGGCTTTAGGAAAGGTAGGGGGTGTGTGGACCAGGTGTTTACAGTGAAACATATAAGTGAACAGTATTTAGATAAGGCAAAAAAGGTCTTTGTGGCATTTATGGATTTGGAAAAGGCGTATGACAGGTGGATAGGGGGCAATGTGGGAGATGTTGCAAGTATATGGTGTAGGAGGTAGGTTACTGAAAGCGTGAAGAGTTTTTTAAAGAGGGTATTTAGGCTCAATTAGAGTATGTAGGAAACAGGAAATTTTTTCCCAGTAAAAGTAGGCCTTAGACAAGATGTGTGATGTCACCCGTGGTTGTTTAAATATATTTATAGATGGGGTTGTAAGAGAAGTAAATGCGAGGGTCTTGGCAAGAGGCGTGGAGTTAAAAGATAAAGAATCACACACAAAGTGGGAGTTGTCACAGCTGCTCTTTGCTGATGACACTGTGCTCTTGGGAGATTCTGAAGAGAAGTTGCAGAGATTGGTGGATGAATCGGTAGGGTGTGCAAAAGAAGAAAATTAAAGGTGAATACAGGAAAGAGTAAGGTTATGAGGATAACAAAAAGATTAGGTGATGAAAGATTGAATATCAGATTGGAGGGAGAGAGTATGGAGGAGGTGAACGTATTCAGATATTTGGAGTGGACGGTCAGCGGATGGGTCTATGAAAGATGAGGTGAATCATAGAATTGATGAGGGAAAAAGAGTGAGTGGTGCACTTAGGAGTCTGTGGAGACAAAGAACTTTGTCCTTGGAGGCAAAGAGGGAATGTATAGAGTATAGTATTACCAACGCTCTTATATGGGTGTGAAGCATGGTGATGAATGTTGCAGCGAGGAGAAGGCTGGAGGCAGTGGAGATGTCATGTCTGAGGCAATGTGTGGTGTGAATATAATGCAGAGAATTCGTAGTTTGGAAGTTAGGAGGAGGTGCGGGATTACCAAAACTGTTGTCCAGAGGGCTGAGGAAGGTTGTTGAGGTGGTTCGGACATGTAAGAGAATGGAGCGAAACAGAATGACTTCAAGAGTGATCAGTCTGTAGTGGAAGGAAGGCGGGGTAGGGTCGGCCTAGGAAGGGTTGGAGGGAGGGGGTAAAGGAGGTTTTGTGTGCGAGGGGCTTGGACTTCCAGCAGGCATGCGTGAGCGTGTTTGATAGGAGTGAATGGAGACAAATGGTTTTTAATACTTGACGTGCTGTTGGAGTGTGAGCAAAGTAACATTTATTGAAGGGATTCAGGAAACCGGCAGGCCGGACTTGAGTCCTGAGATGGGAAGTACAGTGCCTGCACTCTGAAGGAGGGTGTTAATGTTGCAGTTTAAAAACTGTAGTGTAAAGCACCCTTCTGGCAAGACAGTGATGGAGTGAATGATGGTGAAAGTTTTTCTTTTTCGGGCCACCCTGCCTTGGTGGGAATCGGCCAGTGTGATAATAATAAAAAAAAAAAAAAGTATAATTATCAGAGTATATATAAAATATGAAATAACTTTTAAAAACACTTGAAATTTTGGAGTTTCCAGACATAATGGAGAGACTTAGTGCTTACGGATCTCACAGAGAATGTAAACAAACCGGGTGGGGCACAGTGACCACCGTATTAGAAAATCAGGTGGGGGAAACTGTATAGAGTTTTGGTCATAATTTGAAATGACTGTATTAGTGGAATGCCGTAAAGCAAAACACCGTAAAGCAAAATGCCATAAAGCAAAACGCCATGAAGCAAACGCCGTAAAGCGGGGCTCTACTGTATATTGAACAGTATATTGACTGGTTAGCTTGAGATATTTTTATTTTTCGCTTTATTCTCTAATTTGAAATGTTTTGAAAATTAAGTTTCTGAATGTGATTTATTATTTATTTCAGTTTGAAAGAAAAAGCTCTAGCCTGCCAGAAAGCTGAGCATGACTTTGCTGACATGCCTTGTGGGATCATGGACCAATTTATTTCAACCATGGGCAAAGAAGGAAATGCACTTCTTATTGACTGCAGGTAAGGTTATTAATTTTAAGTAGTGCTAATAATAAAATTTTGAAATAGTTAATGTAAATACAGTAGACCGTCATTTAGCACAAGTTTACTTGGCACGGTTTGGGTATAGTACGATTGAAGAATTGCGGCACAATTTTATGTAACGTCCTATGATGAATTTAACGTGGTTCAGTTTGCGGGAAGGAAAAAACTTCCCTTTTCCTCAAGCGTCCATTTTGTTGTGGTTCAACGGGGGAGACCTCCCGCCTTCCCCAGCCACCCCCCTAGACACCACCCCATGATCCCAGCATTCGTACTTCATATGTGTCCAGTCCAACTTCTTTGCTACAAGCTTGTGATTGTGAATTGTGTTTTGATCTTTTAATTGCTATATCTTGTATCTGCCAAGCAATCATGACACCCAGTAGGCATACCAGTGTTGCTCAAAGTGGCAAGAAAAGGTGTAAGCATTCAAGTCTTAGAATTAACGAAGGAAACAAGATATTAGACAAGACATAACCTGTGGCCATAATGAAGTGTTACTTTGTACACATAAAAAGAGGTAAACATAAGTTCATATGACTGACTGACTTACTGTATGACTGACTTACTGAATGACTTGACTGACTTACTAAATGAATTGAGACTTACTGAATGACTTGACTAACTTACTAAATGACTTGACTGACTTACTAACGACTTGACTTACTGAATGACTTGACTGACTTACTAAATGAATTGAGACTTACTGAATGACTTGACTAACTTACTAAATGACTTGACTGACTTACTAACGACTTGACTTACTGAATGACTTGACTGACTTACTGAATGACTAGACTGACTTACTGAATGACTTGGCTGACTTACTGAATGACTTGGCTGACTTACTAAATGAATTGGCTGACTTACTTAATGACTAGACAGACTTACTGAATGACTTGACTGACTTACTGAATGACTAGACTGACTTACTGAATGACTAGACAGACTTACTGAATGACTTGACTGACTTACTGAATGACTTGACTGACTTACCAAATGACTTGACTGACTGAATGACTTAAAGTTAGACACTGCAGTACAACCATCAACTTCAGTACCAGAACCTCTACCATCCACCTCAGCCCAGTAGGGCCACAGCATAACTCTCTGCTCTCTTCACAGTCATCCACAAACACCATCACCCACAATTTATGGTAAGAAATATTGTTATTTCTGTTACATTTGTAGTCTTGAGCAGTAAAAACAACATAATACATCACAACAATGAACTACAATTACATATTCACTTATTTTTGTAAGATGTGGTGGCCTAAAAAAAGTTGTTCTGCTTTTTTGGGGCTATCAGGAATGTAACCCTATTTTTCCCATAAGTTCTTCAGTTCATCTGACACGGTTTTACCTAACACAGCGTATTTAGGAACGTAACTACCATGTTAAATGACCGTCTACTGTAATTAGTCTTTTTTATCTCGTCTATCGCCTTGTGCGAGATATATTATAGAAGAAATGCAGCCTCCATTTGAGTTAAATACAGTGGTACCTTGACTTACGAATTTAATTTGTTCTGTGACTGAGCTCGTAACTCAATTTGCTTGTATATCAAATCAATTTTTCTCATCGAAATTAATTGAAATGCCGTTTATCTGTTCCAGCCCCCAAAAAACCACCCAAATTTTTTTGTTATGGTTTTTAAATAAGAACCACCCTCACTACTCCACCCACCACCATATCTACTCCACCCACCATTATCACTACTCCATCCACCCCTCTCACTTACTCCATCCACCACCATCTCTCTCCACCCACCACTTTACTACTCCACCCACCACTTCACTACTCCACCCATCACCATCTCACTACAACCCCCACCTCACTCTCCACCCACCACCATATCTACTCCACCCACCTTATCACTATCCTCCACCACCCTCACTACTCCACCACCACCATCTCTCTCCCCCCACCACTTTCCTACTCACCCATTACCATCCACTACACCCCCACCCTCACTACTCCCCACTGTATCACACTCCATCCACCACCCTCACTACTCCATCCACCACCCTCACTACACCCACCACCATCTCTATTCCAACCCCCCCTTCACTACACCCCACCACCTTCTCAATTACACCCACCATGCTCACTACTCCACCCACCACCATATCTACTCCACCCACCATTATCACTACTCCATCACCCACCCCCACTACCCCCCATCCACCACCATCCCCTACTGCATCCACCACCTTCACTACTCCACCCATCACCATCTTTACTACACCCACCACCCTCACTAGTCCACCCACCACTATCAGTATTCCATCCACTGAAGGAACCTCCACGAGGCAGGTTCCATAATGGCCTCACGAAGGCCTTAACCCCTTGACTGTCGCAACCCCAAATCCTGAGGTGTCTCCTGGTGTTGAAAAATTTTTGAAAAAAAAAAAAACTTATGAAATAATAGAGAATCTTTTCCCGATGGTAATGGCACCAAAAGAATGAAATTTGATAGAAAACTTATGGAATTATGCTCTCGCGAAGTTAGCAACCTTGGGGATATTTACGAATCGGCGATTTTGCCCACTTGAGCCATATTTTCGGCTAATTCCATTGTTCTGGTTGACCAAACTCATAGCTATTTCTTTAGAACTCCATTTGTTCTATCGATTGAGTACAAGAAACTGCCCATTTTACCAATTTCAACTACCCAATAACATGGTCAGGAATTTGCAATTTGGCCAGTTTCACACAAATTTAAAAATATGCCAATATCAAAATGGGGTCCAGAATGAACAATGCAGACATTCTCGGCTCTAAAATAACATTTTCTTTGTTCATCAGTCACATTTCCAGGCCCCTCTGATATTACTCTTGCTTTCTATTTTGAATTTTTATTCAAAAAATAGAAGATTTACTGTTATGCAGACTACTGCAATATTGCAATAATTGTATAACTTATGTCAACCCATTCATCACTGGATATTAGAATGGCTACTTGGACATTTATTTGGCAATGACATCATTCATTTACTTTTGAATATTGGCAAAAATCAAACATTTCCCCTACTTTCAGCTCCAATTCAAGGTTCTTTTAATAGTAAAACCAATCAAAATCACCTCTATTTCTATATGTTTTCCATTCTATCAAATAAGACCAAGAAAATGAGAATACATTCTGTAAATACTATACGGAAATACACCGCAAAGTCGGTGTTTTAATCCAAAAACACGGTCAGCGTTTTTTTTTTTCTCATTATGCACTGCGTGCTGCAGGATTTTTTTATATGGTGCACACTGACCACACAGACCCATTCTCTCACATGTGGGCCTACCAGCTTTCTCCTGCTTGATTTGAAGCCGCTAGAATTTTTGAGTTATATGTATATAAGTCAAACACAGTGGCTCGTAAGACATATATATACGACCAAAACAGTCAAAGGGTTACTGTTTCTTGAGAAACTCTGAGTGTTGAAATGGGGGGTTACTTCTTACCCAGATTTATATGAGGACCAAACAAGGGACAAGGTGCCTCACTACAACCTGGGATTAGTGTGGGACTATTATCCTTCCAGTTATGTCTTGGAAGAACATGTGGGATGGGACAAAGTACCTGACATTCCTCTGGATACAGAGTTGGATTTGACTTCAGATATGCCAGCACTAATTGGCTGCACTATCTGAAGCTCACTCGTAACATGGATTTTTGGCTTGCAACTCAAAGCAAAAAATCGGCCGAGCGATGGCTCATAACTTGGAAAACTCATAAGTTGGGGCACTCGTATGTCAAGGTACCACTGTATTTGTGATGTTTGTGTATGGACTTTCAGTTCTTATTTGCCTTCTAATATATTCTATCAAATGATGGATAGTAACTGTGTATCCATTGTTTCTGGGATCACTTCCTCCTTGGAAGAATAGTAGGACTAAGAGGGTGTATAAATCTGAAGTGTAAGGAAGGAGGGGTAGAGGTTGTCCCGGGAAAGGTTGGAGGGAAGAGGGTAAAGAAAGTTTTATGTGCTAGGGACTTAAACATCCTTCAGGCTTGCATGTGTGTGTGTTAAGAGAATACTGAGTGGAGGCATGAGATTGCTGTGACTTGACAAGCTGTTGGAGTGTGAGCAAATTCAAATCTGGTTAACCAGTTAGCCAGATTTGAGTTTTGGAAGCAGGAAGTATAATGCCTGCACTCAGAAGGAGGGGTGGGGATCTTTTGGTGTGGAGGGTCATCCAAACTGTGATTCCTACATGCTTCTGGCAAGACAGTGATTGACTGAACAATGGTACCTGTACTTCATTGGGAGCTAATCAGTGTTGGAGGCAGTGGAGATGTCCTGTCTAAGGGCAATGTGTGGTGTAAATATTATGCAGAAAATTCGGAGTGTGGAAATTAGGAGAAGGTGTGGAGTTAATAAAAGCATTAGTCAGAGGGCAGAAGAGGGGTTGTTGAGGTGGTTTGGTCATTTAGAGAGAATGGATCAAAGTAGAATGACATGGAAAGCATATAAATCTATAGGGGAAGGAAAGAGGGGTAGGGGTCGTCCTCAAAAGGGTTGGAAAGGGGGTAAAGGAGGTTTTTGTGGGTGAGGGCTTGGACTTCCAGCAAGCGTGCATGAGCAGTGTTAGATAGGAGTGAATGGAGACACAATGATAACTTGGGACCTGACGATCTGATGTGAGTGTGAGCAGGGTAATATTTAGTGAAGGGATTCAGGGAAAAACCGGTTATTTTCATAATCGGACTTGAGTCCGGAAATGGGAAGTACAATGCCGTACTTTAAAGGAGGGGTTTGGGATATTGGCAGTTTTGGAGGGATTATGTTTGTTTCTCTATATGTATATGCTTCTAAACTGTTATATTCTGAGCACCTCTGCAAAAGCAGTGATAATGTGATGATGTGGTGAAAGTGTTGAATGTGATGAAAGTATCTTTCTTTTTGGGGATTTTCTTTTGTTTTTTGGGTCACCCTGCCTCGGTGGGAGACGACCGAGCTTGTTGAAAAAGGAGGGGGTATGGAGATATTGGCAGTTTGGAGGGATATGTTGTGTATCTCTATACGTATATGCTTCTAAACTGTTATAATGTTGAGCTACCCTGATAAAGCAGTGAACATGTTGAGTGTGGTGAAAGTGTTGAATGAGATGAAAGTAATTTTCTTTTTGGGGATTTCTTTCTTTTCTTGGGATCCTACCTGCTCGGTGGGAGACGACCGACTTGTTGAAAAAAAAAATAAATAAATAAATAAAAATGAAGGAGATTGTGTATATATGTATATATTATCTGCTACAATAACAGCTGTATTCTTCAAGTACAGTATCACTGGTTTTCTGTTTATTCTCATTACTTAAACTTATGAAATTTTAACAGTTTAAGGAACATTTTGCTATTTCATGTTATAATAAAACAAAGTAATTTTCTTTCCAGAATTTATATAAGGGGCAAATTCCATGCAGTAAGATTAGCATTTGACTGATTTGTATTGTGTATATTATGTATTACAATGTGTGTTCATCTGAACTCACAAAGACAAAGATAAGATAAAGATAAAAATTTTATTTCTTTGTAAAGGTTAAATTTGTAATTATAATTTTGGTTTGCTAAGTACAACTGTATTGACTTTGGAAAAAGGAAAACCAGCAAAATGTGTTCCTAGACTACAAGTGACTTTGGTAAATGTTCTGTTGTTTACCTACATACATGACTTCCGGACAGTTTGGAATGCTATGTAACTTAATTCATTCTTCCCGTCCATGACAGATCACTGGAATCCACTTTAGTGCCACTGAATGATCCCTCCATTATATTTGTCATCACCAACTCAAATGTGCGTCATACACTCTCTGGAACAGAATACCCTACTCGCCGTAAACAGTGCCAAGAAGCTGCAGAAGTGATGAGAAAAAAGAGTCTACGTGATGCAACACTAAATGATCTAGAAAGTAAGAAGACATTGCTTATTTAATAATGAGTGTTATTAAACTATTGTTGTTGAAATTTGTTTTTCCACCTCATCATTTACAGTTTTGTATTTAGTACAAAATATAATGTGTAGCAAAACTTGATGAATAACCAAGACATACTTGAAGAAATCATACATTTTTGTACTTTACTAGTCAACCCTCCTTCCTAAAAAAAAAAATGTGTGGTATACCTGTGCTGTATTCTTTGCCATAAAAAACTTCCCTTTATGATTGACCTGCCCTTATTTTGAGGGTGGATTCTTGTGGTAAATTTTTTTGTGTTTAAACAATATCATATATGTATTCTACTGCTGCCACATATCTATGGTGGAAAATCTTTTTTTTTTTAACACATCGGTCGTTTTCCACCAAGGCAGGATTGCCTGAAAAAGAAAAACTTTTATCATCATTCACTCCATCACTGTCTTGCCAGAGGTGCACTCACACTTCAGTTATAAAACTGCAACAATAACATCCCTCCTTCAGAATGTAGGCACTGCACTTTCCATCTCCAGGACTCAAGTCCAGCCCACCATTTTCCCTGAATCCCTTCATAAATGTTACCTTGCTCACACTCCAACAGGACACCAAGTCCTAAAAATCATTTGTCTCCATTTGCTTCTATCTAACATGCTCAATCATGCTTGCTGGAAGTCCAGGCCCCTTGCACACAAAACCTCCTTGACCCCCCTCCCTCCAACCTTTCCTAAGCCGACCCCTACCACACCTTTCCTCCACTACAGATTTATACACTCAAAGTCATTCTGTTTCTTTCCATCCTCTCTACATGTCTGAATCACCTCAACAAACCCTCCTCCTCCCTCTGGATAATAGTCTTGGTAATCCCGCACCTCCTCCTAATTTCCAAACTAATTACAGTGGAACCTTGACTTACAAGTGTCCCAACGTACGAGTTTTTTGAGATACGAGCCATACCTGGGTCGGTTTTTTGCTCTGAGTTACGAGCCAACATTTGAGTTACGAGCCAGCTCCCCCCCCCATCCCCGTGCTTCCCCCTCAGCCCAAAACCTGGCCACCTCGCTTGTTTATCTATGATTTCATGCTTTAATTCCAAGGAAATCATTCTCTTTTTCTTCTCAGCACTGTCCTTTACACTTACTTTCTTTGGACCAATGCTTAGAAAAACAAAATTTGGCCAAATGACTGTCAAAAATGTAAACAAAACTTGAGAAAACTGCTCCCACAACGGGGTAAACAGTGAACTGAGTTGGCGGCTTTTGTTGTTATAATAATAATACTACTAATAGTAATAATAATAATTATTATTATTAGTGTTATTATTATTAATTTAGGTAACTAGAGCACAGATCAAATTCCCTAGATCAAGAGCTCCTCACCAGCGTCAAGGTTCCTTGACACTGGTGAGGGGCTCTTGATCTAGGGAATTGGATCTGTGGTCCAGTTGCCTAAATTAATAATAATAATAGTCAAATAATAATAATTATTATTAACTTTATTATTATTATTATTATTATTAACTTTATTATTATATTATTATTATTATTATTATTATTATTATTATTATTATTATTATTATAAAAATAGAGCTTCAGTTCCCTATATTAATAATAATATAAAAATAATATAATAATAATAACAGTTATTATTATTATTATTTTTATTATTTATTATAATAACAATAGAGCTTCAGTTCCCTAAATTAATAATAATAATATAATAATATTATTATTAATTATTATTATTATTATTATTATGATAGAGCTTCAGTTCCCTAAATAAAAATTAATTCTAATAATAATTATTATAATAATGATAGATCTTCAGTTCCCTGAATTAATAATAATAATAATACATAATACGTATGTAATAATATGTAATTCAAAATCCTGCCGCTAGATGGCACTGCTGATGCCAAAACATCATACACGTTTACGTCACTATGGGAGCAGTTCTCTCGTACAGTCATTTGGCCAAATTTCTTTTTTCTAACCATGGGTCCTAAGAAAATAAGTGCAAAGAACAGTGCTGAGAAGAAAAAGATGATGATTTTCATGGACTTAACCAGGCAATACACGTCATATGCTGCACCCTCGACATCCCTCACCCTCAACTTCCCTCACCCTCGACATCCCCCACCTTTGACATTCCCCACCCTCAATATCCCCCACCCTCGACATCCCCAACCTCGACATCCCCACCCTCGACATCCTCCACCCTTGACATCCTCCACCCTCGACATCCCCCACCATCGACACCCCTCAACCTCGACATCCCCCACGCTCGACATCCCCACCATCGACACCCCTCAACCTCGACATCCCCCACGCTCGACATCCTCCACCCTCGACATCCCCCACCCTTGACATCCCCCACCCTTGACATCCCCCACCCTCTACATCCCTCAACCTCGACATCCCCCACCCTCGACACCCTCCACCCTCGACATCTCCCAACCTCGACATCCCCCAACCTCGACATCGTCCACCCTCGACATTCCCCACCCTCACATCCCCAACCTCGACGTCCCCACCCTCGACATCCTCCACCCTTGACATCCCCCACTCTCGACATCCCCCACCCTCGACATCCCCCACCCTCAACATCCCCCACCCTCAACATCCCACACCCTCAATATCTCTAACCTCAGCATCCCCCACCCTCAGCATCCCCCACCCTTGACATCCCCACCCTCAACATCCCCTACCCTCAACATCCCCCACCCTTAACATCCCCCACCCTCAACATCCCCATCCTCAACCGCCCCCACCATCTCTGCTCCAAGTGTGTAAGTACATATACACTTTACATAAACAGTTTCAGTATTTTCCTTAGAAAACTAGTGATCTACTGCAGTTAGCCTCAAAAATACTCTGTTTTCTCTTACAGTAAGAACATGGGAAGATACTACATGTACATGTATAGTCAAATTGGGACAGAAATGGCAGACGCTTTTGCCGCTGCCACCATATTATGGCCTATTTTATTTATTCTAGAGTATATATCATGTTTCTGTGTTAATTATATTGTTTATTATGACATATTAAATGAATTGTGTTAGATGAATAAGCCGTATAGTTGATAATAGCGTCATATTCATGTATTTTTTCTTCTCTCCAGAGTCCAGGAACGAATTAATGGCTTTTCGGTTAATTTAAATTAGGAAAATTAATTTGATATACAAGTAAATTGAGTTATGAGCTAGCTCCTGGAACGGATGAAACTCGTAAGTCAAGGTTCCACTGTATTCTTTGCATTACAGTGGAACCCCGGATTACGACATTAATCCGTTCCAGAAAGCGTGTCTTATAATGAATCTGTTGTAATCCGAATGAATTTTCCTCATGAGAAATAATGGAAATCCAATTAATCCATTCCTGACACCCAAAAGTATTAAACAAAATCATTTTTTTACATGAAATATACATTTCCCTACACGGAAAACAATGAGACATGCAGAATAAATAAGTAATAAAATGACACTTACCTTTTTTGAAGACATGTTGATGAGTGATGAGAGGGGAGGAGGGAAGAGGATGGAGGAGTTTACAGTTGTTTGGAAGGGGAATCCACTTCCATAAAGACTTCAGGTACCAAGTTCCTTTTCTGGGGTTACCTCACTTCTTTGTTTTTTAATGCCACTAGGACCAGCTTGAGAGTCTCTGGACCCCTGTCTCACCAAAAATCTGTCCAGAGAGCTCTGTTTCTGGCATCTCTTTAAGATTTCCCTAAAATGGGACACAACATTGTCATTGTAAATGTTGCCAGCACAGCCTGCAACAGCTGTGTCAGGGTGATGTTCATCCATAAATGTTTGCACTTCAATCCACTTTGCACAAATGTCCTTAATCTTTGGAGAAGGCAACTTCCTCCATCTCTCTTCCTCCTCCTCTGATGGAAATTCCTTGAGCTGTGGTCTGTTGGTGTTGCACCTCAAGCTATTGCAGCTCTGTAGTTGTTAGCTCTTCATCGTCATCCTCCACCAACTCTTCCATATCCTCGCCACTAACCTCCAGCCCCATGAACTTCCCCAATGCCACACTAGACTCCACAACTGGCATAGACTCCTCAGGGTCAGCCCCAAACCTTTCAAAATCCCTCTCTTGTACACATTCTAGCCACAATTTTCTCCAAGCAGAGTTGAAAGTCCTGGAAGTCACTCCCTCCCAAGCCTTACCTATAAAGTTTATACAACTGAGGATACTGAAGTGATCTTTCCAGAACTCTCTTAGGGTCAGTTCAGTGTCTGAGGTCACTTCAAAGCACTTTTGAAACACTGGTGTACAGTTTTTTGAAATTTGAAATGACCTGCTGGTCCATGGGCTGGAGGAGATTAGTGGTGTTAGGAGGCAAAAACTTCACTTTGATGAAACTAAACTCCAGCACCATTCGCTTTTCCAAGTCTGGAGGAGGTATATTTTCACACTGGGGCCAAACACGTCATGGAACCAATCTAGGAAAATGTCCCTAGTGACCCATGCCTTACTGTTTGCTCTCCACATCACACACAGTTTAGTCTTGATGACACTGTTGTTCTTGAACACTCTGGGATTTTTAGAGTGATACACAAGTAGAGGCTTCACGTTGAAATCCCCACTAGGATTACTACAGAACATGAGAGTTAGCCTGTCTTTCATAGGTTTGTGTCCTGGGAGTGCCTTTTCGTCCTGAGTAATGTAGGTCCTGTTTGGCATTTTCTTCCAAAACAGGCCTGTTTTGTCATAATTGAACACTTATTGGGGTTTTAATTGTTTGGTCTCTGTGTACCCCTTAAATACCTGCACATATGTTTCAGCTGCTTTTTTGTCATGACTGGTGGCCTCACCATGCCTTATCACACTGTGTATGCCACTACGATTCTTAAATCTCTCAAACCAGCTTTTGCTGGCCTTAAATTCATCAGTACATGTGTCAGCAGTAGTTCCAGGCATTTTCTTAATGAGATCCGCATGCGACTGCCTTGCCTTTTCATATATAATTGACTGTGAAACACTATCTCATGACAATTGTTTATCGTTGATCCACACCAACAACAGTCTCTCCACATCTTCAAGTATTTGTGATCTCTGTTTTGTAAGCATATTTGCACCTTTTGCAACAACAGCTTCCTTGATTGCCTTTTTTCTTGGCCAAGATAGTAACGATAGTTGTATGGGGTTTGTTATACAACCTGGCCAGCTCGGAGACAAGTACTCCACTTTCGTATTTTGCGATGATCTCTTTCTTGAATTATATAGTGTTCCTCACTCTCTTTACCACAGGGTTTGCACTAGAAGCTTTCTTTGGGCCCATGTTGGCTTATTTAGCAGTTACAAGCACTAAAAACAATGGAATAATACAAAATGTATCTCATGTACGCATGGAATCGTCCTCACTGGCTTGTAAACAATGGCACTGGCTGTACATGGAGTGGCCGGGCCGCTCACGCCACGTGGACACGTTCAGGACAAATGACTTTAACCAAGTTCTTTGTCGTTAACCGAGCCAATATTTTGACGAAAAACATTACTTAATCCGAATTTTATGTAATCCGATGACATAATCCGGGGGTCCACTGTATATTCACACCACACATTGCCCTCAGACATGACATCTCCACTGCCTCCAGCCTTCTTCTTGTTGCAACATTCACCGCCCATACTTCACACTCATATAAGAGCGTTGGTATAATTATACTCTAATGCATTCCCCTCTTTGCTTCCAAGTCTAATGTTCTTTGTCACCACAGACTCCTTAGTGCACCACTCACCTTTTTACCCTCGTCAATTCTATGATTCACCTCATCTTTCATAGACCCATCTGCTGACACGTCCACTCCCAAATATCTGAATACATTCACCTCCTCCATACTCTCCTCCCTCCAATCTGATATCCATTCTTTTGTTACCTAAATTTTTTGTTATCCTCATCACCTTACTCTTTCCTATATTCACTTTTAATTTCCTTCTTTTATGTATCCTACCAAACACATCCACCAACCTCTGCAACTTCTCTTCAGAATCTCCCAAAAACACAGTGTCATCAGCAAAGAGCAGCTGTGACAACTCCTACTCTGTGTTAGATTCTTTATCTTTTAATCCCACACCTCTTGCAAACACATGAGCATTCACTTCTCTTACAACCCCATCTATAAATCTTTCTTCTTTCTTTCAACAAATCGGCCGTATCCCACCGAGGCGGGGTGGCCCAAAAAGAAAAACGAAAGTTTCTCTTTTTAAATTTAGTAATTTATACGGGAGAAGGGGTTACTAGTCCCTTGCTCCCGGCATTTTAGTCGCCTCTTACAACACGCATGGCTTATGGAGGAAGAATTCTGTTCCACTTCCCCATGGAGATAAGAGGAAATAAACAAGAACAAGAACTAGAAAGAAAATAGAAGAAAACCCAGAGGGGTGTGTATATATATGCTTGTACATGTATGTGTAGTGTGACCTAAGTGTAAGTAGAAGTAGCAAGGTGTACCTGAAATGTTGCATGTTTATGAGACAGAAAAAAGGACACCAGCAATCCTACCATCATGTAAAACAATTACAGGCTTTCGTTTTGCTCTCGCTTGGCAGGACGGTAGTACCTCCCTGGGCGGTTGCTGTCTACCAACCTACTACCTAGAATCTATAAATCTTTCTTCTTTCTTTCAACACACCGGCTGTATCCCACCGAGGCGGGGTGGCCCAAAAGGAAAAACGAAAGTTTCTCCTTTTACATTTAGTAATATATACAGGAGAAGAGGTTACTAGCCCCTTGCTCCCAGCATTTTAGTTGCCTCCTACAACACGCATGGCTTACGGAGGAAGAATTCTGTTCCACTTCCCCATGGAGGTAAGAGAAAATAAACAACAAGAACAAGAACTAGTAAGAAAATATTAGAAAACCCAGAGGGGTGTGTATATATATGCTTGTACATGTATGTGTAGTGTGACCTAAGTGTAAGTAGAAGTAGCAAGACATACCTGAAATGTTGCATGTTTATGAGACAGAAACAATGGACACCAGCTATACTATCACATTCTTAAAACAATTACAGGTTCCGTTTTACACTCCGCTGGCAGGACGGTAGTACCTCCCTGGGCGGTTGCTGTCTACCAACCTACTACCTAGAATCTATAAATCTTTTCAACGTACCAGCCGTATCCCACCGAGGCGGGGTGGCCCAAAAGAAAAAACTGAAGTTTCTCCTTTTAAATTAGTATATATACAGGAGAAGGGGTTTACTAGCCCCTTGCTACCAGCCATTTTAGTCGACTCTTACGACACGCATGGCTTACAGAGGAAGAACTTCTGTTCCCTTCACCACCATGGAGATAAAGAAATATACAAGAACAAGAATTAGAAAGAAAATAGAAGAAAACCCAGAGGGGTGTGTGTATATATGCTTGTACATGTATGTGTAGTGTGACCTAAGTGTAAGTAGAAGTGCAACCTTTACCTGAATCTTGCTATTTATGAGACAGACAAAAGACTACCGCAATCCTAACCATATTAAAAACAATACAGGCTTCCGTTTTACACTCGCTTGGCAGGACGGTAGTACCTCCCTGGGCGGTTGCTGTCTACCAACCTACTACCTAGAATCTATAAATATATTGAACAAATATTGTGACATTACATATCCCTGTCTAAGGCCTACTTTTACTAGGAAATAATCTCCGTTTCTCCTACATACTCTAACCCGAGCCTCACTATCCTTGTAAAAACTTTTCACTGTTTCAATAACCAACCTCCTATTCCATACATTTGCAACATCTGCCACATTGCCTCCCTATCCACCTTGTCATATGCCTTTTCTGAATCCATAAATGCCACAAAAACTTATTTACCCTTATCTAAATACTGTTTATCTATATGTTTCACTGTAAATACTTGGTCTGAACACCCATTTTATCAGGTATACTCAACAGAGTTCTTCCCTTATAATTTTTACTTTCTCTTCTGTCCCCTTTACCTTTATACGAAGGAACTGTGCATGCTCTCTGCTAATTCCTAGGTACCTTACCCTCTTCTATACACTTATTAAATAAAAACACTAACCGCTCCAAAACTATATCCCCACCTGCTTTTAACATTTCTGTCTCTAACCCATCAGTCCCAGCTGCTTTACTCCCTTTCATTCTACCCACTGCCTCATGCACTTCCTCCACATTCATGACGGGCTCCAATAAAGTTTTTCTTCTTCTCTTTTTTAGTGGTTTATACAGGAGAAGGGGTTACTAACTCATTAATCCCAGCATTTTAGTCGCCTCCTGCAACACGCATGGCTTACGGAGAAGAGATTCTTTTCCACTTCCCCATGGAGAATAGAACTATTAAGAAAAAGAAGAAGAAAAACCTCGATGTGTGTGTATATATATTTGCATCTGCATGCCTGTGTAGTGTGACCTAAGTGTAAGTAGAAGTAGCAAGATATATCTGTTATCCCACATGTTTATGAGACAGAAAAAAAAGACACTAGCAATCCTACTATCATGTAAAACAATTACAGGTTTCTGTTTTCACTTGGTAGGCTGTTCATACCTCCCTCTTATATGACAGGAAATGTGGTAATGCTCTGTGCCATGTCTTTAAAATTGATAAATAAACAGGTATATACTATATGAACAGTAAATAAAGCAGTAAAAAAAAGGATCTGTATTTGAATAGTGATTTTAATATACATATAAATAAGTTGCTTGGAGCTAAGTTTATTTAATTTATTGATAATTTTAAGTAATAAAACTGTACTATATATTACCAAGCATGAGTTTTAAATATAAAGAGGAGGATGAGGCTGGAGTTAGTAGACATGTCAGGGTTGAGAACCATGTGTACTGTGAGCATTATACAGAGAATTCAGAAATTACAAATTAGGAGATGGATTTGTATTACAAAAGGAATAATTCTGTGGGCTAAAGAAGGTTTGTTAAGGTAGTTTGGCCATTTAACCCCTAAACGATCCAAACATATATATACGTTCACTCGCATAGCGCCCCGAATTTTTTGAAAATTTTTTTTTATTTTTTAATACGAAAAAAGAGCATATGGTACCCAGGCGTCCCCAATTATTTTACTATGGCGCACAGTGAATGCGCACACCCATTCTCTCATATCTAGGTGACTCAGGCTTATTGTGGCAATGTTGAATGAATGACAAAGAAAACGTATATATACATTTGGGGCGCTATGCACGTGAACGTATATATACTGGTGGCCTGGTGGCTAAAGCTCCCGCTTCACACACGGATGGCCCGGGTTCGATTCCCGGCGGGTGGAAACATTTCGACACGTTTCCTTACACCTGTTGTCCTGTTCACCTAGCAGCAAATAGGTACCTGGGTGTTAGTCGACTGGTGCGGGTAGCATCCTGGGGGACGAGATTAAGGACCCCAATGGAAATAAGTTAGACAGTCCTCGATAATGCACTGACTTTCTTGAGTTATCCTGGGTGGCTAACCCTCCGGGGTTAAAAATCCGAACGAAATCTTATCTTACGTTTGGACCATATAAGGGTTAAAGAGTATTTCTTGGTTGTCCCAAATCTACAAAGGTTCTTAATATGAGGAAGGAGCTTGGTATTTCTAGTATCAGTGATAGGATTGTTGAGATTAACCCCTTGACTGTTGCAACCCTAAATCCTGGGGTGTCTCCTGGTGTCACAAAATTCCCCCCCCCCCAAAAAATGATAAAGAATCTTTTTCCGATTGTAATGACACCAAAAGAACGAAATTTGATGGAGAACTGACGGAATTAGGCTCTCGCGAAGTTAGCAACCTCAGCGATATTTACAAATTGGCGATTTCACCCACTTTGAGCCCTATTATCGGCTAATTCCATTGTTCTGGTCAACCTAACTCATAGCTATTTCTTTAGAACTCTATTTTTTCTATCGATTGAGTACAAGAAACTGCCCATTTACCGATTTCAACTACCCAATAACATGATCAGAAATTTGCAATTTGGCCAATTTCACGAAAATTAAAAAATATAACAATTTCAAAATAGGGTCCAGAATGAACAATACAGACATTCCTGGCTCTAAAATAACATTTTCTTTGTTCATCAGTCATGTCTCCAGGCCCCTCTGATATTACTCTTGCTTTCTATTTTGAATTTTTATTCAAACAAAAAATAGAAGATTTACTGTTATGCAGACTACTGCAATATTGTAATAATTGTATAAATAATGTCAACCAATTCATGACTGCATATTAGAATGGCTACTTGGACATTTATTGGAAAATGACATCATTTGTTTACTTTTGAACATAGGCAAAAATCAAACATTTCCCCTACTTTGAGCTCCATTTCCAGGTTCTTTTCATAGTAAAACCAATCAAAATCACCTCTATTTCTATAATACGTTTTCAATTCTATCAACTGAGACCAAGAAAATGGGAATACAACCATAAATACTATACAAAAATAGACCACAAAGTCAGCATTTTAATTAAAAAAAACGGTTGGAGTTTTTTTGTTCTCATTATGCACTGCGTGCTGCAGGATTTTTTTTATATGGTGCACACGGACCATACAGACCCATTCTCTCACATGTGGGCCTACCAGCTTTCGCCTGCTTGATTTGAAGCCGCTAAAATATATGTCAAAAACGGTGGCTCGTAAGACGTATATATACTACCAAAACAGTCAAAGGGTTAACACTGTACTCGGTATTAGAATGTTAAGAAATGAACCAGATACTGTCACAATGAACCTTACTAAATGTCTAGAAGTAAATACACACAGATCTAAATGGATTGTGAAAATGTGCAATTGCATTAAGTTTTATAACCTGCATGAACTGTATCACTGTAGACAACAAGAGCATTTCACCCCTCCATGGAAGATGTGTTCATTTAATATCACATACCTGCAAGTGCCTCCCAAGAAGCTCATTGCTAGTAATCCCTTCCTTAAATCACTTGTTAAAGCAACTGCTCAAGAAGAAATTTCTCGCCTGGCTGGTAGCAATATGTTATCACAAGTAATATACACTGATGGATCTAAACAGGAGTCTTCTGGCAGGGCTGCATCTGCACTTGTTGCCACCTTCCTAGTTAAGAATGATAATAAATTTGTTGAACTAGGCATAAGAATTAACAACTGGGTGTCTACATTGCAAACTGAACTGTTTGCAATCCTAATGATGCTAAAGCTAACTTATGACACAGAGCTTGACTCTATCATCATTACTGATTTTTTGTCATCACTGAATGCTCTTAACTCATATAATGACTCCAACAACATGCTCATTGTAGAAGCCAGGTATAGATACTCAAAAATCCAGGACAAATGAATTAATGTACATTGGATTACTCCTTCATGATAAAGTTGATATGTTAGCAAAGAAGAGTACCCAGAAGGAGAATGTAGAATATAACTTTGGTATATCTGTGTCTAGCATTAGGAATAATATTAGGAGAGAAGTAAATAATGAAAATGATTGTTATATGAATGCAGTTAGAAGCCTGAGTAGATCTATAACCCACTATGATAACATGAACATAGATAAGTATATTTAAGGAGCAACTTGCAGTGTGAACAGACTGACTGATGTTGTAGTGGCCAGGCTTAGGCTTGGTTAAAAGTACGTACTTCTGGCAGTTTGGGAGACACACAGATGATGATCAAACTAAATGCAAATTATGTGATCAAACATATGGTCACTGTCTTGAACACTATGTGCTTAATTGTCCACTTATTGAGGAATACAGAGACAGACAGTATAATAACCTATGTGACATGTCATGATAACTTATTAATGAAAATAAGATACCAGATATACTAAGCAAATTTCCTAAATTTGCTTGTAGCAGATAAGTCAACTATAGATATGTATGTGATGAATGGTTTGAAAAACCGACAAGTTGAAGATTGAGACACTTATGCAACATATGGGAATCTTTATTCAGGAAACGTTTCGTCACACAGTGGCTTCATCAGTCCGATACAAAGTAGAAAGGCGTAAGGAGAGGAGGAGTTTGAGGTAATCAGTCCCTCAGCCTGGAGTCGATGTGTTCAGTCCATCAATCTTGTAGATGGACTGAACACATCGACTCCAGGCTGAGGGACTGATTACCTCAAACTCCTCCTCTCCTTACGCCTTTCTACTTTGTATTGGACTGATGAAGCCACTGTGTGACGAAACGTTTCCTGAATAAAGATTCCCATATGTTGCATAAGTGTCTCAGTCTGTAGATATGTAGATATAAATCCATATGTATTCCTGTTAACCCTTTGGGGCCTAGTTCCTAGGCCTTTTGTGTATCCATATGCTCTTGTGCTACCGTCCACAGGATGGATATGGGGTGCACAATAAACTAGCCACTTCGATGGCAAAATCTAAGAGAATAGAACAGAATTGGATGACTAATAAGGGTGTATAAATTTGGGGTGGAGAGAGAGAATAGTTGGGGTTGTCCCAGGAAAGCTTGGAGGGGGGGGTAAAGATGGTTTTGAGTGCTAGGGGATAGAGCATTCAACAGGCTTGTGTGAGCATGTTAGATCACTGGGAATGTAGACAAGTAGTTTTATGGCTTGATGTGCTGTTGAAGTGTGAACAAGTTAACATTTATGAAGGAATTTGGAAATTGGTTAGCCAAACTTTCACCCTGGAGATGGAGCACAGTGTTGCATTCTGAAGGAGGGGTGGGGATGTTGCATTTTTTTAACACACTGGCCATCTCCCTACCTTTCATTGTTACTCATTCTTGCCAGGAAGACACTGACATCAAAGTTCAAATGACCTTCCAAGCTGCAACATCCCCACCCCTCCTTCAGAGTACAGGCTCTGTGCTTCCCACCTCCAGTATGTGATGTCTGCTGACTTCTTGCAAGACATTTATTGAATGAGTAATGGTAAATGTGCTTCTTTATTTTTTTCTTTTTGAGATAGCTGGTGTGGTAAAAAATTATTGTTATTTTTTATAACACACCTGCCATCTCCAACCAAGGTAGGGTGACCCAATTAACCCTTTCAGGGTCCAGAGGCCAAATTTCAAAGTGCACACCAGCATCCAAGAATTTTCAAAAAAAAAAATTTGTATTTTTTATTATGAAATGGTAGAGAATGTTTTTCTGAAGGTAATAAAACAAAAAGTACAAAATTTGATGGAAAATTAACGAAATTATGCTCTCGCGAATTTTGATGTGTCAGCGATATTTACGAATCGGCAATTTTGCTGACTTTGACTCCCATTTTAGGCCAATTACATTATTCCAGTAGACCAAATTCTTGACTGTTTCACTAGTATTACTTCTATTCTATCGACTGAGCACAAGAAATCGCCCAGTCAACTGCTTCAACTACAAAATAAAGTGATCGGAAATTAGTAATTTGGCCAATTTAACACAAAGTTCAAAATATTCCAATTTCAAAATAGGGTCCAGAATAAACAATGTAGGTATTCCTGGCACTAAACTAACATTTCCTCTGTTCATTAGTTATGTTTTGAGGCTTTACAAATGAATTCCATTTTGATTTTTTATTCACATAATGAATTTTTATTCAAACCAAAAAATACAAGATTTACTGTTATACAATATTGTAATAATTGTATAAATATCATCACCACATTTGTTAATGTATATTAGACCCACCCGCTGGCGTGTATTAGGGGTGTGAGGTCGTTTGTTTACTCTTGAACATTGGCAAAAATTTAACATTTCTGCTACTTTGAGCTCAGTTTCAAGCCATTTCCATTGCTAAAAAAAATCAAAATCATCTCTATTTCTGTAATATGTCTTCCATTCTTTCAAATGAGACCAAGAAATTGCAAATACAACTATAAACAACTTACGAAAAATCACTGCAAAGTCACTGTTTTAATCGAAAATCACGGTCTCAGTTTTTTTTCTCTCATACACTGTGTGCTGCAGGATTTGTTTTATGTGGTGCACACGTACCACATAGATGTATTCTCTCATATCTAGGCTCAAATTTACCACTCACAGCTTATCAGAGTGAGCTGAGTTCATGGCATAGATCTACGGTTTGGACCCTGAACGTAAAGCCGTAGATCTACGGTTTGGACCCTGAACATAAAGCCGTAGATCTATGGCACGGACCCTGAAAGGGTTAAGGAAATGCATTCACCATCATTCATTCAATACGTCTTGCCAGATGAAGTAGGTTGGTAGACAGCAACCGCCCAGGGAGGAACTACCGTCCTGCCAAGTGAGTGTAAAACAGAAGCCTGTAATTGTTTTAAATAATGGTAGAATTGCTAGTGTCTCTTTTCTGTCTCATAAACATGCAAAACTTCAGGTACATCTTGCTACTTCTATTTACACTTAGGTCACACTACAATGCATGTGCAAGCATATATGTATATACACACACCTCTCTGGGTTTTCTTTTATTTTCTTACCAGTTCTTGTTCTTGTTTATTTCCTCGTATCTCCATAGGGAAGTGGAACAGAACTCTTCCTCCATAAGCTGTGCGTGTTGTAAGAGGCGACTAATATACTGGGAGCAAGGGGCTAGTAACCCCTTCTTCTATATACATTATTAAAGTTAAAAAGAGGAACCTTCGTTTTTCTTTTTGGGCCACCCTGCTTCAGTTTTCTGATGGTTCTGAGTGGTGATTGGCTTGAGGTGGATTGCCAAAGCATATATTCCAAATGTAAGGTATGGGTAAACGAGGAAAAGTAAGGTGTTAGTTGTGTAGACTAGGAAACATAATAGGATATTTTAGAGATTATCCCTACAATCTTGGACACTTTTTGATGTATGTTGGATATGAACATTAATTTTCGAAACTTTGTGGGATTAGTCCCTGGACCCATTATGTGCCTCTGTAATCTTTTGACTGCCACCCACACCATAGGTATGGGGTGTATAATAAAGATATGAAACTAGAATTAACTGTCCTTGATTAGATTTAGAAATTCCCCATTGTCATTTTTTTTCTTACTTTTCATTAATTCTAATATTTCATTAGGTGTAGATCTTTTATATTTAATTGTTAATTGGTTCTTAAAATCAGTGGTCCTGGGCCTGATAAAATAATGCTTGTGTTATCAGCAGAGAGTACAGAATTTAGATATTGGGTAGCATTTGGTTGGTCATTTATATAGACGTATAGATAAGAAAACGAAGAAGCTCCAAAATGCTACCTTGTGGGACATCTTGATCCATTGGTAGGGTACTTGAAGAAGTGCCATTTATTGCTACATGCTGTTGTTTGTTACTAAGGTATGACTGAAAATGCTTGTATGTGTAACCTCTGAGTAGGAGAGTACTGTATTATCATCACTAATATGAAAAGTTTTTCATAAATTAACAAAATGGTATAGGATACTGTGTTCATTTCTTTCAAGTGCTCAATACAGTGTCAAGTATTTATATAATTGCATTATTTGTGTTTTTCTTAAGATCTAAATGCAAGTTGACAAAAAGTATACATATGCTTGTGGACAACTTTCTCAGATGTTTTTAATAGTATGTATTGGTCTATAATTATTAACATCAATTTGATCACCACTTCTGTGGATGGATACAAATGGTAAAAAATCAACCTGGAGAAAAAAGACACAGTTGCACAAAGGAAATTTAGTGAGTATTTTTGTCTGTGGAACAAAATTTCAGTCAGTACTGAAGAACCTCTTCACAGGTAAAACATGTCAATAAAGTTCCTTTCTGCAATTGTCTTTTTTCTCTACCTTTGTGGATGGATGTTACCCTGGCTCTTTTGAAGGCATCCAGAAAGCTTTGTCTCCAAGTGATATGTTAAATCACCTGCTATCTTACTAGGACATTTGTATTTTGATCTACTGGAGGCTGCTTATCTTGTTATGATTAATTAATTTGGCCATTTGCATTTCTTAATTAAGGGAAAAATAAATACATAATCTTTTTTTTTCAGCTCACAAATCTAGTCTGAGTGAAGAAGTATACAAGAGAGGTCGGCATGTTATCTCTGAGATTCTTCGCACGGAGAAAGCAGTGTCTGTACTCCAGAAGGCAGATTATTTTCAGTTTGGAAAGTTGATGACTGACTCCCATAATTCCCTCAGGTGAATAAATATTTTAAGGATTGAACACCAGCTGTTTCGTAAACATCCTTGGCTCTTGTCTGACTTTTGAGTAGCTAGAGGAGATCCACAATTTCCATGTATATTGATGTATTGTATGCCCAAGTGAGTGTGAATGGAAGCCTATAATTGTTTTACATGACAGCATGATTGCTGGTGTCATTTTTGTCTCATAACATGTAAGATTTCACGTACGTCATGCTACTTCTACTTACACTTAGGTCACACTACACATACATGTACAAGCATATATATACACACCCCTCTGGGTTTTCTTCTATTTTCTTTCTAGTTCTTGTTTTTGTTTATTTCCTCTTATCTCCATGGGGAAGTGGAACAGAATTCTTCCTCCGTAAGCCGTGCGTATTGTAAGAGGCGGCTAAAATGCTGGGAGCAAGGGCCTAGTAACCCCTTCTCCTGTATAAATTACTAAATTTAAAAAGAGAAACTTTCGTTTTTCTTTTTGGGCCACCCTGCCTTGGTGGGATATGGCCGGTGTGTTGAAAGAAAGAAAAGAATATATATACAGGAAGGCCCCGCTTTACGGCGTTTCACTTTACGGCGTTCCGCTAATACGGTCATTTCAAATTATGACCAAAACTCGCTATACGGCTCCCCCCACCTGACTTTCTAATACGGTCACTGCACCCCACCTTGTTTGTTTACATTCTTCGTGAGCTCAGTAAGCACTAAGTCTCTCCATTTTGTCTGGAAACTCCAAAATTTCAAATGTTTTTAAAAGTTATTTCATATTTTATATATACTCTGATAATTATACTTATGTATACCTGTACTTAAATAAACTTACATACTGTGCTGGCATGCAGGTACACATTAAAATCAGTAAGAGTGTCTTATGTCTCCAGACGTCATATTAGTAATGATAATAATAATCATCGAGTCTCATTTAAATGTCGTATATTACGTTAAATACACATTTTCATTAATCCATCTATGATATTTTTCAAAATTATATAATAAAACACGATACATAACATAAAAAGATGTTAAATACACCCCACAATAGAATAAATAAACATAAATATGAGATGTGGTAGCAGACGACTTGCACAAGTGACGCCATATTAGAAATGCTAATAATAATAATAATAATCACCGAATCTTATTAAATGTTGTATATTACGTTAATATACACATTTTCATTAATCCATCCATGATATTTTTTTCAAAATTATATAATAAACACGATACATAACATAAAAAGATGATAAATACACCCTACAATAGAATAAATAAACATAAATATGAGATGTCGTAGCCAGATAACTTGTACAAGTGATGCCAAGAATAACATTTTCTCTAATCTAACATAAGAGAAAATGTGTTACTGGGGGTAACTGTAGAAAATTATTCCTTTCATATGTATGTAAGTAAGTTTATTCAGGTATACACAAATACAGTTACATAGATTATCATGCATAACAACATATGTGTAGAGAACCTAGGATAACCCAAAAAAGTCAGAGTGACTTATTTCCATTGCCTTCACTCAGAGCATCATTTCTTCTCAAAATGATGTTACATGAGAATGGGAGTGTTCTTCTTTATTTATTCTACCGTATCAATGTAGAGACAACCTGTACACAATGTAACTTGTACACAAACCAGACGTGTACACTTCGTTTACAAAACTTACCTTCGCCTGGTTTGTTTACATAACTCTGCGCCGGTCCTCTCTCATGCATTCATTCTCTCTCTCTCTCTCATTTATTCGTTTTATCTCATTTACTTACTCCTGACCCTACATTAAGACTACAAATATTTTAAGGTAAGTAATGAGTGAACTGTATATACATTTTATCGCTCTGGGATGCTTAAATATCATGGAATATATGTGTGGGTGGGTTGGCCTGGTATGGTTGCCCAGCTGACTACCATACATACCACACTTGATTTTTTACAATAAATACTACTCATCTCACCCTATATTTTAAGGTAAGTAATGAGTGAACTGTATATACATTTTATCGCTCTGGGATGCTTAAATATCATAGAATTGTATGTGTGGGTGGGGTGGCCTGGTATGGTAGCCTGGCTGACTACCATACATACCACACTTGATTTCTTACAATAAATACTACTTGTCTCACCCTAGATTAAGACTATAAATATTTTAAGGTAAGTAATGAGTGCACTATGTGTGTATTGTACTTTTTATTGTTTTTTGATGCCTGGTTCTATTGCTAACTTAATATATGTTAGTGTAAACTTGTTATCTAGTGTTTGTATGCATTTGTAAGTGGGAAAAAAGGGTGTTCCACTTTACGGCGGTTTCCGCTTTACGGCGGTAGCCTGGAACCTAACCAGCCATATAAGTGGGGCCTTCCTGTATATATATATATATATATATATATATATATATTATATATATATATATATATATATATATATATATATACACTGGTCCCTCATTGTTCGTAATTAATCCGTTCCTGGAGCCGTTACTATAAACGAAATTTACGATTTACGAATCAATTTTCCCCATAAGAAATAATGTAAATACAGTTAATCCGTTCCTGACACCCAGAAGTATTAAAACAAAAATTTTTTTTACATGAAATATACATGTAGTACATAAACAATACAATGGGAAATGATGAATGAAACATTAACAGCATAACACTTACCTTTATTGGAGATTCTTCTTAGTGTATGGGAGACTGGAGGAGGAGAGAGAGTGGATTGTTTATAGTTTGGAAGGGGAATCCCCTTCCATCAACACCTCAGGTACCATTTGCTTTTCTGGGGTTGCTTCTCTTCTCTGTTTCTTAATGCCACTAGGACCACCTTGAGAGTCACTGGAGTCCTGTCTCACAAAATAACTGTGGAGAGAGCTCTGTTTCTGGCATCTCTTTAACACTTCCCTAAAATGGCCCAAGACTTTGTCACTGTACATGTTGCCAACCTGGCTTGCAACAACCTTGTTAGGGTGATGTTTCTCCATAAAGCTTTCCATCTTACCCCACATAGTAAAAATCTCTTTAATTTCTGAAGAAGACACCTTCTTCTATCTCTCTTCCTTCTCCTCTGCAGCAAGATTCTGAGCTGCGATGTGTTGCTCTTCCTGCTGAAGCTCTTGCAGCTCCTCAGTGGTGAGCTCTTCATTGTGGTCTTCCACCAATTCTTCCACATCCTCCAAACTCACATCCAACCCCATGGAACTCCCCAGTGCCACAATTGATTTTACAACAGACATAGGCTCATTAGGGTCAGTCCCAAATCCTTCAAAATCCCTCTTGTCGACACAATCTGGCCACAATTTTCTCCAGGCAGAGTTCAAAGTCCTGGTAGTCACTCCCTCCCAAGCCATACCTATAAGGGTTATGCAATGGAGGATGCTGAAGTGTTCTCTCCAAAATTCCCTTAGGGTCAAGTGAGTGTCTGTGGTCACAGTCAAACACCTGTGAAACATTGCTTTTGTGTAGAGTTTTTTAAAGTTTTCAATAACCTGCTGGTCCATGGGTTGGAGGAGAGGAGTGGTATTCGGGGGCAAGAACTTTACTGTGATGAACCCAAACTCCTCGAAAATTAGGTCATCCAAGTTCGGAGGATGAGCAGGTGCATTGTCCATTACTAGCATGCACTTGAGATCCAATTTCTTTTCCATGAGATACTCCTTCACACTAGGGCCAAACACTTCATTGAACCACTCGACGAAAATTTCCCTCGTGACCCATGCCTTACTATTAGATTTCCAAAACACACACAATTTACTCTTCATAACTCCTACTTACACTTTGGTCACACTTCACAGACACGCACATCCATATATATATATACATACATCTAGGTTTTTCTCCTTTTTCTAAATAGCTCTTGTTCTTTTTTATTTCTTCTATTGTCCATGGGGAAGTGGAAAAGAATCTTTCCTCCGTAAGCCATGCGTGTCGTATGAGGCGACTAAAATGCCGGGAGCAATGGGCTAGTAACCCCTTCTCCTGTATACATTTACTAAAAAAGAGAAGAAGAAAAACTTTATAAAACTGGGATGCTTAAATGTGCGTGGATGTAGTGCGGATGACAAGAAACAGATGATTGCTGATGTTATGAATGAAAAGAAGTTGGATGTCCTGGCTCTAAGCGAAACAAAGCTGAAGGGGGTAGGAGAGTTTCAGTGGGGGGAAATAAATGGGATTAAATCTGGAGTATCTGAGAGAGTTAGAGCAAAGGAAGGGGTAGCAGTAATGTTAAATGATCAGTTATGGAAGGAGAAAAGAGAATATGAATGTGTAAATTCAAGAATTATGTGGATTAAAGTAAAGGTTGGATGCGAGAAGTGGGTCATAATAAGCGTGTATGCACCTGGAGAGGAGAGGAATGCAGAGGAGAGAGAGAGATTTTGGGAGATGTTAAGTGAATGTATAGGAGCCTTTGAACCAAGTGAGAGAGTAATTGTGGTAGGGGACCTGAATGCTAAAGTAGGAGAAACTTTTAGAGAGGGTGTGGTAGGTAAGTTTGGGGTGCCAGGTGTAAATGATAATGGGAGCCCTTTGATTGAACTTTGTATAGAAAGGGGTTTAGTTATAGGTAATACATATTTTAAGAAAAAGAGGATAAATAAGTATACAAGATATGATGTAGGGCGAAATGACAGTAGTTTGTTGGATTATGTATTGGTAGATAAAAGACTGCTGAGTAGACTTCAGGATGTACATGTTTATAGAGGGGCCACAGATATATCAGATCACTTTCTAGTTGTAGCTACACTGAGAGTAAAAGGTAGATGGGATACAAGGAGAATAGAAGCATCAGGGAAGAGAGAGGTGAAGGTTTATAAACTAAAAGAGGAGGCAGTTAGGGTAAGATATAAACAGCTATTGGAGGATAGATGGGCTAATGAGAGCATAGGCAATGGGTCGAAGAGGTATGGGGTAGGATTAAAAATGTAGTGTTAGAGTGTTCAGCAGAAGTTTGTGGTTACAGGAAAGTGGGTGCAGGAGGGAAGAGGAGCGATTGGTGGAATGATGATGTAAAGAGAGTAGTAAGGGAGAAAAAGTTAGCATATGAGAAGTTTTTACAAAGTAGAAGTGATGCAAGGAGGGAAGAGTATATGGAGAAAAAGAGAGAGGTTAAGAGAGTGGTGAAGCAATGTATAAAGAGAGCAAATGAGAGAGTGGGTGAGATGTTATCAACAAATTTTGTTGAAAATAAGAAAAAGTTTTGGAGTGAGATTAACAAGTTAAGAAAGCCTAGAGAACAAATGGATTTGTCAGTTAAAAATAGGAGAGGAGAGTTATTAAATGGAGAGTTAGAGGTATTGGGAAGATGGAGGGAATATTTTGAGGAATTGTTAAATGTTGATGAAGATAGGGAAGCTGTGATTTCGTGTATAGGGCAAGGAGGAATAACATCTTGTAGGAGTGAGGAAGAGCCAGTTGTGAGTGTGGGGGAAGTTCGTGAGGCAGTAGGTAAAATGAAAGGGGGTAAGGCAGCCGGGATTGATGGGATAAAGATAGAAATGTTAAAAGCAGGTGGGGATATAGTTTTGGAGTGGTTGGTGCAATTATTTAATAAATGTATGGAAGAGGGTAAGGTACCTAGGGATTGGCAGAGAGCATGCATAGTTCCTTTGTATAAAGGCAAAGGGGATAAAAGAGAGTGCAAAAATTATAGGGGGATAAGTCTGTTGAGTGTACCTGGTAAAGTGTATGGTAGAGTTATAATTGAAAGAATTAAGAGTAAGACGGAGAATAGGATAGCAGATGAACAAGGAGGCTTTAGGAAAGGTAGGGGGTGTGTGGACCAGGTGTTTACAGTAAAACATATAAGTGAACAGTATTTAGATAAGGCTAAAGAGGTCTTTGTGGCATTTATGGATTTGGAAAAGGCGTATGACAGGGTGGATAGGGGGGCAATGTGGCAGATGTTGCAAGTGTATGGTGTAGGAGGTAGGTTACTGAAAGCAGTGAAGAGTTTTTACGAGGATAGTGAGGCTCAAGTTAGAGTATGTAGGAAAGAGGGAAATTTTTTCCCAGTAAAAGTAGGCCTTAGACAAGGATGTGTGATGTCACCGTGGTTGTTTAATATATTTATAGATGGGGTTGTAAGAGAAGTAAATGCGAGGGTCTTGGCAAGAGGCGTGGAGTTAAAAGATAAAGAATCACACACAAAGTGGGAGTTGTCACAGCTGCTCTTTGCTGATGACACTGTGCTCTTGGGAGATTCTGAGAGAAGTTGCAGAGATTGGTGGATGAATTTGGTAGGGTGTGCAAAAGAAGAAATTTAAAGGTGAATACAGGAAAGAGTAAGGTTATGAGGATAACAAAAAGATTAGGTGATGAAAGATTGAATATCAGATTGGAGGGAGAGAGTATGGAGGAGGTGAACGTATTCAGATATCTGGGAGTGGACGTGTCAGCGGATGGGTCTATGAAAGATGAGGTGAATCATAGAATTGATGAGGGAAAAGAGTGAGTGGTGCACTTAGGAGTCTGTGGAGACAAAGAACTTTGTCCTTGGAGGCAAAGAGGGGAATGTATGAGAGTATAGTTTTACCAACGCTCTTATATGGGTGTGAAGCGTGGGTGATGAATGTTGCAGCGAGGAGAAGGCTGGAGGCAGTGGAGATGTCATGTCTGAGGGCAATGTGTGGTGTGAATATAATGCAGAGAATTCGTAGTTTGGAAGTTAGGAGGAGGTGCGGGATTACCAAAACTGTTGTCCAGAGGGCTGAGGAGGGGTTGTTGAGGTGGTTCGGACATGTAGAGAGAATGGAGCGAAACAGAATGACTTCAAGAGTGTATCAGTCTGTAGTGGAAGGAAGGCAGGGTAGGGGTCGGCCTAGGAAAGGTTGGAGGGAGAGGGTAAAGGAGGTTTTGTGTGCGAGGGGCTTGGACTTCCAGCAGGCATGCATGAGCGTGTTTGATAGGAGTGAATGGAGACAAATGGTTTTTAATACTTGACGTGCTGTTGGAGTGTGAGCAAAGTAACATTTATGAAGGGATTCAGGGAAACTGGCAGGCCGGACTTGAGTCCTGGAGATGGGAAGTACAGTGCCTGCACTCTGAAGGAGGGGTGTTAATGTTGCAGTTTAAAAACTGTAGTGTAAAGCACCCTTCTGGCAAGACAGTGATGGAGTTAATGATGGTGAAAGTTTTTCTTTTTCGGGCTACCCTGCCTTGGTGGGAATCGGCCAGTGTGATAATAATAATAAACATTGTTTTTCCTGAACACTCTGGGATTTTCAGAATGGTACACTAGTAATGGCTTCACTTTGAAATCCCCACTAGCATTAGCGCAGAACATTAGCGTCAGCCTGTCTTTCATACTCTTATGTCCTGGCATTGCCTTTTCCTCTTGTGTAATGAAGGTCCTGTTTGGCATTTTCTTCCAAAAGAGGCCTGTTTCGTCACAATTGAACACTTGTTCAGGTTTCAGTCCTTCACTGTTTATGTACTCCTGGAATTCATGCACATATTTTTCAGCCGCCTTGTGGTCCGAACTGGCAGCCTCACCATGCCTTACCACAGTGTGTATGCCAGTACGGTTCTTAAATCTCTCAAACCAGTCTTTGCTGGCCTTAAATCCACTCACTTCACCACTATTTGCAGACAATTTCTTTACCAAATCTTCATGCAACTGCCTAGCCTTTTCACAAATAAACGAAGTCATAAGAGTATCTCCTGCTAATTGTTTCTCATTTATCCACACCAATAATAACTTCTCAACCTCTTCCAGTACTGGTGATCTCATTTTTGTCAGCATAGTTACTCCCTTTGCAACAACAGCATCCTTTATTTCATTTTTCTTGGCCACTATGGAACATAAGGTTGTGTAGGGTTTCTTATACATCCTGGACAGTTCAGCCACACTTGTACCACTTTCATATTGTTCAATGATGGTTTACTTAAATTCAATCGTATTTCTCACCTTCTTTACCACAGGCTTGGCACTAAGAGCTTTCTTTGGAGTCATGGTAGCTTATTTAGTACTTGCAAGCACTAAAATAAATGGAATATTATGAAATATATCGCTGGAGCACGCGAGGGGACCTTCGCTCACTGGTAAACAATGCCAGACTGGCTGCCACTCTGGCCCACGCCGTACGTACGCGTCCCGGACGAACTACGACTCGCGAGTCAACCTATGAAAAGCGAGTCCATGTTTATACGAAAATACCCCTATGATTGGCGAATTTTACGATTGCCGGGAACTATGAAAAGCGGGGGTCCACTGTTTATATACAGTGGACCCCCGCATAACGATTACCTCTGAATGTGACCAATTATGTAAGTGTATTTATGTAAGTGCGTTTGTACGTGTATGTTTGGGGGTCTGAAATGGACTAATCTACTTCACAATATTTCTTATGGGAACAAATTCAGTCAGTACTGGCACCTGAACATACTTCTGGAGTGAAAAAATATCGTTAACCGGGGGTCCACTGTATATATATATATATATATATATATATATATATATATATATATATATATATATATATATGTATATATGTATATATACTATATACATATAGTATATATATATATATATATATATATATATATATATATATATATATATATATATATATATATATATATATATATATATATATATATATTTCTTTCTTTCAACACACCAGCCGTATCCCACCGAGGTGGGGTGGCCCAAAAGAAAAAACCAAAGTTTCTCCTTTCAAATTTAGTAATATATACAGGAGAAGGGGTTACTAGCCCCTTGCTCCCAGCATTTTAGTCGCCTCTTACGAC
Organism: Cherax quadricarinatus; assembly: GCF_026875155.1. Lineage (NCBI taxonomy): Eukaryota > Metazoa > Arthropoda > Malacostraca > Decapoda > Parastacidae > Cherax > Cherax quadricarinatus. The sequence goes on from NC_069405.1 coordinate 81,293,981, forward strand.
ACGCATGGCTTACAGAGGAAGAATTCTGTTCCACTTCCCCATGGAGATAAGAGGAAATAAACAAGAATACGAACTAGAAAGAAAATAGAAGAAACCCCAGAGGGGTGTGTATATATGTGCTTGTACATGTATGTGTAGTGTGACCTAAGTGTAAGTAGAAGTAGCAAGACGTACCTGCAATCTTGCATGTTCATGAGACAGAAAAAAGGACACCAGCAATCCTACCATCATGTAAAACAATTACAGGCTTTCGTTTTACACTCACTTGGCAGGACGGTAGTACCTCCCTGGGCGGTTGCTGTCTACCAACCTACTACCTACTAGTATATATATATATAAATATATATATATATATATATATATATATATATATATATATTATATATATATATATATATATATATACATACATACATACATACATACATACATACATACATACATACATACATACTAGTAGGTAGTAGGTTGGTAGACAGCAACCGCCCAGGGAGGTACTACCGTCCTGCCAAGTGAGTGTAAAACGAAAGCCTGTAATTGTTTTACATGATGGTAGGATTGCTGGTGTCCTTTTTTCTGTCTCATGAACATGCAAGATTTCAGGTACGTCTTGCTACTTCTACTTACACTTAGGTCACACTACACATACATGTACAAGCACATATATACACACCCCTCTGGGTTTTCTTCTATTTTCTTTCTAGTTCTTATTCTTGTTTATTTCCTCTTATCTCCATGGGGAAGTGGAACAGAATTCTTCCTCCGTAAGCCATGCGTGTTGTAAGAGGCGACTAAAATGCCGGGAGCAAGGGGCTAGTAACCTCTTCTCCTGTACATATTACTAAATGTAAAAGGAGAAACTTTCGTTTTTCCTTTTGGGCCACCCCGCCTCGGTGGGATACGGCCGGTGTGTTGAAAGAAAGAAAGAATATATATATATATATATTATATATATATGTATTATACAGTGGACCCTCGACCAACGATGGCATCGTATAACGTTAAATCCGACTAGCGATACATTTTAACGCAAAAATTTTGCCTCGACTAGCGCTAAAAAACTTGACCAACGCGATTCGTTCCGTTCGAGATGCTTCCACATGTAGCCTGAGCGCGCCTCATTTGTCCCATTGGTGCCAGTGTTTACAAGCCAGCCAGCCACTGCGGTAGCATCCAAACATACAATCAGAACATTTCATATTATCACAGCCTTTTCAGTGATTGCACCTGCAAAATAAGTCACCATGGGCCCCAAGAAAGCTTCTAGTGCCAACCCTACAGCAAAAAGGGTGAGAATTACTATGGATATGAAGAAAGAGATCATTGCTAAGTATAGAAGATGTTGAGAGACTGTTCTTGGTGTGGATAAACGAATGAGGTAAATATACGAGTTTGTGTAATGAATGACCCAGGATGTCATCTCATTGGCTGACTGACTGACTGACTGACTGACCTGACTGACCTGACTGACCTGACTGATTGACTGACCTGACTGACCTGACTGACCTGACTGACCTGACTGACCTGACTGACCTGACTTACTTACTTACTGGCTGACTGACTGACTGACTGACTGACTGACTGACTGACTGACTGACTGACTGACTGACTGACTTACTTACTTACTTACTTACTTACTTACTTACTTACTTACTTACTGGCTGACTTACTTACTGGCTGACTTACTTACTGGCTGACTTGATTGACTGACTGACTGACTTACCGACTTGACTTTACTGACTTACTGACTTGTAGTCAAGAAAGTCACTAGACTCAAGATTTACTATCAAATTGCTCCACTCAGTTTATCAAAAGTTTGTCTAAAGATGCCTTATGAATTTTGTCCTATAGAAGTTTACTGCATTCCCTGTCAATGTTGAGGGGCCTGTAAATCACACCCAAGATTAGTTTATCATGACTCTCAATAAACTGTAGCCAAACACTCAGTATCCGATGCTTCTAATTTAACATGTGTAATGCAACAGTTTAGGTTATGTCTGATGTACATTCCCTCTGCACCACCCTTCCTGTTGACCCTATCTGTGTGGAATAATTTATAGCCTTGTATGTGGCATTCAGAAGGCATTTCTCTATCTTTCAGGTTGAACCAGGTCTCTGTTATAGCAATAATATCTATGCTTCCTGCACATGCAATTAATCTTAGCTCATCTATCTTATTTCTAACAGTCCTGCTATTAGTATAGTAAACCTTAAGGGAGCTAGCCACTCACTGCCCTCTACTGTCTCTCTTTGTTTGTTGACCAGTTCCATTGTCTTTATTAGTAACTTTGTGATAAGTTAGATGAAGTGGCAGTAGACAAAGGGATTCTCACTGGCAGGTGTGATTTCCCAGTGGAAGTAGGTCATTCCCGAGAGTTGGGCCAGGAGTTAGCAAGTAGGTTTTGATGACCCGTTTCTAGGGAATTCTATTTACTGGTGACAATGCTTTCGTCTGCTGCAGCTCATCTGACTTTAGTATTAAAGATCCAGTCTTCCTGCCTGTACTTCAAATTCTTCAAGACTATAGTGCTCATCACCTGCTCCTAGGCTGAGGGATTGATCATCTCATCTTCTGTCTGCTGTACATATTTTTATAGTCTTTGGATAATGTCCATGTATTGTATTGATGAAGTCACTATATGGCAAAATTTTGCAAGTAAAGATTCCCAGATGTTGCACATGTGTCTGTTAGTACAAGCTTGTCTATACAAAATGTTTGAAATTGCTATCTGAAATAGTGCTTCATCCTTACCTACTTAATCTCTTTCAAATTTCTTATTCTTTTTTTTTTGTTTTATTAACACATTGGCTGTTTCCCACCGAGGTAGGGTGACCCGAAAAAGAAAAAAAAAACACTGTCATCATCATCATCATCATCATCATTCACTTCATCACTGTCTTGCCAGAGGCATGCCTACACTACAGTTAAAAAACTGCAACATATCAACACCCCTCCTTCAGGGCACAGGCACTGTACTTCCCACCTCCAGGACTCAAGTCCAGCTTACCAGTTTCTTGAATCCCTTCATAACTGCTACTTTGCTCATGCTTACCCCATCCCTCTAACCTTTCCTATGACCCCCTACCTTCCACTACAGATTTATATGCCCTCCAAGTCATTCTGTTTTGTTCCATCCTTTCTGAATGTCCGAACCATCTCAACAATCCCTCCTCTGCCCTTTGGATAATACTTTTAGAAACCCTGCACCTCCTGATCTCTAAGTTAAAGATTCTTTGCATTATATTCACACCAAACATTGCCCTCAGACATGACATCTCCACTGCCTCCAGTCTTCTCCTTGTTGCAACATTCACCACCCTTGCTTCACACCCATATAAGAGAGGTGGTACCACTATACATGTACTCTCATACATCTCCATCTTTTCTTCCATGGATAATGTTCTTTGTCTCCACAGACTCCTCAGTGCTCTACTCACCTTTTTTTTTTCTTATCAATTCTACGATTCACCTCATCTCTCACAGACCCATCTGCTGACAAGTCCGTTCCCAAATGCCTGAATACATTCACTTCCTCCATACTCCCTCCAATTTGATATCCAATCTTTCACTACCTAAATTATTTGTTATCCTCATCATCTTGTTCTTTCCTATGTTCACTTTTAATTTCCTTCTTTTACATACCCTTCCAAGCTTGCTCACCAACCTCTGCAACTTCTCTTCAGAATCTCCCAAAGCACAGTGTCATCAGCTAAAAGCAACTGTGACGATTCCCACTCTGTGTTAGATTCTTTCTCTTTTAATCCCACACCTCTTGCTAACACCCAATCATTCACTTCTCTTACAACCCCATCTATAAATATATTGAACAACCATGGTGACATCACACATCCCTGTCTTAGGCCTACTTTTACTAGGAAATAATCTCCCACTCTCCTACATACTCTTAACCTGATCCTCACTATCCTTGTAAAATCTCTTAACTGCTTTCAGTAATCTGCCACTTGTTCCATACATTTGCAGCATCTGCCACATTGTTCCCATATCCACCCTATCATATGCCTTTTCCAAATCTGTAAATGCAACAAAAACCTTTTTCTTTCATCTTTCAACACACCGGCTGTATCCCACCGAGGCGGGGTGACCCAAAAGGAAAAACGAAAGTTTCTCCTTTTACATTTAGTAATATATACAGGAGAAGAGGTTACTAGCCCCTTGCTCCTGGCATTTTAGTCGCCTCTTACAACGCGCATGACTTACGGAGGAACCATTCTTTTCCACTTTCCCTTGGAGGTAAGAGGAAATAAACAAGAACAAAAACTAGAAAGAAAATAGAAGAAAACCCAGAGGGGTGTGTACATATATGCTTGTATATGTATGTGTAGTGTGACCTAAGTGTAAGTAGAAGTAGCAAGAGGTGCCTGAAATCTTGGATGTTTATGAGACAGACAAAAGACGCCAGCAATCCTACCGTCATGTAAAACAATTACAGGCTTTCGTTTTACACTCACTTGGCAGGACGGTAGTACCTCCCTGGGTGGTGCTGTCTACCAACCTACTACCTATAAAAAACCTTTTTACCTTTATCTAAATACTTTTCAACTATATGCTTCACTGTAAACACTTGGTTTACACCTCCTACCCTTCCTAAAGCCTCCCTGTTCATCTGCAATCCTGCTCTCCATTTTTTTTTTTATTAACACACTGGCCAATTCCCACCGAGGCAGGGTGGCCCAAAAAAGAAAAACTTTCACCATCATTCACTCCATCACTGTCTTGCCAGAAGGGTGCTTTACACTACAGTTTTTAAACTGCAACATTAACACCCCTCCTTCAGAGTGCAGGCACTGTACTTCTCATCTCCAGGACTCAAGTCCGGCCTGCCGGTTTCCCTGAATCCCTTCATAAATGTTACTTTGCTCACACTCCAACAGCACATCAAGTATTAAAATCCATTTGTCTCCATTCACTCCTATCAAACACACTCACACATGCCTGCTGGAAGTCCAAGCCCCTACTCCGCCTTCCTTCCACTACAGACTGATACACTCTTGAAGTCATTCTGTTTCGCTCCATTCTCTCTACATGTCCGAACCACCTCAACAACCCTTCCTCAGCCCTCTGGACAACAGTTTTGGTAATCCCGCACGTCCTCCTAACTTCCAAACTACGCATTCTCTGAATTATATTCTCACCACACATTGCCCTCAGACATGACATCTCCACTGCCTCCAGCCTTCTCCTCACTGCAACATTCATCACCCATGCTTCACACCCATATAAGAGCGTTGGTAAAACTATACTCTCATACATTCCCCTCTTTGCCTCCAAGGACAAAGTTCTTTGTCTCCACAGACTCCTAAGTTCACCGCTCACCCTTTTCCCCTCATCAATTCTATGATTCACCTCATCTTTCATAGACCCATCCACTGACACGTCCACTCCCAAATATCTGAATACATTCACCTCCTCCATACTCTCTCCCTCCAATCTGATATCCAATCTTTCATCACCTAATCTTTTTGTTATCCTCATAACCTTACTCTTTCCTGTATTCACTTTTAATTTTCTTCTTTTGCATACCCTACCAAATTTATCCACCAACCTCTGCAACTTCTCTTCAGAATCTCCCAAGAGCACAGTGTCATCAGCAAAGAGCAACTGTGACAACTCCCATCTTACTATTAATTCTTTCAATAATAGCTCTACATACACTTTACCAGGTATAGTCAATAGGCTTATTCCCCTATAATTTTTACACTGTCTTTTGACCCCTTTGCCTTTGTACAAAGGAACTATGCATGCTCTCTGCCAATCCATAAGTACCTTCCCCTCTTCCATACACTTATAAAATAAAAGCATCAACCATTCCAAAACAATAGCCCTGTCTGCTTTTAACATTTCTCTCTTTATCCTATCAACCCTAGCTACTTTACCCCCTTTCATTCTGTCCAGTGCCTCATGCGCCTCCCCACAATCACAACTGGCTCTTCCTCACTCCTACAAGATGTTATACCTCCTTGCCCAATGCATGAAATCACAGCTTCCCCATTTTCAACCTTTAACAGTTTCTTAAAATATTCCCTCCATCTCTCCGATACTTCTAACTCTCCATCTAATAACTCTTCTCTCCTGTTTTTATCTGTCAAATCCATTCGTTCCCTAGGCTTTCTCAACTTATTAATCTCACTCTAAAAAATTTTCTTATTTTCAGAAAAATTTGTTGATTGCATCTCGCCCGCTCTCATTTGCACACCTTTTACATTCCTTCTTCACCACTCTCTTAACCTCTGTTTTTCTCTCCATATACTCCTCTCTCCTTCTATCACTTCTTACTCTTTATAGAAACAAAATCATACTAATTTCTGGTAGTGTATGGATACTTTTCTTAAAGCTGCTGGTCTTCCTTCTTCAGAAATGTTCTGTATTGCACCTTTCAGGGATGACTATGATGTATCCTGCTCTGAGTTAGATCAACTAGTGGAAGCTGCCCTTGAAGTTCCTGGTGTGTTTGGCTCAAGAATGACAGGTGGTGGCTTTGGTGGCTGCACCGTCACACTGGTAAGTGGGGTTTTGTGCAGTTTTTGTGGCTTCACTGTAAAACTGTCTTCACCAATAACCGATAACAAAAGTCTGTTTATCCAAGATTGATTCTTGTGTGTTTAATTATCTATTTGTAATTATAGAATTGTGGCATACATTGTCTCTTCTGCATTATCAAATGGAATTGTTCCTTGTCATTCTTACAAGGTATTTCTAGTGCCTTTAGTCTTTGTAATATACTTTTCTCAATATTCATATTTTTTTCATTTGCATTTTGTCTATTGTCTGTCTTTGGGTGCATATGATATGCTATATTTTCATATTTCAGTTTAGGCTAGCATGTGCTTCAGACAATCTTTTTAGAATGTTAGTTTAGGTTAACATGTGTCTTGGACAAGCTTGTATAGAATTTGTCCATCCATTTAATTTCATTATTCAGTCTAATTTCTTCATGGAACCTATTTTACACTTTCACCCCATTTTCATTGCATATCATTACTGTGCATTTTATCTGTGTTGAACTTGAGCATTCATTTTTTATTGCTTCATTAATTCTTTGTCTAAATCTTGTAGAGTTTTACAGTAATTTTTAATTTAAATTTTTCATATAAAAAATTTCATGATAAAATATAATCATATACAGCCTCTCCTCACTTAACGATAGAGTTCTGTTCCTGAGATCAGGTCGTTAAACGAATTCGTCACTAAGTGAGGTGCATACTATAATGGTAGTGAGTTTGTGTCAACCATCTTTCATATTGTTTTAATGTTACTTTTGCACTATTTATAACATTTCTGGTATATTTTTAAATGTTTATACAGTAGTATACTGTATTGAAATAAACAGAATAGAGGAAATCAGCTCTAATATATATTATTTAGGTCAGAGAGCCCATCGTAAGTCCAAGGCGTCGGTAAACAAGTACGTCGCTAAGTGAGGAGAGGCTGTACACTATACAGGTGTTATACTTATTAGCTTGTGATAAATTATTTATTGGGTGTATAAACTAAAACTCCATGGGGAAGAAGAGAAGAATCCTTCCTCTGTAAACTATGTGTGTCATAAAAGGCATCTAGAATGCTGGAAGCAAGGGGCTAGCAACCCTTTCTTCTCTATAAATTACTAATTGTAAAAAGAAGAAAAACTTTATGAAAGCATTCTTTTCTGGGTCACCCTGTGTCAGTGGTAGACGGCTGGCATGTTAAAAAAATACATAGATGGTATTCTGAATTGAGGTCAGCACTTTTCTTGAAGATAGCCATTGAATGAATGATGGTAAATGTGTTTTTTTTTAATTTGGGTCACCCCACATCGATAAAAGAGGGCCGTTGAGGCAAAAACAAATTTTTTTAATCGTTTTGTCTAATTGGGAGTATGTATTCTCATGGCACTTACTTAGTGTGGGCCTGTAAGGACAGCTTTTCTTTTATCACTGCCTACCTATTTTGCTTTAATGAAAAAGTATCCCTTATCCCTTATAATAATTTGCCTTCTATTCCTTGTGTATTTTGTAGTTTCCTAATTGGTGTTTCAAGAGGAACTCATATCGAAAGCATTTTCTCAGAGTTCAAATAACTGTGGTCTTCTCACTTATTCCACTCTTTTTCTATTTCTGTGACTAATATTGCTGCTCAGAATATTTTTGCTCATCGAAAGTTATATTATTAAATAACTGCATATACTAAGTTCTTCAAAATTTTTTAGCCAATTTTCTCTACTTGCTTTTTATTTTTTAAAACTGGCATCTCCCACTGAGGTAGGGTGACCTGATAAAGAAGAAAACACATTCAACATTGCTCATTCAATCATTGTCTTACCAGAAGAGTGCCAGTATCACAGTTCAGATGATCCTCTAAACCACATCATTGCTGCCCCTCCTTCAGAGTGCAAGCACTGTACTTCCCACCTCCAGGTTCCAAGTCTGGCTAACCAGTTTCCCTGAATCTCTTCATAAATGTTACCTTGCTCACATTCCAACAGCATGTCAAATCACGAACACCATTTGCCTCCACTCACTTCTATTTAGAATGCTCACACAAACCTGTTGGATGTCCAAGCCTCTAAGCACTCAAAAACTCCTTTACCCCCTCCCTCCAACCTTTCCTAGGTTGATCCCTATTCCTTCTCTCCACCCCAGATTTATATGCCCTCCTGGTCATCCTATTTTCTCCATCCTCTCTAAATTTCCAAACCACATTAAGAACCTTGTAGGTAGTAGGTTGGTAGACAGCAACCGCCCAGGGAGGTACTACCGTCCTGCCAAGTGAGTGTAAAACGAAAGCCTGTAATTGTTTTACATTATGGTAGTATTGCTGGTGTCCATTTTTCTGTCTCATAAACATGCAAGGTTTCAGGTACGTCTTGCTACTTCTACTTTCACTTGGGTCACACTACACATACATGTACAAGCATATATATACACACCCCTTTGGGTTTTCTTCTATTTTCTTACTGGTTCTTGTTCTTGTTTATTTCCTCTTACCTCCATGGGGAAGTGGAACAGAATTCTTCCTCTGTAAGCCATGCGTGTTGTAAGAGGCGACTAAAATGCCAGGAGCAAGGGGCTAGTAACCCCTTCTCCTGTATATATTACTAAATTTAAAAGGAGAAACTTTTGTTTTTCTTTTTGGGCTGCCCCGCCTCGTTGGGATACAGGCCAGTGTGTTGAAACAAGAATTAAGAACCTCTCCTCAGTCCTCTGAATAATACTTTTGGTAACTTCACACCTCTTAATCTCCAGACTGAGTTCTCTGCATAATATTCACACCACACACATTGCCTCTAACCTCTTCCTTGCTGTTATGCAGGTTTCTGCATTGCAATGTATTATGTATAGTGGAGAAGTTTGCCATAATTTTATAAACAATGTTATAATTGTGAACCATAATTTTATGAATAATGTTATACATTTGTGGGAACTGTAAATTAGCTTAAACTGTAAAATGTAAGGAAGTTCTGTCGTGACTTATTTTGCAAGTGTGGTTGTATAGTGTCAGTGTGTGAGCATGGGTAGTCACGCTGGAGAGCAGCATGGGCGACAAATATGCTGGCTAGACACAGTGTATGTAAGCTAAGTTTTGTACTCCTTTTGTTTATCCAACTCAAGCCATAGGCTTCTTTAGTGATTACCAGTAGGCTCACCTGGGGTCTGATGTTGTCAGGGCTCTGTGTGATGAGTAAGGGCTGAAGAAATTGGATGAAATGGTGTCAGTAGGAGAGTAAGGTAGGGCATGGCTCCCACTGGGCACTAACCCCATACTTACGTGTGTGTGTGTTTTTTTTTGCCTTGATATTGCAGTCTGCCTGCTCCATAAGTATCTGTATTTGGGTATACATGCTGAGGGAAATGTAGGTTACCTCGTTGCCTGGAGGTTATTCCGGGGATCAATGCCCCCCGCAGCCTGGTCCATGGTGTGTTTATCTAATGTTTGTATATATTGGTAGAGGTAATAAATGTATATTTTCTTAATGAGGAATTTTGCCTGAACCCTCTAATAACCAAACCATTGAAGTAGTGAACACTAGTTTATCGCTTTTCATGATATTTGTGTAACTTTTACCTTTGCCCCTAGACAAGGCCTTAAGCCCCAGGTTCTCCATTTTCTGTGTAACACTTGCTACATCTTTCAAAACCTGTTTCACACCCATACAAAAGTGATGATGCCACTGTACTCAGGCACATTTTCCTCTTTTTTTTCTCCATGGATAAAGTTCGTTGTCTCCACAGATGCCTCAATACACTACCCACCTTTTCCCCTTTATAGTTCACCTCATCTCATACAACCATCTTCTAACAAGTCCACTCCCAAATATCTGAACACATTTACTTCCTCCGTACTATATATATGTAATCTCGCATTGCCTGTAGTTTTGATAATCTTATCACCTTGCTCTTTCTTATGTTTTCCTTTAATTTCCCACTCAAATTCATTTGCTAACTTTGCAACTTCTCTTCCAAATCTCCCAAAAGAACTGTATCATTGAAAAGCAACTGTGATAACCCCTACTCCATACCAGATTCACTATTTTTTCACTCCCACACCTCTCTCTAACACCCTAGTGTTCACTCTTGGTTTTATGATAAAAAATATTAATGAGAAATATCTATAATTTAAATGGTCTTTATCACCTTTTTTTTATATATATATCAGCTCAGTGTTTAACTTGTTAAAATTGTCTTCCGGTTTACTTTTGTGAATGTAAATCATGAAAACTGTCCAGGGTTTGTAACAAAGTTCTTTTATAAATGTCCAGTACAGTAGTAGTCATATCTGTGTCCATTACATTATTAGTTTTATCCATGTCCATTACAGTATAGGTTTTTTATTCATGTCCAGTACATTACATATGGTAGTTTTATTCATGTCCAGTACATTACATATGGTAGTTTTATTCATGTCTAGTACATTACATATGGTAGTTTTATTCATGTCCAGTACATTACATATGGTAGTTTTATTCATATCTAGTACATTACATATGGTAGTTTTATTCATGTCCACTACATTACATATGGTAGTTTTATTCATATCTAGTACATTACATATGGTAGTTTTATTCATGTCCACTACATTACATATGGTAGTTTTATTCATGTTCAGTACATATAGTACAATAGTAGTTTCATATTTGGCCATTTCAGTAGTAACTCACTGTACACAGTAATAACTTGCTATACACAGTAGTTACTCACTGTACACAGTGGTAACCCACTGTACACAGTGGTAGCTCACTGTACACAGTAGTAACTCACTATACACAGTAGTAACTCCCTGTATACAGTAGTAATGCACTAAACAGAAGGGAGCCTGAACTAATGGCAAGCCAGTCTTTAAAACTAGCAGGCCAGTGTGTTATCCGCTATACCATGCTGACCTAATAAGATTCATAAAACTGAGTGTATGTATTTCCATATGCACTAGGAAGGTTAGCAAGGCCCCACCTTGACCACAAATGTTGTCTATAAGTTTTGACTGTGGAAAAACTTATTGATTGATATATTGCAGGTGCAACAAGAGTGTGTGGACAAGCTCATCTCCCACATACAGCAGAGGTATAATGGTAAACCTACGTTCTACGTTTGTGTTCCCTCAGAAGGAGCTCAGCAGTTATCTCTTTAGAGCTCAAACATGTTAAGCACAGTACAGTAAGCAAGAAATACTTTACTGCATTACTGTCTCACTGCCATACCTGCCTTTGTATTTTGTATAAATATTGCAAAGCCATAAATTTGTATTCTCTTATGTACAGTTTTGAAGAAAATATATTTTGTGTGCATGATTATTTATGATTAACTGTTTGTAGTTACAGAAGCAAAACTTTCTTTTCTTTCAATACACCGGCTGTATCCCACTGAGGTGGGGTGTCCCAAAAAGAAAAATGAGAGTTTCTTTTTTTAAATTTAGTAATGTATACAAGAGAAGGGGTTACTAGCCCCTTGCTCCTGGCATTTTAGTCGCCTTTTATGACATGCATGGCTTACGAAGGAAGAATTCTGTTCCACTTCCCCATGGAGATAAGAGGAAATAAACAAGAACAAGAACCAGTAAAAAAAAAAAAAACCCAGAGGGGTGTGTATATATATGCTTGTCTATGCATGTGCAGTGTGACCTAAGTGTAAGTAGAAGTAGCAAGGCGTACCTGAAATCTTGAATGTTTACGAGACAGAAAAAAGACAACAGCTGTCTACTAACCTACTGCCTAGGAGAAGCAGAGCTATGAGCTTTATATTCTGTCTTCAGCAATCAGTTTGTCATATAACACAGCACTTCACAATTTGCCAATGGTTGTAGCACTTTCTGGCAACACTTGAATCCTATTACAGTGTTTATTTCTTATTCATAAAGATAGCCTTTCTAGTGTTCTTTTGCCACAATTTTATATTTACTTTGCAAATGTGCCCTCTTATTTTCCCCTCTTAATGTCAAGAAATCATCTTTATTTTTTAATATCTTTTATGATTATGTCTCTTCTCAGATTAGTCAATGAGGGCATTTTTAGTATTTTTATTTTTCAAACATTTTCTTTCAACTCTTGTAGTAAGTCTTTGGAATTTTCCTTTCTTTTCAACATGTTTTATTTAAGAATGAAAACCTCACTACTACAGCAGGGTAATATGCACTCTCCGTAAAGTATATGAAGGCTAATTTCAAGTTTGCTAGTGTTGCATTTGAGTTTTTAATGATTTCATTCATGCTGTCTTCCGGTGACAATCTTCAGTTTGCAGTTATTCTTAGTTTACTCCTTCTGGTTTCTTGCTTTCACTATCTTATCACAATCTTAAAAAATTTCTTGTAGCCTCTCTCTTTCCCATGCTTTATTAAGGTATTTCCTTCAGGGTAACCCAAAAGAAAAAATCGTTGTCATCATCTAGAGGTTTACAGTGATTTTATTACTTTGCATAGGTTTTTTGCATCTGCAAACATGTGCTTTATCCTGTTGGCAAACCATTTATGTAAATTAGAAACATCAGGGCTAGTTTCATCTTTGTAGAGCCTTTCTAAAAATATTTTTTCTCTGATGATTGTTCACATATTACTTTTAAACAGAATCTCTCATCCATTTAAAAGTTTATAATTTATTCTTACAATGTTCTGTAGTTTTCATTCTTTCTTTGGTGGGAAATTCTGTCAAAAGTCTCTGAAATCTAAATACTTTACAGGTCTCCCTTGGTTTATGTGGATTCTCTTAAGGAATATGCCCATCAGTTTTTTTTACTGAGTAATAGATTTGCTGATTGATAACTGAACTGCTTATTAGCAGGTTTATATTTCTCTAATGACTTTATCTGATGCATTTATAACAACATTTGTCAGTGAGACAGATCTGTAGTTCAGAGGATCTTCCATCCTACATTTTTTTTTTTTTTAGTATCTGCACAGTTTTTTTTTTTTCATTTATCCTCCAGGTGACCTCCTTATAAAGAAGTCCCAAACTTTTTACAAAGTGGATACCTTAGTTCTTCATATTCTTTTAAGATCTAAGGTGGTATCTCCTTGGGTATCTCCTTGCCTTTATTCTGTTTTTTCTCTCATAATTAGTTAGCTATTTACAAACATGAATAAAAGATTTGGTTCCACCTTTCTTTTTCAAAGTTTCTTTCCTAATTACAGATGTATGTAAATAACTTTTTGACTTTTTCTAACCCTTTCAGGGTCCGTGCCATAGATCTACGGCTTTGAGTTGAGGGTCCAAACCGTAGATCTAAGCCATGAGCTCAGCTCACTCTGATAAGCTGTGAGCGGTAAATTTGGGCCTAGATAGGAGAGAATACATCCATGTGGTATGTGTGCACCACATATAACAAATCCTGCAGCACACAGTGCATAATCAAAGAAAAACCGAGACCATAATTTTTTATTAAAACAGCGACTTTGCAGTGTTTTTTCATCTGTTTTTTATAGTTGTATTTGCGATTTCTTGGTCTCATTTGATTGAACGAAAGATATATCACAGAAATAGAGATGATTTTGATTGGTTTTAGTACTGGAAATGGCTTGAAACTGAGCTCAAAGTAGAGGAAATGTTAAATTTTTGCCGATGTTCGAGAGTAAACAAGTGACCTCACACGTCTAATACACACCAGCTGGTGGTCTAGTATATGTTCACAAATGTGGTGATATTATTTATACAATTACGTATTACAATATTGCATAACAGTAAATCTTTTATTTTTGGGTTTGAATAAAAATTCATTATGTGAATAAAAAATAAAAATGGAATTCATTTGTAAAACCTGAAAACATAACTGATGAACAAAGGAAATGTTAGTTTAGTTCCAGGAATACCTACATTGTTTATTCTGGACCCTATTTTGAAATTGGAATATTTTGAACTTTGCCTTAAATTGGCCAAATTACCATTTTCCAATCACTTTATTTTGTAGTTGAAACAGTTGAGTTGACAATTCTTGTGCTCAATTAATAGAATAGAAGTAATACTAGTGAAATAGCTAAGAATTTGGTCGACTGGAATAATGTAATTGGCCTATAATGGGAGTCAAAGTTGGCAAAATCACCGGTGCATAAATATCGAGAGCATAATTTCATCAGTTTTCCATCAAATTTCGTACTTTTTGTTTTATTACCTCCAGAAAAAGATTCTCTACCATTTCATAAGAAAAAAATAATTTTTTTTTTGAAAATTCTTGGACCCTGGTGCGCACTTTGAAATTTGGCCTTTGGACCCTGAAAGGGTTAATCTGATAAGCCTCTGGGTTGGCACATTTCATGTCATGTTTCAAGTTGCTTTTTTTCGTATGTTTGTTTTATGGATCTTCAGCACCTGTTAACCATTCTTTGTTGTTTTATCTTGTTTCTTTTTTGGGGGGGGAATTAACTACAGTGGACCCTCCCTTTTTGTCGATTTCCGGTATCGCCAATTTCGGTTTTGGCTGAGTTTTATCGTTGATTTTATGGTTCTGTTTTCGTCGATTTCCTCCGTTTTTGTCAGTCGTACAGAACCTGTCCAGTGTCCAGCATGCAGACAAAGCCGCCTCCCACACGCATTCTCACGCAGTGTAGCATTGTTTCTCGCTGAGTGAACATATCCTGCCAGGTCATACGAAACATTTCATAATAATCCACTGTTTTTGCCACTTGTTTATTGTGTGTGACTACTAAATAGGTGACCATGGCCCCAAAGAAAGCTCCTAGTGCCAGTGCTTCAGTAAAGAAAGTGAGAAACACCTTAGAACCGAAAAAGGAAATCCTAAGAAAATATGATAGTGGCATATGCATTGCTGAACTCGGCAGGATGTATGGGAAGTCCCCATCAAAAATCAGCTCCATTGTGGCAAAGAGAAAAGAAATCATGGCAGCTGATGTTGCAAAAGAGGTGAATGTGATAACCAAACAGAGATCCCAAACAATTGAAGAAGTGGAGAAATTGTTGTTGGTGTGGATCAGAGAGAAAGAGTTAGCAGGAGACAGTGTTGTACAGTCCATAATTTGTGAAAAGGTAAGGCAGTTGCATGATGATCTCATAAGGAAACTGCCTGAAACAAGTGCTGATGTAGGTGAATTTAAGGCCATCAAAGGCTGGTTCAAAAAATTCAAGAAGTGAAGTGACATACACAGTGTTGTAAGGTACGGTGAGGGTGCCAGTTCAGACAAACAAGCGGCTGAAAAATTTGAGTGGGAATTCAAAGGTTATGTAGAGACTGAAAAATTCCAACCCCAACAAGTGTTTAATTGTGACGAAAAAGGCCTATTTTGGAAGAAAATACCAAAGAAGACCTATATTACGCAGGAGGAAAAAGCATTCACAGGACACAAGCCTTTGAAAGACAGGCTAACTCTCTTGTTGTGCGGTAATGCTAGTGGGGATTTCAAAGTGAAGCCTTTACTGGTGTATCACTCTGAAAATCCCAGAGTGCTCAAGAAAAACAGTGTTGTCAAGAGTAAACTGTGTGTGATGTGGAAGGCTAACAGTAGGGCATGGGTCACTAGGGAAATTTTCCTGGAATGGTTCAATGAAGTGTTTAGTCCCAGTGTGAAAAAATACCTCCTGGATAATAAATTGCCACTCCAGTGCCTCCTGATAATGAACAATGATCCTGCTCATCCTCTGGAGTTGGAAGACCAATTGTCTATGGAATTCAGTTTTGTAACAGTGAAGTTCTTGCCTCCTAACACCACTCCTCTCATCCAGCCCATGGACCAGCAGATCATTGTAACCTTCAAAAAATTGTACACCAAAGCAATGTTTCAGTGGTGCTTTGACTTAACCTCAGGCTCTGAATTGACCCTAAGAGAGTTCTGGAAGAATCACTTTAATATCTTCCATTGCATAAGCTTTATAGATAAGGCTTGGCAGGGAGTGACTTCCAGGACAATGAACTCTGCTTGGAGAAAATTGTGGCCAGAATGTGTCCAAGAGAGGGATTTTGAAGGGTTTGGAGCTGACCCTGTCGCCCCTACACCTGTTGTGCAATCAATTGTGGCACTGGGAAATTACATTGGGTTGGATGTGGGTGGTCAAGATGTGGAAGAGTTGGTGGAGGACCACAATCAAGAGCTAACCACTGATGAGCTGCAAGAGCTTCATCTGCAACAGCAACAGACCACGGCACAGGAAATTGCTACAGAGGAGGAGGAAGAGAAATGGAAGCAGGTGCCTTCAGAGATTAAGGAGATTTGTGCAGTGTGGACTAGGGTGCAGTCATTTATGGAGCTATTGCATTTATGAAAGTTATTGCAGTCTGTGCTGGCGACTTTTACAATGACAATGCTATGTCCCATTTTAGGGAAATTTTAAAAACTCCCAAAACACACCTATCTAGACAGATATTTTGTGTGACAGGGGTCCAGTGACTCTCAAGCTGGTCCTAGTGACATTAAAATACAAAGAAAGGAAGTAACCCCAGAGAGCAACTTGTTACCTGAAGTCATTATAGAGGGGGATTCCCCTTGCAAACAATAACCTCTCTTCCCTTTCCTCCTCCCTGTCTTCCATCCATCAACAACAGCCTTCAATAAAGGTAAGTGTTATGTGGAATGTTCATTCTTTTGTGCATGTAAATCTGTCTTTAGAGTAAAAAAATTTGTTTTTGTTGATACTTCTGGGTGTCTAGAATGGATTAATTCGATTTACATTATTTCTTATGGGGAAAATGGCTTCGGTTTTGGCTGATTTCAGTTTTCGCCGATTGCTCTGGAACAGATTAAACATGAAAACCGAGGGTCCACTGTATTTTGTTTTTCTAAAATACAGTGGACCCCCGGTTAACAAACTTTTTTCATTCCAGTAGTATGTTCAGGTGCCAGTACTGACTGAATTTTTTCCCATAAGGAATATTGTGAAGTAGATTAGTCCATTTCAGACCCCCAAACATACACGTACAAACGCACTTACATAAATACACTTACATAATTGGTCGCATTTGGAGGTGATCGTTAAGCGGGGGTCCACTGTACTGTCAAAGATTATCATAGTTAACTTTATTATAATCTAGTTAACTTTTTGTATTTTGCTTTTTCCTTGCCTAAGGTAGTATATTGCAACACATGTTGATTCCATTAAAATGTGTTTGCTTTTTCCCCAGCAGGTTTAAATAATCTACAATGTACAATGGAACCTTGTCTTACAAGTGTCCTAATGTACAAGTTTTTTGAGATATGAGCTGTCCCTGGGTTAATTTTTTCCTCTGAGTTATGAGCCAGCTCCCCCTGCTTCCCCAGAGCCAGCTCCCCCTGCTTCCCCAGAGCCTGCTTCCCCAGAGCCAGCTCCCCCTGCTTCCCCAGAGCCAGCTCCCCCTGTTTCCCCATCAATGCAAAACCTGGAGACCTCGCTTGTTTATCTATGATTTCGTGCTTTAATTCCATGGAAATCATCCTCTTTTTCTTCCCAGCATTGTCCTTTACACTTACTTTCTTAGGACCCATGCTTAGAAAAACGAAATTTGGCCAAATGACTGTCAAAAATGTAAGCAAAGCATGAGAGAACTGCTCTCACAGCGAGGTAAACAGTGCACCGAGCTGGTGGCGTTTGTTATTATAATAATAATAATTATTATTATGATAGTCACTTTATATAAACAGTTTGAGATTTCTTTACATTCTGTAGTGTATTATGATTTATTATGCTTTTATATACAGTGGACCCCCTCTTAACGATCACCTCCCAATGCGACCAATTATGTAAATGTATTTATGCCTAGCCATGCTAGGCGTTCTAGTGGTACACTCTGTAATCATTATTTAACTACATGTAAACCACACAACAACCAAATTCTGTAAATTCAACATTGTAATCTTTATAGAGAATAAACTTTGAATTTGAATTTGAATTTGAATGTAAGTGCGTTTGTACGTGTATGTTTGGGGGTCTGAAATGGACTAATCTACTTCGCAATATTCCTTATGGGAACAAATTCGGTCAGTACTGGCACTTGAACATACTTCTGGAATGAAAAAATATCGTTAACCGGGGGTCCACTGTACTATATTTCTGCAATTAGCCTCACAAATACTTCATTTTCTCTTACAATAAGAGCATAGGAAGATACATAAATCAAAGTTAGACAGGAAATGGTGGACGCTTCCACCGCTGCCTCAGCCACCATATTATGGCCTATTTTATTCGTTCTAGAGTATATATCATGTTTCTGTGTTAATTATATTGTTTATTTTTCATATTAGATGAATTGTGATAGATAAATAATCCATACAGTTGATATTAGTGTCATATTCAAGTATTTTGTCTTGTCTCCAGAGTGCAAGAACAGATTAATGGCTTTTGAATTATTGTAATTTAAATGAGGAAAATTTATTTGATATACGAGTAAATTGAGTTACGAGCTAGCTCCTGGAACAGATTAAACTCGTAAGTCAAGGTTCCACTGTATTTAGAGTTTCTTCCTGTATACAGTGGACCCCCGGTTAACGATATTTTTTCACTCCAGAAGTATGTTCAGGTGCCAGTACTGACCGAATTTGTTCCCATAAGGAATATTGTGAAGTAGATTAGTCCATTTCAGACCCCCAAACATACACGTACAAACGCACTTACATAAATGCACTTACATAATTGGTCGCATTCGGAGGTGATCGTTATGCGGGGGGTCCATTGTACTAGTAAATACTGAGTAATGTGAATGTGTCGCCCTATCATGCTCACATTGTTGTTTTAAGGTGCTGATATATTAAATATTTTTTACATCGTTTCCCTTTCCAACCTCATAGTATGTCTTTGATGATGGTAATTCTTTGCAGTCTAATTCTTCTGTGTAATGTTAAACTGAGTGTTATATGCATTGTCAGGTACAATGATAATCACAGTAGCCAATAAATACTATATCTTATATTAAAGTTTATTCATTTACTGAAGATCACAGTCATCAGTAAGTATCAAATATTTAATATCATATGCTGTGATGTTTTCACACTTTTGGTATGACAGCTATTGAATGAATGATGGTGAATGTGTTTACCATTTTTTTTCTGGTAACCTTACCAGAAGAGCGATTGGTGGAATGATGTTGTAAAGAGAGTAGTAAGGGAGAAAAAGTTAGCATATGAGAGATTTTTAAAAAGTAGAAGCGATGCAAGGAGCGAAGAGTATATTGAGAGAAAAAGAGAGGTTAAGAGAGTGGTGAACCAATGTAAAAAGAGAGCAAATGAGAGAGTGGATGAGATGTTATCAACAAATTTTGTTGAAAATAAGAAAAAGTTTTGGAGTGAGATTAATAAGCTGAGAAAGCCTAGGGAACAAATGGATTTGACAGTTAAATATAGGAAAGGAGAGTTATTAAATGGAGAGTTAGAGGTATCGGGAAGATAGAGGGAGTATTTTGAGGAATTGTTAAATGTTGACGAAGATAGGGAAGCTGTGATTTCATGTATAGGGGAAGGAGGAATAACATCTTGTAGGAGTGAGGAAGAGCCAGTTGTGAGTGTGGGGGAAGTTCGTGAGGCAGTGGGTAGAATGAAAGGGGGGTAAGGCAGCTGCGATTGATGAGATAAAGATAGAAATGTTAAAAGCAGGAGGGATATAGTTTTGAAGTGGTTGGTGCTATTATTTAATAAATGTATATAAGAGGGTAAGGTACCTAGGGATTGGCAGAGAGCATGCATAGTTCCTTTGTAATAAGGCAAAAGGGCTAAAAGAGAGTGCAAAAATTATAGGGGAATAAGTCTGTTAAGTATACCTGGTAAAGTGTATGGTAGAGTTATTATTCAAAGAATAAAGAGTAAGACAGAGAGTAGGATAGCAGATGAACAAGGAGGCTTTAGGAAAGGTAGGGGGTGTGTAGACCAAGTGTTTACAGTGAAACATATAGGTGAACGGTATTTAGATAAGGGTAAAGAGGTTTTTGTGGCATTTATGGATTTGGAAAAGGCATATGACAGGGTGGATAGGGGGGCAATGTGGCAGATGTTGCAGGTGTATGGTATAGGAGGTAGGTTACTGAAAGCGGTGAAGAGTTTTTGCAAGGATAGCAAGGCTCAGGTTAGAGAGGGAGATTATTTCCAATAAAAGTAGGCCTAGACAAGGATGTGTGATGTCACCATGGTTGTTCAATATATTTCTAGATGGGGTTGTGAGAGAAGTGAATGCTAGGGTCTTGGCAAGAGGTGTGGAGTCAAAAGATAAAGAATCAAACACAAAGTGGGAGCTGTCACTGTTGCTCTTTGCTGATGATGCGGTGCTTTTGGGAGATTCTGAAGAGAAGTTGCAGAGGTTGGTGGATGAATTTGGTAGGGTATGTAAAAGAAGAAAATTAAAAGTGAATATAGGAAAGAGTAAGGTCATGAGGATAACAAAAAGATTAGGTGACGAAAGATTGGATATCAGATTGGAGGGAGAGAGTGGACGAGGTGAATGTATTCAGATATTTGGGAGTGGACGTGTCAGCAGATGGGTCTATGAAGGATGAGGTGAATCACAGAATTGATGAGGGAAAAAGGGTGAGTGGTGCACTTAGGAGTCTATGGAGACAAAGAACTTTGTCCGTGGAAGTAAAGAGGGGAATATATGAGAGTATAGTTGTACCAACACTCTTGTATGGGTGTGAAGCATGGGTGATGAATATTGGAATGAGGAGAAGGCTGGAGGCAGTGGAAATGCCATGTCTGAGGGCAATGTGTGGTGTGAATATAATGCAAAGAATTCGTAGTTTGGAAATTAGGAGAAGGTGTAGGATTACCAAAACTATTATCCAGAGGGCTGAGGAGGGGTTGTTGAGGTGGTTTGGACATGTAGAGAGAATGGAACAAAACAGAATGACTTGGAGAGTGTATAAATCTGTTGTGGAGGGAAGGTGGGGTAGTGGTCGGCCTAGGAAGGGTTGGAGGGAGGGGGTACAGGAGGTTTTGTGTGCGAGGGGCTTGGACTTCTGCCAAGCGTGCATGAGCGTATTTGATAGGAGTGAATGAAGACAAATGGTTTTTAATACTTGACGTGCTGTTGGAGTGTGAGCAAAGTAACATTTATGAAGGGATTCAGGGAAACCGGCAGGCCGGACTTGAGTCCTGGAGATGGGAAGTACAGTGTCTGCACTCTGAAGCAGGGGTGTTAATGTTGCAGTTTTATAACTGTAGTGTAAAGCACCCCTCTTTTTCGGGCCACCCTGCCCTGGTGGGAATCGGCCAATGTGTTAATAAAATAAATTAAAAATAACCTTACTTTAATTCTTCCTCTGTAAGCCATACATGTAAGAAACGATTAAAATTTAAAAGGAGAAACTTTTGTTTTTCTTCTTGGGCCACCCTGCCTCGGTGAGATACAGTCAGTTTGTTGAAAGAAGTAGAAGAACCTTACCTTAGTGGGAGATGGTTGGTGTGTTATAAAAATTAATTTATTAATTTAATCATTATCTGTATAAATATTCTGGTTGTTTCTCACTTTTATTTTTTGTTTCAGTATTGGTCACTATCTCCATGGGGAAGTGGAGCATAATCCTTCCTCCGTAAGCCATGCATGTCGTAAGAGGCGACTAAAATGCTGGGAGCAAGGGGCTAGTAACCCCTTCTCCTGTATACATTACTAAATTTAAAAAGAGAAAATTTTGTTTTTCTTTTTAGGCCACCCTGCCTTGGTGGGATATAGCCGGTTTGTTGAAAGAAGTTGATCATTATATATGTGTACCTACATTTGCATTTTGGTGCTGTAAAAGAGGCAACTAAAATGCCAGGTATGAGGGGTTAGTAACCCTCCCTCCTGCATCAATTACTGAATGTAAAAAGAAAAACATTCGTTTTCTTTTTAGGTCACCCTGGCTCAATGGGATATGGCCAGTGTGTTAAAAAAAAAAATGCATTTCACTTTGTGTTTGGTGTGCTGCCCTATTATCAACCTGACTGCAAATCAGTTTAAGACCCAAATAAGAAATCACCTCATTACCCAGAATTAACCAGTCAAACCATACCTAACCACTACCAGTTTCTCAAAAGCTACTCATATTGTATTGATAAATGCTCAGCCACTTACTGTTTTAAATACAACTGTAATACATCATATTGTAAATTGTTTTAAATTGTTGTGCTGTAATACTGTAATCTTTATTAACTAATTCAATAGTTTAAAAAGTCTCATTTTCATATAGCATCACCTGATATAATATTAAATTTTCCTGTACTCACTCAAACTCATCTAGTGACCATATAAATTATGTATTATTCCTTACTAGTCTTAAGTTAATCTTTAAGTTTGCCCAAAATGCTCAGCATACAGAGGGGCTTTTGGCATATACACCAAACTATTATATTCCACTGTACAACCATGTAATTTGTCAAAATAAAAAATTTAAATCTAGATCTCCACATGAATGGAGAGGTTGTCAATGTTTTCATATTTTTTTTATTTCTGTGGATGAATGTTTTATTTTGAATTAGAAAATATGAATATTTATCAGGAAAGCAATTCATTGTAAGAGATGAATCAGTAAAACTAAATACAGTGGACCCCCGACTTACGATATTAATTCGTTCCAGAAGGCTGTTCAGGTGCCGTTACTGAACGAATTTGCTCCCATAAGGAATATTGTAAATTAGATTAATCCATTTCAGACCCTCAAAAACACTTACAAAAGCACTTACAAAAATACACTTACATAATTGTTCGAGTTGGGAGCTGTTCGTAAGTTGGGGATCCACTGTAATGGTAACTTTTGCTCAGAGGTCATGTGCAAAATTTATTTAAATGACATAGAAAAAAATACAGTCACATGGAATTTAATCTGAATTTTATGGCCTCATTTAGTTCTTAGTCCAATATATTTAACACTTGTAAATAAAAAATAAGTCAATCAGCTTAAGTATCTAATACCATTTATTTAAGTGGATAACTTGGCAAGGTCAGGATTTAAGATTCTCAGCATGCTGGAACATTGTTATAGTACTTAAATATGGATATAGTACAGGTTGGCCATCACTAATCTGGCAATCAGTAATCTGGTTCCATCAGTAACCTGGCACTAATTTCGGCTAGCACAATTTCAAATTTCCAGAGTCGCAACACCAACCTGCTGATTTTGTTTGGTAGCATTACTTGCTGCATAAGTCATTCCAATTTTTTTTCTCCACTTATTGTTATAATTTGCTCACTTTTAGCCCTATCCGTGGTTCCAACAAATTAAAGAAATGCTTCTCGTTGTGTAAAGCACATACACCGTACATTGTCCATTAAAGATAGGTGGCTTTGAAGCCACTGTTGGTTGCCATGAGCTCAGGTCACTCAGATAAGCTGTGACTGGTAAATTTGGGCCTACATACGAGAGAATAGGTCTGTGTGGTAAGTGTGCTCTATATAAAAAAATCCTGCAGCATGCAGTGCATAATGGGATAATGGGAAAAATAGGCGACTGTTCTTGTGGCATAAAACAGCAACTTTGCAGTGTATTTTCATATGGTTTATATGGTTGTATTCTTGTTTTATTAAAGGTCTCATCTGATAGAATGGAAAATATATTACAGAAATAGATATAATTTTGATTGGTTTTACGCCGGAAAGTATACTTCAAAATTGAGCTCAAAGTAGCGGAAATGTTTGAGTTTTGCCGATGTCCAAAAGTAAACAAATAACGTCACTGTTCAATATGTGTCCAGCTGGTTGGTCTCACACACAGTCACGAATGGGTTGACATTATTTAAACAATTATTACAATAATGCAGTAGTCTGCATAACAGTAAATCTTCTATTTTTTGTGTGAATAAAAAATGCAAGCGTAATACAAGAGGGGCCTGGAGACGGGACTAATGAACAGAGAAAATGTTATTTTAGTGCTAGGAATATCTGCATTGTTTCTTCTGGACCCCATTTTGAAATTGGCATCTCTTGAACTTGGTGTGAAATTGGCCAAATTACCAATTTCTGACCACTTTATTGGATAGTTGAAATAGGTAAATGGGCAGTTTCTTGTACTTTATTGACAGATAGAAGGAATACTAGCAAAATAGCTATGAGTTTGGTAGACTGGAACAATGGAATGGGCCAAAAATAGGGCATAAATTGGTGGAAATCGCTGATGCATAAATATCGCCATTGGGTTAAGTGTATTCTAACCTAACCACTCTGTAATCCGACAAAATCACCAATCCAGCATCCTACAGATCCCAGTGATGTCCGATTAGTGATGGCCATCCTGTAATTATACTATATGGATAGTGTCCATATTCCATTATGGTTCCCAGGAAGAAATCCATATGGTGTTTTTTTTTTTATTTTTTAAATTTTTTTTATTTTCCCATCTGGCAGCGACATTGAGTTTGCTCTTGTGACATCAGTGAGCAGTTGTAAATTTTTTTTTTTTTTTTACCCTTGCAGCATAGCCTAATGTTAGATTCCTTTGTTGACTGCCTGATCCACCAGGCTGTTACTGCTATTGATATACGAATCTAAAAGCCATCACAACATAACCACTCAGCCACTTTGAGCAGGTAGTGGTCCAACTTCCTCATGTACATTTCTACATTTATTCCAACAATATTTCTATTGACTGAAATGTTTTTGCAGAACATTTTCTGAAATGGTGTTTTGATAACAAATTTTCCAGAGGTTGTAATTTGGGGACTGTTTATTATACACTGGTACATAATATACAGAATTTAACAAGCAAAAATAAGTGTTTGAATTACTTGTTTGCCTGTAATGATCTTAAGAATTACAGTAAACATGTGTACTAGATTTAAGTAAAATGTGCCTCTCACATTTATTTATTTATTTATTTATTTATTTATAATTTGAGCACACTTACAGAGGTACAAAAAAAATACAGATAAGAGCAGCATGCCAAAGCCACTTATACTATGCATAGCATTACGGGCTGGCTTAAAATTAACTTAAGATTAACTAAGCAATGATGAAATCAGTGAAAAACATTAATGTAAACTGATTACTATAAAGCACAAGTGAGTATTACAAAGACAGGTCATATGGTTGCATGCATTGTTATAAATTCAGTAGAATGGAGTATTCTGTTAGGTAGTGTATTTAAAAAATAATAAAGTTAGATTGGGTTTTAGGTTTAACATTTATGTGATATAATTGTGAGAAACATTTAAGATATACAATTTATAAGGTTCAGTTATTCAGTATTTATTTGGTTTTCTGTGAGTAAGTGATCTTTGAGAAGAGACTTGAATTTATAAACAGGTAGTGTTTCTTTTATATTTACAGGTAATGAATTCCAGATTTTAGGGCCTTTTATGTGCATTGAGTTTTTGCATAGTGTGAGATGAACACGAGGAACATCAAAGAGTGATCTGTGCCTTGTGTTATGGTCATGTGTTCTGTTGAGGTTGGCAAGGAGATGTTTGAGGGGAGGGTTAATATCAGAGTTGAGTGTTCTATGTATGTAATAGGTGCAGTAATAAGTATGGATGTTTTGTATGGTGAGTAGGTTGAGTGTATTGAATATTGGTGGAGTGTGCTGCCTGTAGTGAGAATTTGTTATCATTCTAACTGCTACTCACTTCAAGTCTGGCCAGTACATTTTAATATAAATGTTAGTATGTGGTATAAATGTATAATTATCAATTTACATTCATTATTATTAGCCAATGATTGGGGCAGAATTCTTTTGTAGTATTGCTTGGAATATTCATCTTAACCAAGTGATGCTGTGATGAAATATACATTGAAAAAATTGTGACTTTTTATTTTATGACGTGTTTTTCTAGGAAAAAGTAACATTTGTGAGTGAGAGTGATTGCTGGTGTCGCCATAGTCACCAGTTCCAGTTAGTTCACTTATCTTTTTTTGGGAAGTACAATGCCTGCACTTTAAAGGAGGGGTTGTTGTATATGGGTGCCTCTGCAAAAACAGTGATTATGTATGAGTGATGTGAAAGTGTTGAATGATGATGGAAGTATTTTCTTTTTGGGGATTTTATTTCTTTTTGGGTCACCCTGCCTCAGTGGGAGATGGCCAACTTGTTGGAAAAAAAAAACTACCTTTCCAACATTTTTTCCCCTTTTAATATTATGATTATTATTTTTATTTCATTATTATTATTATTTCATTATTATTATTATTTCACCATCATTATTATTATTTTATGTATCTTACAAATATTGTAGGTAGTAGGTTGGTAGACAGCAACCGCCCAGGGAGGTACTACCGTCCTGCCAAGTGAGTGTAAAACGGAATCCTGTAATTGTTTTACATGATAGGATTGCTGGTGTCTTTTTTCTGTCTCTTAAACATGCAAGATTTCAGGTTCGTCTTGCTACTTCTACTTACACTTAGGTCACAGTACACATACATGTACAAGCATATATATACACATCCTTTTGGATTTTCTTCTATTTTCTTTCTAGGTCTTGTTCTTGTTTATTTCCTCTTATCTCCATAGGGAAGTGGAATAGAATTCTTCCTTCGTAAGCCATGCGTGTTGTAAGAGGCGACTAAAATGCTGGGAGCAAGGGCCTAGTAACCCCTTCTCCTGTATAAATTACTAAATTTAAAAAGAGAAACGTTCGTTTTTCTTTTTGGGCCACCCTGCCTTGGTGGGATACGGCCGGTTTGTTGAAAAACAAAAATATCTTGCAAATAGTGTCACAAGTTTGTGTTTCTTCAAACTTTTTCCTGCAAAATCTTTCTTCTCATGTGTCTTAATTTCATGTACATCTTGGTTTTACTTAGCTTCTCCCTGGTGTGATGTCTGGACACAGATCAGTCCACACTGTGAGTGCTCCCACAGTTACAGCAAACTGGGATATTTTTTCCCCCAAATTTGAATCTCCTACATTCTCTTGAGTTGTACTCTCTGCCAAAATGAAATCTGCATCTCAAACTAAATTAATATTTCCAGTTACCTCCCATTAATAGCACTTCCTTCATAACACAGACTCTTCAACATTGTAACTTTTCTGTAACTGAATCCCTTACTGAAGATATTTTCAGTAGTTTCAGCCATAGAGTAATAGACATATGAAGAGAAAGCTTTTATTGTTGCAGCATTTCGCTTTGGTAAAACTTCACTGTCACATTTGTCTTAAATCTGGGGGAAGCACTAAACCTGTAAGGGCTATATAGCATGGGGGAAATAGGAGGTATTCAGGTTTGGTCCAAGGAAGAGAAGAATCCAGTTCCTGAGATCAAGATCCCCTTTAATTAAAGGGAAAAGCATTGTCATGATAAAAGCTTCCTCTGCATGTCTTATATTCTATCTTGTCAGCATCTTTTTTCTTGGTATCCATTTTCTCCCTTAATGAGAACTGTTGGCTATCACATTTTCCTTTACTTAGACCATTTTACCAATGACTAGAAGTGGATCCCATTCTAAATAAGAGTTATCTGAATACAGTCTTGTGTACCTTTTCTTCCAGGGAGGTTAATGATATCCACTAATTGCAATCAGATTACAAGATTTTTGAAACCATCTTGGCCTGATCCAACCAGCAGCCAATGACTAATCTAGTTAGCTCTTAGCCCTTTTAAATCATTTGTAAATGTGCTGAAAATTCACATTGAATGTAATATTACAATTGCTATATTTGAAAATGGCTCCATGGGGAAGTGGAGCATAATTCTTCCTCTGTAAGCCATGCGTGTTGTAAGAGGCAACTAAAATGCCGGGAGCAAAGGGCTAGGTAACCCTTCTCCTGTATAACTTACTAAATTTAAAAAGAAAAGCTTTCGATTTTCTTTTTAGGTTACCTTACCTTTGTTGGGTACTGCCAGTTTGTTAAAAAAAAAAAATGAAAAATGAATGTTGTATGTCACACAAAATGACACTCAGTGAAGTGATTATGATTGATCCAAGGTTGGCTTTAGCACCTGCTTTGAGCATATTAATAATCTTGACCAAGGAATTGAATCTGACCTCTCCTTCCTTGAATCAGATCATCGAGTGTCTTCTATTCTCCCAGATGCTGTATAACCCCTATTTCCTTAAGGAAGGGTCCTCAGTGCTGGTAATGTGCTCCTTATCCAAAAAAATTTGGATTCAATTCTTTGACTCAATAGCCCTTGGCCAGCATCTAGGTACCCCCCATCCTTGTCTTCCATCTTGAGGGGCATATGCTGAAGAGTTGAATTAATGGAATGTGAGTTATATAGTCACAGTCTACACTGTAAGGTGGGAAAGTGGTGGGCAGTTTAAGAGTATGACTCTAGGTAGGAATCATATGATCCATACAGGTTTAGAGCTTCCCCTGGAATAGCACGATTTGACTACATCACTCGTTATTTTTGGCAGTAAGTACAAACTTACATAAGAACACCCAAGGTGAAATAGCTAACAACACGAGTCTTTCAAGGATGGCATGGAGAGAGGGTTGCTATAACGTTGATGACCTTCCTTGGGTCAAATTTAATTGCCTCCCTTTTCCAATGCATTATATGACCACCTATGGGTTTAGATATTATTAGCATTATAATCAAAACTAAGCGCTAAACCACCAGGGTCATACAGTGCTTTTATGGGTTAAGAGCTTTCCCCAAAAGGATGGGCCCTTGATCTAAGGAATTGGATCTCCCTTTCCTTGGATCAAACCTAAATGCCTCCAATTCCCCCAAGAATTGTATGAAATGCTGCTTCTATATATATTAATATAATTCCCTCCTAAAATATATTGCTGATGAAAGACTTTTGATTCAAGGAATTTGAGCTACCCTACACTTCTTTAGATCAAAGTCTACCTCCCATTCCTAGTGTACTATAGGACACCTACAGGTTTAGTGTCTCCACCTGAAGATGATATAAGGAAGTGCTAAACCCGAAGATAATACTGTCACATTCATTGAGGGAGGCTCAGGTTAGAGTATTTAGGAGAGAGGGAGATTATTTTTCAGTGAAGGTGGACCTTCGACAGGGATGTGTGATGTCACCATGACTGTTTAATGTATTTATAGATGGGGTTGTAGAGAAGTGAATGTTGCAGAGAGGTACATTTTGCCAGTGATATTGTGCTTTTGGGAGATTCTGAAGAGAAGTAATAAAAGTTAGTGGACAAATTTGAGTGGGTGTGTAAAACAAGGAAATTCAAAGTGAACATTGGAAACAGCAAAGAGATGAGGGTGACAAAATTTAGGTAATGAAAGATTGGATATTAGATTGGAAGTGAATGTATTCTGATACATATTTGGAAGTGGACTTGTCAGCAGATGGGTCTATGAAAGTTAGACGAACTATAAAACTGAAAAAGGAAAAAAGGCGAGTGGTGCTCTGAGGCACCTGTAGAGACAAAAGGGGAATGAGAGTATAGTGGTACTAACTCTTATATGGGTGTGAAATATCAGTTGTGAATGTTACAGCAAAGAGGCTGGAGGCAGTGGAGATGTCATGTCTGAGGGCAATGTGTGTAATGTGAATATTATGCAGAATTTGTAGCTTGGAGATAGGTGATGTAGGGTTACTAAAAGTATCCAGAGCTGATGAGGGGTTGTTGAGGTGGTTCAGAAAGGACAAAAGAAAATAGGATTACTTGGAGGGTGTATAAATCTGTAGTGGAGGGAAGGCAGGGTAGGAGTTGTCCTAGGGAAGGTTGGAGGGGAGGTAAAGGTGGTTTTGTATGTAAGGGGCTTGCTTCTCCAGCCAGCTAGCATTTGTGAACACATTAGGAATGGAAGAAAGTGATTTTTATGACGTGCTGGTGAGAGCAAGGTAACATTTATGAAGGTGTTCAAGGAAAATGTTAAACCAGACTTGAGTCTTAGAGGTAAGAAATAGTGTCTGCACTGTGAAGGTGGGGGTGGGGATATTTGCATTTTTAAACTAGTATATGCATGCCTCTGGCAAGACAGTGATGGAGTGAGTGATGATGAAAGTGTTTCTTCTTTTCTGGGTCACCCTGCCTTGGCAGAAGACGGCTGGTATTGAAATATAGTACTGTACATATTTCACCTTGCATTCATAGGTTAGCAACCCGGGAGGGATCATGCAGCACCTGGAGGAACATGTGGCATTCAGATTAGCTCTAAGGGGAGCACAGGTTCAATTCTATGGATCAAAAGCCATTAACAGCTTCAATAAGTCCCTTGGGACTTATTTCTTAAAATTTTCCCTCAAAAGTTCCTTGATGCCAGTGAGGACTTGTTCCTAGAAATCAGAAGTATCCTTCCCTCCTTTGGATTGAACCTGAATGCCTCCCATTCCTCCTGGTGCTTTTAGACCCCTAATGGTTTAGTTTTCTCTCTCCTTAAATTTAATACATAAAATTTCAAATTTTACATATCAGATGCTAAATAAAAGGATACAAAAAAATAGGTAAAAGAAAGTTTATACAATGGCTATTGTATATTCAAAATATATAAAAAAGATACACATAATACATTCATTCACATAAATATACATTGTTGGGGAATCACTAGCTGCTGCTATACACGTGACACTCATCAGTTAGGAACTTTATAGTCCTTGCTATGCTTTAACTACTTTAAAATAATATAGATAAGGAACCATTATTAGTGAGCTTAAGAAATGTTCCATAACAAGGTACTTGAGTAGCAACTTAACAAAATGCTGTAATTAATACAAGAGTTCACATAAACAGACGAGATATTTACAGGATGGCTTTCTTAACCTTTAGCACCTTATGGAGTGGGAATGGAAACTTAAAAGTTTATATTTGGCCCGTAATTGTTTGGCTGCCAACGTAAGCAGTGTGGGGGAATGTGAGGGTGCCTCCCCCATCTTGTATTTCCGAAAAGTGGCGAGGGGTGCAACAGCTACAAATGCATAGGCGGTGCCTGAGGAAACATGCCGGGGCCACCATTCATCAAAGGCATCATCATGGGCATTCGATTCTGCTGCCAGGGTCCACCCAGCCCATCTGGCCTCATATTGAACATATTGTTCCCTCCCCCTACAAAACCTTGATCATGGGGGTTGCCATTGCCTAGCCTTCCCATGTTGAGATCCATGGGCCCATTGCAGAGCCCAATTCCATGCGAACTATTCATCATTAATGAGTCTTGCTGGTTTATGACATGACCATTCCCAAACGTGGCATCAAAATTCTGGAAATTGTTCTGCATCATGTTCCTCATTCCAGGGAGTCCACTACCCATACTCATGAAGTTCTGCTGGCTGTTGCCCATCATCTGCTCTCGAGGGTCAGGACAGCTACCTAATCTGGGATTTATGCCATCAGCGAAGGACTGCGTGATCCTGGGGTCCATGTTAGTCGCACGTATATCTAGATGATCAGATACACTCCTAGGGATCATTGGTGATCCGTGGATCCAATCGTGTGCTTGTAGAGATCATGATTGCCCTGGGATGTGTTATGTCATCTCTAAAGTCCACACTGCTTGTTTTTATCAGTCTTGGGTCAGTCCTGGATGACCTTGGGTCTTCTGCAGAGTTGTCTTCTGTTTCTCTCTTGAGATCCCTGGGTGGCCGCATGTCGATATCTCCAGTACTCTGGAATCCCCGATCCAACAACTGGCGCAGATCGACATCAGAACTGCACAAGAGGGAAGGATCTGTGGGCGTGGAGCGATTGGAAGATGGAGGGGAAGGCGGGGAAGGTTCTCCCAGAATGCTCAAAGGTGGAGTTACATCACATGAGGCTACAGTGGCAGCGCAAGTGGAAGGTGGTCTTGATGGTGGGTTAGAATGCGTGTTCTCCTCGACTGGAGTTAAACTGTTGATAAAGTCAGTATGTAAGTGGGGAGCCAAAAGGCGAGTTAAATGCTCTCTGATTCCATCGACGTCACCGCTACCATGCCCAAGCTTTGTAAGCAGATCTTCAGGGGGAGAGTCAGGTACACTATCCAGGCAAGACAGAACCAGTTCTACTACGTGAGGATGATCCAACCGTTCATACAATGCCCTCTCCTTTTCGGAAAATCTTTCAGGAGAGGGTGCCTCTTTACTTTTTGTGCTTGTTATCAAGCTCTTTAAAAATTCAAAGTTAGAGTTAACTTCTTTTACTTTCTTGGTGTGGTTCACAATTACTTTATCCTCAGGTGTGGATCTTCCTGAGGCTGGTGGTGTGTTTGGTTTACTGGGGGGGTCTTGGGTGGGTGTGTCTCGTGGATCATGTGGAGGGCTAAGTCGTGGATCTGACCGCTGGACAGTCCTTGGGTCTCTAGGATCTGCACCAACTCTTGGGTCTCTAGAGTCCCCACGAATATCACACATATCACGAGGAATACGACCATCTCTGGTGCTACGTGACTCACGAGGATCTCTTGGAGGAGTTCCCCTTCGTTCATTCACACTCTCAGTTTCACCTTTAATTCTCTTAGCTGTCGGAGGAGTATTACGGCCTGTGATGGCATCCTCACTTTGTGCAACTTGTGCTGATCTTTTACGACTTTCCTGTGGTGGTGCCCACTGAGAAAGCATGCGACGTGGGACACCAACCGTTACCATCATGTCAATTAATTGGGCTCGTAGGGCTGTAGTGTCTGCCCGTCTTAACAACCGGAACAGATTCCTCTGCAGTATCTTGTGAAGGGACCGTACATTATGGTCAAACAGTGTTGGTGGTGGAGAAGCAACTTGCTTCTGTATAAGATTGGTGACAGACACCCAAAGGTCACGTTTGTAACAGGCGACGGTAATGAGAGCCCTCACAGCCACAATAAAGGCGGAGCCACCGACGTAAGGCGTCGTCACTAAGGCCTTTAGTGCATCTACACCTCTAGATACGATCTTGGGAGTCTGAGAAGCAAGCTCTGGAAACCGTGAAACATCAGACAACAGGTGGGCTACGAGTGCGGCCTCCAAGAAGCGAACAATGTGAACTATTAAGCCTTCATTTTCTGATGTGGCCAACATGCTTATGAGTTGTTCTGCCACGCTCTTGACAGCAGGCCAGGCGCCATTGAAGGTGGCCTCATCCAGATCACCGGTGGCCAGGAGCTGGAGGGCATGGCGGTATACATTGGCGAACACCCGTATGGTGCGCTTTACCACCACATGGTCAGGGTCAGCCAGTAGGTCTTGCAAACCACACACTAAATCTGGAGCACTCAGCATGGCTGCGTACTCCATCACGCTGCCTGGAAATGAATATGAAACTAGTTAATTACAACCTTTAATACCATCAGACGAATATAGTCAATTATATAATCAGATTAGCTAAGAACTGCAATGCAAAACAGGCAGGAACGCGCGTCCTTTCCCCTTTCCGGACCTAGTCTAAGGTTGGTTTACGGGCTATAAAACCCATCAGCTACCCAAGAGTTAATAAAGCTGCATGTAATCTGTTCACCAAAGATACTTCAATCTCAAAAAAAAATAGGAATTAAAGTAAACTTTCATATATATACACAAACACTCCCATGTACAAAGCCTCCAGGCCTAGTCATGCACTTCAGTATTACTACGGCATTTTTTATGAAGAACAAGGGCTAAACCCGCATGGATCATACAGTGTTATACCATGGAACCGGCGCACATTAAAGATATACACACAAAAATCCAGTAAATGACCTTTCAGGAAAATGAAAAAGTAAATGCTGACTGGCATTCATAATATGAACTCAACTCCTCCTATTATACTATATATATAAAAAAAAAGTTAAATCCATGAGAGTTATATAACAGAATAACAAATTTCTCATCACTAACAATTTGGCAACAGGCGATAAGACGTAAAAAAAAAAATTATTTGGCACAAACTACAGTTTATCATCAGAAATATTTAAAGGCCAAGTACTACAAACACTCGTTAATATGTCAATAATGTTTACGTATTGATTCACGCATAACAATGTTCACTGATTCACGCATAACAATCATGTTCACATTGATTCATACATAACAATTGTGTTCATATGTATTGATGATTCACGCGTTACAATCAGCTTCACGTATACCTGGAGATTTACTAACTAGGTTCTCTGATAATTCACCACAAATTTCCAGTTACAATTTTATCACGGCAAACGATAAACCCGTCACAAACGTGAATGAATTTCACTGAAATACATCTCGATGATCTATTCAAATTATATTTAAAGGAAATGCCATAAAATTCAACCCAAGGAGAGGAGAGGTTGTCCATTTACAAATAACTCTCACTTAGGGAAGGGGGGAGGGGAAAGAAGCGGCTTCGGTCCGTCCTGGACCATTATTAAGTTGACAACGGTCCAGAGTTGACCGAAAAATCCTTTAAAGTTTCCTCTCAGTGCAGGTCATTTGTGAATTGTAGCCTAGATGCTGTGTCATTCGTCAACGATCTAATACATCAGTAAATGACATCATCCATCGCTCAGCAAATGTTGACGAGGTAATAACAATCTTCCTTATTTTACCTTCCTATTAAAATAATTAGTATTACATTCATGGAAAGCGGCAAACCCAGAAGCTCAAGAGCCTGAGACACAGGAGTGAATCAGTATTGATCCTAGGCGAGTGAGAGTCTCCATTAGTATTCAAGATGGAGTGCTAAATTCGCTGGGGCTATACAGAACCTGGGAAATTTGTGCTGAGCAAACATTCCAGCAGCGAAAGTAAGCCAAGGCGGCTATCTTCACCCAGAATAAGTTATCTTCACTCAAGATAAAGTACTGCGGTCCCAGTTATGTAAACTACAGCTGAAGGAGAGGAGAGAGAAGAGAGAAGAGAGAGAAGAGAGAGAGAGAGAGAGAGAGAGAGAGAGAGAGGAGAGAGAGAGGAGAGAGGGAGAGAAAAGAAAAGAGAGAGAGAGAGAAATTTAGAAAATGTGTATATGTGTAAGGACACACGAGCCACGGGGGTTGGAAATCTTTAGCTCAAGCACTGAGAAGTGTGAAAGTACTTGAGCTAAAGATTGTCTTGCATTAAGATCGCCTGTCTGCGTTTGTAATATATAAATAAATATATATAATTACATACACGTAAGTACGTACGTACACACATACATATTTAAGCACTGGCACAAATTTACTCGACTGAGTATTTATTCATTTCAGTAAATTCAGTACCCGACCAGCTGGGCTGTGGTTCGTGCGTTCAATTACAAGCGACCGAGAGTAACAGCCTGGTTTATCAGGCTCCGATCTATCACGAGGCCTGATCATGGACCGGGCCGCAGGGGCGTTGACCCCCAACACCAGGTATACTCGCGCTTTCTAGCAACTATAGATGTGGTAAGGTTACAAGCGTGACAAACTCAAATTTAATGGCGAAATGAAACGTGCTTAAGCAACAATAACTGTGAAAGTCACTATAAACTACCAAACACGATACACAACATTACTGTAATGGTAGTACATCACTGAGTCGAAGATCCCGCATCCCAGACCTACACAGTTTATGACTAGTCTCAGTTTGTGAGCTAATTTATTAAAAGAAATAGCCAGATCATGATAAATTCCGATATATGATCCTTAGACGACGAAATAACTTTGGAAAGTCGACCGTAAATCCATTTCAATATTCAGGGGAAATATGATCACCAGGACAATTAAGTCCCAGGTTTTGAATCATGGGGAAGCGCTAAACCCGTTGAGGTTTATACACTACACACCGCCTGAGTTCTGGAAAATCAGGTTCATTCCAGATAAAGTCAAGAATCGATTCCTTGAATCAAGAGCCTGTCACCAGCTTCAAGGTATTCGTCCCCCCCCCCAGGTAAACTTCTCCCTTTCCTTGGTCTTAGTTAAACTTCAAAGATTTGAGAGAACACCCAACTAGTGCAGACTGCAACACCTGACATATATCAGTGACATTACCAGCAAATAACGAAAACTAGTCGAGAGCAACTTAGCCTGCATAGATCACCGAAGATTTACTATACAGACAAGCACGTACAACATATGTACAACGTTAGAAAACTTTAATGGGTGATACGTTTCGCTCACCAGGCCCTAGTGTGCAAAACTATCGTCGTTTAAGTTTACTAACGTTGCATCATTTACAGGCTTGACACCAGGATAAAAAGCACAGAAACCCCAGGACAGTATATTATGTCTAGTCACGCACACCACATTCCCTGGAGTAGAGATTTTATTATGCTTTACATCAATAAATGTATTCTAGCGAGGCTAGGGTGTGACCATGACTACCACCCACTCATCACCCTCTCCATGTTATGTTATCTTACCAATACCATAACAAGCATTAAACAAACATAGGGTCATGTAGTACCTGGGAAATGGGAAACTATCAAGTTCGACCCAGGGGAAGAGAGGATGCCTGGTTCCTTGGATCACTGAAACAGCATCTGGACAAGGGTTGCTCATCAGGTTTGATTCGAGGATTGAAAAATAAGACAAGCTAAACCCGTGTGGTTCCAGGAAAGGGAGGGATGGCTCCAATTCTTTGGAGTAAGAACATTTCACAGGCATCAAGGTGCCTCCTACAAGGGAAAGGAATGACAAACCTAGTATAGTTTACCAGGAATCTTAAATACGAAAATTTAAGCCAGGAATAAAGAGGAAAAAGACTGAAGGCAATGAAAATAAGTTTAGATATATAATCAAGTCAGACGTTATAAACAACCGGTTCAGGTTGGAAAAATTGTGATGCAGGAAAGTTAGGCTAGCCAGGATATACTTGTAGAAGAGTGCAACAATCTACACTGTTTTAGATGCAATTATTTTTGAATAATAAAGGCTGTGTTGAGAGGATAGCTTCCCATCCTAGAGGAACTGGTCCACAATCTGCACACAGAAATCACTCCCTACGAAAGCAAAAGACTTGGCAGGCGGTGCAACATACCCCCAATGAAAAGTAGGGGCTCCATTAGTACATTAAAAACTAAAAAGTGGCTGGAGCCCAAGACTGTTCAACAGCCTCCCACCAACTATAAGGGGAATTCCCTGGTTGCAGTCAAGAGGGAGCTGGACAGATACCTAAAGTCAGTGCTGTATCAGCCGGACTGTGGTTCGTACGCTGGACTACGTGCGGCCAGCAGTAACAGCCTAGTTGATCAGATCCTGGTCCACCGGGAGGCCTGATCACGGACCGGGCCGTGGGGGCGTTGATTCCCGGAATAACCTTCAGGTAGGTAGGACCAGGAACTATACATGGAGGGGAAGGGGAGACAGACGGGCACACACAGGGTAGATGATAGTAATACCTTCATAGTGAGCGCCAGCAAGGTGCCACTATCATAGTGAGCGCCAGCAAGGTGCCACTATCATAGTGAGCGCCAGCAAGGTGCCACTATCATAGTGAGCGCCAGCAAGGTGCCACCATCATAGTGATCGCCAGCAAGGTGCCACTATCATAGTGAGCGCCAGCAAGGTGCCACTATCATAGTGAGCGCCAGCAAGGTGCCACTATCATAGTGATCGCCAGCAAGGTGCCACTATCATAGTGAGCGCCAGCAAGGTGCCACTATCATAGTGAGCGCCAGCAAGGTGCCACCATCATAGTGAGCGCCAGCAAGGTGCCACTATCATAGTGAGCGCCAGCAAGGTGCCACTATCATAGTGAGCGCCAGCAAGGTGCCACCATCATAGTGATCGCCAGCAAGGTGCCACCATCATAGTGAGCGCCAGCAAGGTGCCACCATCATAGTGAGCGCCAGCAAGGTGCCACCATCATAGTGAGCGCCAGCAAGGTGCCACCATCATAGTGAGCGCCAGCAAGGTGCCACCATCATAGTGAGCGCCAGCAAGGTGTCACCATCATAGTGAGCGCCAGCAAGGTGCCACCATCATAGTGAGCGCCAGCAAGGTGCCACCATCATAGTAAGCGCCAGCAAGGTGCCACCATCATAGTGAGCGCCAGCAAGGCGCCACCATCATAGTGAGCGCCAGCAAGGCGCCACCATCATAGTGAGCGCCAGCAAGGTGCCACCATCATAGTGAGCGCCAGCAAGGTGCCACCATCATAGTGAGCGCCAGCAAGGTGCCACCATCATAGTAAGCGCCAGGAAGGTGCCACCATCATAGTGAGCGCCAGCAAGGTGCCACCATCATAGTGAGCGCCAGCAAGGTGCCACCATCATAGTGAGCGCCAGCAAGGTGCCACCATCATAGTAAGCGCCAGCAAGGTGCCACCATCATAGTAAGCGCCAGCAAGGTGCCACCATCATAGTGAGCGCCAGCAAGGTGCCACCATCATAGTGAGCGCCAGCAAGGTGCCACCATCATAGTGAGCGCCAGCAAGGTGCCACCATCATAGTGAGCGCCAGCAAGGTGCCACCATCATAGTGAGCGCCAGCAAGGTGCCACCATCATAGTGAGCGCCAGCAAGGTGCCACCATCATAGTGAGCGCCAGCAAGGTGCCACATCATAGTGAGCGCCAGCAAGGTGCCACCATCATAGTGAGCGCCAGCAAGGTGCCACCATCATAGTGAGCGCCAGCAAGGTGCCACCATCATAGTAAGCGCCAGCAAAGTGCCACCATCATAGTAAGCGCCAGCAAGGTGCCACCATCATAGTGAGCGCCAGCAAGGTGCCACCATCATAGTAAGCGCCAGCAAGGTGCCACCATCATAGTAAGCGCCAGCAAGGTGCCACCATCATAGCGCCAGCAAGGTGCCACCATCATAGTAAGCGCCAGCAAGGTGCCACCATCATAGCGAGCGCCAGCAAGGTGCCACCATCATAGTGAGCGCCAGCAAGGTGCCACCATCATAGTAAGCGCCAGCAAGGTGCCACCATCATAGTGAGCGCCAGCAAGGTGCCACCATCATAGTAAGCGCCAGCAAGGTGCCACCATCATAGTAAGCGCCAGCAAGGTGCCACCATCATAGCGCCAGCAAGGTGCCACCATCATAGTAAGCGCCAGCAAGGTGCCACCATCATAGCGAGCGCCAGCAAGGTGCCACCATCATAGTGAGCGCCAGCAAGGTGCCACCATCATAGTAAGCGCCAGCAAGGTGCCACCATCATAGTGAGCGCCAGCAAGGTGCCACCATCATAGCGCCAGCAAGGTGCCACCATCATAGTGAGCGCCAGCAAGGTGCCACCATCATAGTAAGCGCCAGCAAGGTGCCACCATCATAGTAAGCGCCAGCAAGGTGCCACCATCATATCGCCAGCAAGGTGCCACCATCATGGTGAGCGCCAGCAAGGTGCCACCATCATAGTAAGCGCCAGCAAGGTGCCACCATCATAGTGAGCGCCAGCAAGGTGCCACCATCATAGCGCCAGCAAGGTGCCACCATCATAGCGCCAGCAAGGTGCCACCATCATAGTAAGCGCCAGCAAGGTGCCACCATCATAGTGAGCGCCAGCAAGGTGCCACCATCATAGTGAGCGCCAGCAAGGTGCCACCATCATAGTAAGCGCCAGCAAGGTGCCACCATCATAGTAAGCGCCAGCAAGGTGCCACCATCATAGTGAGCGCCAGCAAGGTGCCACCATCATAGTGAGCGCCAGCAAGGTGCCACCATCATAGCGCCAGCAAGGTGCCACCATCATAGTGAGCGCCAGCAAGGTGCCACCATCATAGTGAGCGCCAGCAAGGTGCCACCATCATAGTGAGCGCCAGCAAGGTGCCACCATCATAGTGAGCACCAGCAAGGTGCCCCCATCATAGTAAGCGCCAGCAAGGTGCCATCATCATAGTGAACGCCAGCAAGGTGCCACAATCATAGTAAGCGCCAGCAAGGTGCCAGCATCATAGTAAGCGCCAGCAAGGTGCCACCATCATAGTAAGCGCCAGCAAGGTGCCACCATCATAGTAAGCGCCAGCAAGGTGCCACCATCATAGTAAGCGCCAGCAAGGTGCCACCATAGTAAGCGCCAGCAAGGTGCCACCATCATAGTAAGCGCCAGCAAGGTGCCACCATCATAGTAAGCGCCAGCAAGGTGCCACCATCATAGTAAGCGCCAGCAAGGTGCCACCATCATAGTAAGCGCCAGCAAGGTGCCACCATCATAGTAAGCGCCAGCAAGGTGCCACCATCATAGTAAGCGCCAGCAAGGTGCCACCATCATAGTAAGTGCCAGCAAGGTGCCACCATCATAGCGCCAGCAAGGTGCCACCATCATAGTGAGCGCCAGTAAGGTGCCACCATCATAGCGCCAGCAAGGTGCCACCATCATAGTGAGCGCCAGCAAGGTGCCACCATCATAGTGAGCGCCAGCAAGGTGCCACCATCATAGTGAGCGCCAGCAAGGTGCCACCATCATAGTAAGCGCCAGCAAGGTGCCACCATCATAGCGCCACCATCATAGCGCCAGCAAGGTGCCACCATCATAGCGCCACCATCATAGCGCCAGCAAGGTGGCACCATCATAGCGCCAGCAAGGTCAAACCATCATAGCGCCAGAAAGGTGCCACCATCATAGCGCCAGCAAGGTGCCACCATCATAGCGCCAGCAAGGTGCCACCATCATAGCACCAGCAAGGTGCCACCATCATAGCGCCAGCAAGGTGCCACCATCATAGCGCCAGCAAGGTGCCACCATCATAGCGCCAGCAAGGTGCCACCATCATAGCGCCAGCAAGGTGCCACCATCATAGCGCCAGCAAGGTGCCACCATCATAGTGCCACCAAGGTGGCACCATCATAGCGCCAGCAAGGTGCCACCATCATAGTGCCAGCAAGGTGGCACCATCATAGCGCCAGCAAGGTGCCACCATCATAGCGCCAGCAAGGTGCCACCATCATAGCGCCAGCAAGGTGCCACCATCATAGCGCCAGCAAGGTGCCACCATCAGAGTGCCAGCAAGGTGCCACCATCATAGCGCCAGCAAGGTGCCATCATAGCACCAGGAAGGTGCTACCATCATAGCGCCAGCAAAGTACCACCATCATAGCGCCAGCAAGGTGCCACCATAGTGCCAGCAAGGTGGCACCATCATAGCGCCAGCAAGGTGCCACCATCATAGCGCCAGCAAGGTGCCACCATCATAGCGCCAGCAAGGTGCCACCATCATAGTGAGCGCCAGCAAGGTGCCACCATCATAGTAAGCGCCAGCAAGGTGCCACCATCATAGCGCCAGCAAGGTGCCACCATCATAGCGCCAGCAAGGTGCCACCATCATAGCGCCAGCAAGGTGCCACCATCATAGCGCCAGCAAGGTGCCACCATCATAGCGCCAGCAAGGTGCCATCATAGCACCAGGAAGGTGCTACCATCATAGCGCCAGCAAAGTACCACCATCATAGCGCCAGCAAGGTGCCACCATAGTGCCAGCAAGGTGGCACCATCATAGCGCCAGCAAGGTGCCACCATCATAGCGCCAGCAAGGTGCCACCATCATAGCGCCAGCAAGGTGCCACCATCATAGTGAGCGCCAGCAAGGTGCCACCATCATAGTAAGCGCCAGCAAGGTGCCACCATCATAGCGCCAGCAAGGTGCCACCATCATAGCGCCAGCAAGGTGCCACCATCATAGCGCCAGCAAGGTGCCACCATCATAGCGCCAGCAAGGTGCCACCATCATAGCGCCAGCAAGGTGCCATCATAGCACCAGGAAGGTGCTACCATCATAGCGCCAGCAAAGTACCACCATCATAGCGCCAGCAAGGTGCCACCATAGTGCCAGCAAGGTGGCACCATCATAGCGCCAGCAAGGTGCCACCATCATAGCGCCAGCAAGGTGCCACCATCATAGCGCCAGCAAGGTGCCACCATCATAGTGAGCGCCAGCAAGGTGCCACCATCATAGTAAGCGCCAGCAAGGTGCCACCATCATAGCGCCAGCAAGGTGCCACCATCATAGCGCCAGCAAGGTGCCACCATCATAGCGCCAGCAAGGTGCCACCATCATAGTGCTAGCAAGGTGCCACCATCATAGTGCCAGCAAGGTGCCACCATCATAGCGCCAGCAAGGTGCCACCATCATAGTGCCAGCAAGGTGGCACCATCATAGCGCCAGCAAGGTGCCACCATCATAGCGCCAGCAAGGTGCCACCATCATAGCGCCAGCAAGGTGCCACCATCATGGACAGGGCGAAAAAAATAGACAATGCTAACAATTTTTGTTATAGAAGCTTCAGGTTACATTACTGAAGCTTCAGGTTACATTACTGAAGCTTCAGGTTACATTACTGAAGCTTCAGGTTACATTACTGAAGCTTCAGGTTACATTACTGAAGCTTCAGGTTACATTACTGAAGCTTCAGGTTACATTACTGAAGCTTCAGGTTACATTACTGAAGCTTCAGGTTACATTACCATCATATTAGAAAATATTCACTGGAGTAAAGCTAATATCAAAACTTTATGTGGATGTTATATTTGATGTTTGAGTAGCGAGTGAGTGTCATGACACACATTAATGGTGACTCCCTTCCATACAAGTTTCTACATTATCGTGCCTACGTAAGGTGAGATATAATAATTAATTATTGAAATAAAGTAATAGTAGCAGCGGCAGCAGTGGTGGTGGCAGCGGCAGTGGTGGTAGTGGCAGCGGCAGCAGTGGTGGTGGCAGCGGCAGTGGTGGTAGTGGCAGCGGCAGCAGTGGTGGTGGCAGCGGCAGCAGTGGTAGTGGCAGCGGCAGCAGTGGTGGTGGCAGCGGCAGTGGTGGTAGTGGCAGCGGCAGCAGTGGTGGTGGCAGCGGCAGTGGTGGTAGTGGCAGCGGCAGCAGTGGTGGTGGCAGCGACAGCAGCAGTAGTAGTAGTGGTACTGGTGGTGGGTGGTGGTGGTGGCGGCAGCAGCAGTAGTAGTACTGGTGATGGTGGTGGTGGTGGTGTCGGCGGCAGCAGCAGCAGCAGTAATAGTAGTGGTGGTGGTGGCGGCGGCAGCAGCAGCAGCAGCAGTAGTACTGGTGGTGGTGGTGGTGGTGGTGGCGGCAGCAGCAGCAGCAGCAGTAGTAGTACTGGTGGTGGTGGTGGTGGCGGCAGCAGCAGCAGCAGCAGTAGTAGTACTGGTGGTGGTGGTGGTGGCGGCAGCAGCAGCAGCATCAGTAATAGTAGTGGTGGTGGTGGTGGCGGCAGCAGCAGCAGTAATAGTGGTGGTGGTGGTGGTGGTGGCGGCAGCAGCAGCAGCAGCAGTAATAGTGGTGGTGGTGGTGGTGGTGGCGGCGGCAGCAGCAGCAGCAGTAGTAGTAGTGGTACTGGTGGTGGGTGGTGGTGGCGGCAGCAGCAGTAGTAGTACTGGTGGTGGTGGTGCTTGTGGTGGTGGTGGTGGTGGTGGTGGTGGTGGCGGCGGCAGCGGCAGCAGCAGCAGCAGTAATAGTAGTGGTGGTGGTGGTGGTGGCGGCAGCAGCAGCAGCAGCAGTAGTAGTAGTACTGGTGGTGGTGGTGGCGGCAGCAGCAGCAGTAATAGTAGTAGTGGTGGTGGTGGTGGTGGTGGTGGTGGTGGTGGTGGTGGGTGGTGGTGGTGGTGGTGGTGGTGGTGGTGGTGGTGGCGGCGGCGGCGGCGGCGGCGGCAGCAGTAGTAGTAGTAGTGGTACTGGTGGTGGGTGGTGGTGGTGTTGGCGGCGGCAGCAGCAGCAGTAGTAGTAGTAGTAGTAGTAGTGGTACTGGTGGTGGGTGGTGGTGGTGGTGGTGGTGGTGGGTGGTGGTGGTGGGTGGTGGTGGTGGTGGTGGTGGCGGCGGCGGCAGCAGCAGTTGTGGTGGTACTGGTGGTGGTGATGGCGGCGACAGCAGCAGTAGTAGTGGTACTGGTGGTGGCTGCGGCAGCAGTAGTAGTAGTGGTACTGGTGGTGGTGGTACTGGTGGTGTTGGTGGCGGCGGCGGCAGCAGCAGTAGTAGTAGTAGTAGTAGTGGTACT
Source organism: Cherax quadricarinatus (assembly GCF_026875155.1). Taxonomy (NCBI): domain Eukaryota; kingdom Metazoa; phylum Arthropoda; class Malacostraca; order Decapoda; family Parastacidae; genus Cherax; species Cherax quadricarinatus. Next base: position 81,337,937 of record NC_069405.1, read on the forward strand.
GGTGGTGGGTGGTGGTGTTGGCGGCGGCAGCAGTAGTAGTAGTGGTACTGGTGGTGGTGGTGGTGGTGGTGGTGGTGGTGGCGACGGCGGCGGTGGCGGCGGCGGCGGCAGCAGCAGCAGTAGTAGTGGTGGTACTGGTGGTGGTGGTGGTGATGGTGGCTGCGGCAGCAGTAGTAGTAGTGGTACTGGTGGCGGCGGCAGCAGCACCAGTAGTAGTGGTACTGGTGGTGGGTGGTGGTGGCAGCAGCAGTAGTGGTGGTACTGGTGGTGGTGGTGGGTGGTGGTGGAGGTGGTGGGTGGTGGTGGTGGCGGCAGCAGTAGTAGTAGTAGTGGTACTGGTGGTGGTGGTGGTGGCGGCAGCAGCAGCAGTAGTAGTGGTACAGGTGGTGGGTGGTGGTGGGTGGTGGTGGTGGTGGTGGTGGTGGCAGCAGCAGCAGCAGCAGTAGTAGTGGTACTGGTGGTGGTGGTGATGGTGGCTGCGGCAGCAGTAGTAGTAGTGGTACTGGTACTGGTGGTGGTGGTGGTGGTGGTGGTGGTGGTGGTGTGGTGGTGGTGGTGATGGTGGTGGCGGCGGCAGCAGCAGCAGTAGTAGTAGTGGTACTGGTGGTGGGTGGTGGTGGCAGCAGCAGTAGTAGTGGTGGTACTGGTGGTGGTGGTGGCGGTGGTGGTGGTGGCGGCAGCAGTAGTAGTAGTGGTACTGGTGGTGGTGGTGGTGGTGGTGGCAGCAGCAGCAGTAGTAGTGGTGGTACTGGTGGTGGTGGTGGTGGGTGGTGGTGGCGGCAGCAGTAGTAGTAGTGGTACTGGTGGTGGTGGTGGTGGTGGTGGTGGCAGCAGCAGCAGTAGTAGTGGTGGTACTGGTGGTGGTGGTGGTGGTAGGTGGTGGTGGTGGCAGCAGCAGCAGTAGTAGTAGTGGTACTGGTGGTGGTGGTGATGGGTGGTGGTGGCGGCAGCAGTAGTAGTAGTGGTACTGGTGGTGGTGGTGGTGGCAGCAGCAGCAGTAGTAGTGGTGGTACTGGTGGTGGTGGTGGTGGGTGGTGGTGGCGGCAGCAGTAGTAGTAGTGGTACTGGTGGTGGTGGTGGTGGTGGTGGCAGCAGCAGCAGTAGTAGTGGTGGTACTGGTGGTGGTGGTGGTGGGTGGTGGTGGCGGCAGCAGCAGTAGTAGTAGTGGTACTGGTGGTGGTGGTGGTGGTGGCAGCAGCAGCAGTAGTAGTAGTGGTACTGGTGGTGGTGGTGATGGTGGTGGTGGTGGCGGCGGCAGCAGCAGCAGCAGGAGTAGTAGTGATAAGATAAGATAAGATTTCGTTCGGATTTTTAACCCCGGAGGGTTAGCCACCCAGGATAACCCAAGAAAGTCAGTGCGTCATCGAGGACTGTCTAACTTATTTCCATTGGGGTCCTTAATCTTGTCCCCCAGGATGCGACCCACACCAGTCGACTAACACCCAGGTACCTATTTGCTGCTAGGTGAACAGGACAACAGGTGTAAGGAAACGTGTCGAATGTTTCCACCCGCCGGGAATCGAACCCGGGCCCTCCGTGTGTGAAGCGGGAGCTTTAGCCACCAGGCCACCGGGTACTGGTGGTACTGGTGGTGGTGGGTGGTGGTGGAAGCAGTAGTAGTAGTAGTAGTAGTAGTAGTAGTAGTAGTAGTAGTAGTAGTAGTAGTGGTGGTGGTGGTGGTGGTGGCGGCAGCAGTAGTAGTAGTGGCACTGGTGGTGGTGGTGGGTGGTGGTGGTGGGGGCAGCAGCAGCAGTAGTAGTAGTAGTATTGGTACTGGTGGGTGGTGGTGGTGGGTGGTGGTCGTGGTGGTGGCGGTGGGTGGTGGTGGTGGTGGGTGGTAGTGGTGGTGGGTGGAAGTGGTGGTGGGTGGTGGTAGTGGTGGGTGGTGGTGGGTGGTGGTGGTGGTGGTGGTGGTGGTGGTGGTGGTAGTGGTGGTGGTGGTGGTGGTGGTGGTGGGCAAGAGCAACAACAGTAGTAACAGCCCCAGTAGTGCCAGAAGCAGCAATGGCAACAGACCTGACAGCAACAGCAGATGAGAAAATGTTGGCAAAAAAAAGCAGCAGTGATAACAGTAGCGGCAGCAGCAGCAGGTGGAGAAACAGCGGTAGTGATGGTACCAAGATGCCAAGCAGTACTCTGAGGTGGCTCCAAGCCAGTGGGTGACAGCATGGATCAGCAGTGGCAGCACAGCTCCACTAACTGCACTCCAAGCCACACCCATAACCCATTATAAGTCATTCACCACATGCTACAACAAAATTATGACGAAAGGGAAAAGTTCCCAGCTAGTTGGGCAAAAAGAACAAATGAAGGGAAAAAATGCTTGGTCCTTATTGAGGCAGAGCCGCTCAAACCTCACTACCACCACCACACAAGTGACCCAAGCTCAGTCGACTGAATCACTTCGTTTCAGTACATACCGAGTCACATAAGATCGAACCTTTACCACACCTGATAGTGAATAATCCACACTGGTTTACCACAATGTATTTTTTTTAATACATAAAAATATTTAAACTGTCAAGGAGATACATAGTAAAAATTCCCTCTCGCTGCTCAATGGTCATTAAGTACACTTACCAGAATGATACTGACGTCGGTACACAGCACGGTGTTTAAGGTGGACCTGACAATGTGATGAAGAGACTGACGTGTCACCTTTTGTTGTACAAAGTGTCAGAGAGAGGAAGGAGGGAGGGAGGGAGAGGAAGGAGGGAGAGGAAGGAGGGAAGGAGGGAGGGAGGGAGAGGAAAGAGAGAGGAAAGAGAGAGGAAGGAGGGAGGGAGGGAGAGGAAAGAGAGAGGAAAGAGAAATATGACAGGACGCAAGTGAATCAAGGCCCGTCTAAGATCCTCGCAAAAACCAGACCAACTTTGAACTTTGCAACACCTCACTTACAGTGTTACCTGGTAAAAAAAATCCTACCTTATATACGTGACAAATTAAATCCCAATAATTAATCCCGGTAATAAATCATAGGCGAGGCCTTGATTATTATTTTAATATTCCAAGTAATGATGACACAAGAACCATTCAGATAATATTTAATGTTTGGGGAACAGGGAAGCATCAGATGCGTCACCAAGACGGCAGATGGAATTCCTCGGATCAAGCTACCTTCACGAGCGACAAGGGATCTTCCTGGAATATATTAGGAAAGCTCACTAGTTACTAGCAACATGGGTCAGTCACTAGCAATGTGGGGCGGTCACTAGCAACGTGGGTCAGTCACTAGCAACATGGGTCAGTCACTAGCAACATGGGCCAGTCACTAGCAACATGGGTCAGTCACTAGCAACATGGGTCAGTCACTAGCAATGTGGGGCGGTCACTAGCAACGTGGGTCAGTCACTAGCAACGAGGGGCGGTCACTAGCAATGTGGGTCGGTCACTAAACGTGGGTTAGTCACTAGCAACGTGGGTCAGTCACTAGCAACGTGGGTCGGTCACTAGCAACGTGGGTCGGTCACTAGCAACGTGGGTCGGTCATTAGTAACGTGGGTCGGTCATTAGTAACGTGGGTAGGTCACTAGCAACGTGGGTCGGTCACTAGCAACGTGGGTCGGTCATTAGTAACGTGGGTCGGTCACTAGCAACATGGGTCACTAGCAACGTGGGTCGATCATTAGTAACGTGGGTCGGTCACTAGCAACGTGGGTCGGTCATTAGTAACGTGGGTCGGTCACTAGCAACGTGGGTCGGTCACTAGCAACGTGGGTCGGTCATTAGTAACGTGGGTCGGTCACTAGCAATGTGGATCGGTCACTAGCAACACGGGTCGGTCACTAGTAACATGCAGATTGCCAATATGGTTCCTACTGTACTAATGCAATGGTCCCAAATCTGCACTCACAAATCACTCCCTACGAAAACAGGCTAGGCAGACGGAGCAATATACCCCAAATGACAAGCAGGGGTGGTGCGAGTATACAGTGAACACAATTAAGTGCAATCTCCCCTTTATACAAAAGGTGGTTTAACAATAGGCCCCCTAGCTGTCTTAGAGAGGCAACTGGATAGGTTTCAAAGTCGGTTCCAGACCACCCGGGCTGTCGTTCGTACATGGAACTGCGAACGACCAACACTAACAGCTTGCTTGATAAGGCCTTGAGCCACCGGCAGGCCTGGTTATGGACCGGGCCGCGGCAGCGTTGACCCCGGAACACCTCCGGATGAGGTGGTGGTCGTTGTCATGAGTTAACTGGTATTGTGGGGTGGTTGTCACGCAAGTTCATCATGGCGCGAGTGGTCATCATGCGCACCAGTGACTCAACACTCATATAATACTTACTATACATCATTATCTGTCAATTTAGATCAGTGGTCACCTACACACTGCACATCACAACTTGCTGGGGGACAGTCTCCGCTCACACCCCAGCTACTACTAATAACGCTCACTAAATTCCTAGCCTAATGAGCCTTTTCATACTTACTCTTAAAACTGTGTAAATGCTTGCACCACTATCTTTTCATTGTACTTTTGACGTCCGTGCCCTTATTTGCGCACTTAGGTTTGGTATAGAGCTTAAATTTTATACGTAGTGATCATGTCCTCCCACGTTCGCCTAATTATTATAATGGTCATACAGCTCACGTCTCTAATGTTTAATTACGGTTCAATTATTTTAGCACTACATCTTAGCGTAGACCTAGTTATTATAATAAAAAAGAAGCGCTAAACCACAAGGGCTATATACAGCTGGCAGGCCTAGTTGTTTTGGGAACCTCATTGTTTCTGAATGTAAACAGGTCAGGGTTTAATGTTAGTGCTCCATACATATGAAAGGTTTGATACTAGTCATAAACAATGCCGTGAAGCACAGTGCTGCTACATGAATGTAGTACTCTCCTAGTCTCGCCTCTTAAGTATTCGTACCGGGGTCGCTCATTCCTAGTCTTGTGGACCATCTCAAGCCCATCTTTAAAGCTGCCTCCCTCACCCAGGTCATGGTACGTTTTAGCCAGAAGCAATATTCCAGACATCGTGGCACCCACCTCTCATCGCCGCACGTCTACATCTTTCCTATCTACTGTCACTAGTGGGTTTATAGTAAGTCATGATCTCCCCTCTGGTGCTATCCTGAAATATAATCAACTCGAGTTCTGCTTAGCCTCCCATAATAAATAGCCTTTACCTCGCAGGCTAATTTGCTGCGAATCCGTGAACTTTCTTCTTTACTGCGAGCTTCATCGAGCTGTTGTTGCTCGCGGACAGCAGCAGTCCTACACAAATCAAATTGGCTAACCCAGCCCTTTCTAAACATCTATGTGGCTCATCTGAATGCCAACTTGTAAGTCACCCTAGTTATGACTGCTCGTGTGCTAGAGCTTGGCAGAGTGCTGACCTCATGGCATTAATGACACATCCTACCCCTTAGTTGGTCACCGTCTATTACCAGTACTGAATTTTAAATTAGTGAACACTTCAATCTCCGGTGTTGTTTTCAACTCGTTCACCAGAACATTTAACGAACATTTCGTAACTTATCTATCACAAAAAGCACTAAACCCGTGTGGGTAACCAGCTCTGCTGGTGTTAAGGTAAACAGAATGGCGTCTGGTAATTATAAAACCAAAACAGTAGGACGTCATAATTGATAAAAATCACCTTGTCTGTTAAAACAAAGTAATCATGCATCAAGCTTAGCAAAGAAATGCAGCCAGTGTGAGGGCATCAGGGCATAAACCAGTGTGAGGGCACCAAGGCATAAACCAGTGTGAGGGCATCAGGGCATAAACCAGTGAGGGCACCAAGGCATAAACCAGTGTGAGGGCACCAAGGCATAAACCAGTGTGAGGGCATCAGGGCATAAACCAGTGAGGGCACCAAGGCATAAGCCAGTGTGAGGGCATCAGGGCATAAACCAGTGTGAGGGCATCAGGACATAAACCAGTGTGAGGGCATCAGGGCATAAACCAGTGTGAGGGCATCAGGGCATAAACCAGTGTGAGGGCATCAGGACATAAACCAGTGTGAGGGCATCAGGGCATAAACCAGTGCGAGGGTATCAGGGCATAAACCAGTGTGAGGGCATCAGGGCATAAACCAGATATCAGGGCATAAATTAGCGAGAGCATGAGCAAGTAAGACATGGTGAGGTTATCAGGGAGTAAGACATGGTGAGGTTATCAGGGAGTAAGACATGGTGAGGTTATCAGGGAGTAAGACATGGTGAGGTTATCAGGGAGTAAGACATGGTGAGGTTATCAGGGAGTAAGACAGGGTGAGGTTAACAGGGAGTAAGACATGGTGAGGTTATCAGGGAGTAAGACATGGTGAGGTTATCAGGTAGTAAGACATGGTGAGGTTATCAGGGAGTAAGACAGGGTGAGGTTAACAGGGTGAGGTTAACAGGGTGAGGTTATCAGGGAGTAAGACAGGGTGAGGTTATCAGGGAGTAAGACAGGGTGAGGTTATCAGGGAGTAAGACAGGGTGAGGTTAACAGGGAGTAAGACATGGTGAGGTTATCAGGGAGTAAGACATGGTGAGGTTATCAGGGAGTAAGACATGGTGAGGTTATCAGGGAGTAAGACATGGTGAGGTTATCAGGGAGTAAGACAGGGTGAGGTTATCAGGGAGTAAGACATGGTGAGGTTATCAGGGAGTAAGACATGGTGAGGTTATCAGGGAGTAAGACAGGGTGAGGTTATCAGGGAGTAAGACAGGGTGAGGTTATCAGGGAGTAAGACAGGTGAGGTTATCAGGAGTAAGACAGGGGTGAGGTTATCAGGGAGTAAGACAGGGTGAGGTTATCAGGGAGTAAGACAGGGTGAGGTTATCAGGGAGTAAGACATGGTGAGGTTATCAGGGAGTAAGACATGGTGAGGTTATCAGGGAGAAGTAAGACATGGTGAGGTTATCAGGGAGTAAGACAGGGTGAGGTTATCAGGGAGTAAGACATGGTGAGGTTATCAGGGAGTAAGACAGGTGAGGTTATCAGGGAGTAAGACATGGTGAGGTTATCAGGGAGTAAGACATGGTGAGGTTATCAGGGAGTAAGACATGGTGAGGTTATCAGGGAGTAAGACAGGGTGAGGTTATCAGGGAGTAAGACAGGGTGAGGTTATCAGGAGTAAGACATGGGTGAGGTTATCAGGGAGTAAGACAGGTGGTGAGGTTATCAGGGAGTAAGACAGGTGAGGTGAGGTTATCAGGGAGTAAGACAGGGTGAGGTTATCAGGGAGTAAGACATGGTGAGGTTATCAGGTGAGTAAGACAGGGTGAGGTTATCAGGGAGTAAGACAGGGTGAGGTTATCAGGGAGTAAGACAGGGTGAGGTTGAAGGTGAGTTATCAGGGAGTAAGACAGGGTGAGGTTATCAGGGAGTAAGACATGGTGAGGTTATCAGGGAGTAAGACATGGTGAGGTTATCAGGGAGTAAGACAGTGGTGAGGTTATCAGGGAGTAAGACAGTGGTGAGGTTATCAGGGAGTAAGAGGAAGGTGAGGTTATCAGGGAGTAAGACATGGTGAGGTTATCAGGGAGTAAGACATGGTGAGGTTATCAGGGAGTAAGACAGGGTGAGGTTATCAGGGAGTAAGACGTGGTGAGGTTATCAGGGAGTAAGACAGGGTTGAGGTTATCAGGGAGTAAGACAGGGTGATGGTTATCAGGGAGTAAGACATGGTGAGGTTATCAGGGAGTAAGACAGGGTGAGGTTATCAGGGAGTAAGACAGGTGAGGTTATCAGGGAGTAAGACAGGGGTGAGGTTATCAGGGAGTAAGACAGGGTGAGGTTATCAGGGAGTAAGACATGGTGAGGTTATCAGGGAGTAAGACAGGGTGAGGTTATCAGGGAGTAAGACATGTGAGGTATCAGGAGTAAGAGTGTGAGTTATCAGGGAGTAAGAAGGTGGTGAGGTTATCAGGGAGTAAGACAGGGTGAGGTTATCAGGGAGTAAGACAGGTGAGGTTATCAGGGAGTAAGAAGGGTGAGGTTATCAGGGAGTAAGACAGGGTGAGGTTATCAGGGAGTAAGACAGGGTGAGGTTATCAGGGAGTAAGACAGGGTGAGGTTATCAGGGAGTAAGACAGGTGAGGTTATCAGGGAGTAAGACAGGGTGAGGTTATCAGGGAGTAAGACAGGGTGAGGTTATCAGGGAGTAAGACAGGTGAGGTTATCAGGGAGTAAGACAGGTGAGGTTATCAGGAGTAAGACAGGGTGAGGTTATCAGGGAGTAAGACAGGGTGAGGTTATCAGGGAGTAAGACATGGTGAGGTTATCAAGGAGTAAGACAAGGTGAGGTTATCAGGGAGTAAGACAGGGTGAGGTTAACAGGGAGTAAGACAGGGTAAGGTTAACAGGGAGTAAGACAGGGTGAGGTTATCAGGTAGCAAGACAAGGTGAGGTTAACAGGGAGTAAGACAGGGCGAGGTTATCAGGTAGTAAGACAGGGTGAGGTTAACAGGGAATAAGACAGGGTGAGGTTAACAGGGAGTAAGACAGGGTGAGGTTAACAGGGAGTAAGACAGGGTAAGGTTAACAGGGAGTAAGACAGGGTGAGGTTATCAGGGTAAGACAGGGTGAGGTTAACAGGGAGTAAGACAGGGGAGGTTAACAGGAGTAAGACAGGGTGAGGTTAACAGGGAGTAAGACAGGGTGAGGTTAACAGGGAGTAAGACAGGGTGAGGTTAACAGGGAGTAAGACAGGGAGAGGTTAACAGGGAGTAAGACAGGGTGAGGTTATCAGGGTAGACAGGTGAGGTTAAGGGAGTAAGACAGGTGAGGTTATCAGGGAGTAAGACAGGGTGAGGTTATCAGGGAGTAAGACAGGGTGAGGTTATCAGGGAGTAAGACAAGGTGAGGTTATCAGGGAGTAAGACAGGTGAGGTTATCAGGGAGTAAGACAGGGTGAGGTTATCAGGGAGTAAGACAAGGTGGTACAGGGGTAACAGGTGAGGTTATGGGTAAGACAAGGTGAGGTTATCAGGGAGTAAGACAGGGTGAGGTTATCAGGGAGTAAGACAGGTGAGGTTATCAGGGAGTAGACAGGGTGAGGTTATCAGGGAGTAAGACAGGGTGAGTTATCAGGAGTAAGACAGGTGAGGTTAGGGAGTAAGACATGGTGAGGTTATCAGGGAGTAAGACAAGGTGAGGTTATCAGGGAGTAAGACAGGGTGAGGTTAACAGGGAGTAAGACATGGTGAGGTTATCAGGGAGTAAGACAGGGTGAG
>NC_069405.1:81357115-81384615 GCF_026875155.1 Cherax quadricarinatus
GAAGATGTACAGTGCTAGTGATGTACAGTGCTAGTGAAGATGTACAGTGCTAGTGATGTAGTGCTAGTGATGTACAGTGCTAGTGATGTACAGTGCTAGTGAAGATGTACAGTGCTAGTGATGTACAGTGCTAGTGAAGATGTACAGTGACTAGTGAAGATGTACAGTGCTAGTGATGTACAGTGCTAGTGAAGATGTACAGTGCTAGTGATGTAGTGCTAGTGATGTACAGTGCTAGTGAAGATGTACAGTGCTAGTGATGTACAGTGCTAGTGAAGATGTACAGTGCTAGTGATGTACAGTGCTAGTGAAGATGTACAGTGCTAGTGATGTAGTGCTAGTGATGTACAGTGCTAGTGATGTACAGTGCTAGTGAAGATGTACAGTGCTAGTGATGTACAGTGCTAGTGAAGATGTACAGTGCTAGTGAAGATGTACAGTGCTAGTGATGTACAGTGCTAGTGAAGATGTACAGTGCTAGTGATGTAGTGCTAGTGATGTACAGTGCTAGTGAAGATGTACAGTGCTAGTGATGTACAGTGCTAGTGAAGATGTACAGTGCTAGTGATGTTGTGCTAGTGATGTACAGTGCTAGTGATGTACAGTGCTAGTGAAGATGTACAGTGCTAGTGATGTACAGTGCTAGTGAAGTACAGTGCTAGTGATGTACAGTGCTAGTGAAGATGTACAGTGCTAGTGAAGATGTAGTGCTAGTGAAGATGTAGTGCTAGTGATGTAGTGCTAGTGATGTACAGTGCTAGTGATGTACAGTGCTAGTGAAGATGTACAGTGCTAGTGATGTACAGTGCTAGTGATGTACAGTGCTAGTGAAGATGTACAGTGCTAGTGATGTACAGTGCTAGTGAAGATGTACAGTGCTAGTGATGTACAGTGCTAGTGAAGATGTACAGTGCTAGTGATGTACAGTGCTAGTGAAGATGTACAGTGCTAGTGATGTACAGTGCTAGTGAAGATGTACAGTGCTAGTGATGTACAGTGCTAGTGATGTACAGTGCTAGTGAAGATGTACAGTGCTAGTGATGTACAGTGCTAGTGAAGATGTACAGTGCTAGTGATGTACAGTGCTAGTGAAGATGTACAGTGCTAGTGATGTACAGTGCTAGTGAAGATGTACAGTGCTAGTGTAGTGCTAGTGATGTACAGTGCTAGTGAAGATGTACAGTGCTAGTGAAGATGTACAGTGCTAGTGAAGATGTACAGTGCTAGTGAAGATGTACAGTGCTAGTGAAGATGTACAGTACTACAGATATAGTGCTAGTGGTGAAGATATAGTGCTAGTAAAGTGATGTATTATAGTTTTTCTCACAATATTTTTTGTAGTTTGGGACAAGTTAGGTGACTTAAGGTCGGTACACCAGAGTAGAACAACTCTGGAAACAGGTTACGGGTATGTATGTGGTCTCTACGACCACCCTGTGATGGTGCTACAACACCATCACATGGTCTCTACGACCACCCTGTGATGGTGCTACAACACTCCATCACATGGTCTCTACGACCACCCTGTGATGGTGCTACAACACTCCATCACAGGTCTACGACCACCATGATGGTGCTACAAAACCCCTCACATGTCTCTACGACACCCTGTGTGGTGCTAAACACCATCACTGGTCTCTTACGACCACCTCTTGATGGTGCTTACACACATCACGGTCTCTTCGACCACTGTGATGGTGCTACAACACCATCCATGTCCTACGACACCCTGTGTTGGTTGCTAACAACACCATCACAGAAACACATGATGGTCTGGGACCCTGAATGTTTAATTCATGTTTTTTATGGCTTTCAGCGCCTCTTGCTTTTCACTACGTGTTTCTTTACATTTTCTCCATCTATCTCCCTTTATAATCTTTCCTGCCCTGAACCAGCCGTCAACACTAACAGTTGGTGTGTGTGTGTGTGTGTGTGTTGTGTGTGTGTGTGTGTGTGTGATGTTGTGTGTGTGTCCGGGGTGTCTCACTAATGTACTCACCTATTGTGGTTGAGGGGTCGGATCGCTCTGGCCGCTCTTCATGATCGCTACTGGGTCCTCTCCCCTGCTTCCTGAACTTTGTCATACCTCTTCTTAAAACTATGTATGGTTCCTGCCTCCACTACTTCACTTGCTAGGCTATTCCACTTCCTGACGACTCTATGACTGAAGAAATACTTCCTAACGTCCCTGTGACTCGTCTGAGTCTTCAGCTTCCAGTTGTGACCCCTTGTTTCTGTGTCCCCTCTCTGGAACATCCTATCTCTGTCCACCTTGTCTATTCCCCGCAGTATCTTGTATGTCGTTATCATGTCTCCCCTGACCCTTCTGTCCTCCAGTGTCGTCAGTCCGATTTCCCTCAACCTTTCCTCGTACGACATTCCCCTGAGCTCTGGGTGTGTGTGTACTTACCTAGTTGTACTCGCTTAGCTGAGGTTGCAGGGGTCGAATCCAAGCTCCTGGCCCCGACTCTTCACTGGTCGCTACTAGGTCACACTCCCTGAACCGTGAGCTTTATCATAACTCTGCTTAAAGCTATGTATGGATCCTGTCTCCACTACATCGCTTCCCAAACTATTCCACTTCCTGACTACTCTGGCTGAAGAAATACTTCCTAACATCCCTGTGATTCATCTGTCTTCAACTTCCAACTGTGTCCAATCTCTGGAACATCCTGTCTTTGTCCACCTTGTAAATTCCTCTCAGTATTTTGTATGTCGTTATCATGTCCCCCCTATCTCTCCTGTCCTCCAGTGTCGTCAGGTTGATTTCCCTTAACCTCTCCTCGTAGGACATACCTCTCAGCTCTGGGACTAGTCTTGTTGCAAACCTTTGCCCTTTCTCTAGTTTCTTTACGTGCCTGGCTAGGTGTGGGTTCCAACTGGTGGTGGTGGTGGTGTGTGTGTGTGTGTGTGTGTGTGTGTGTGTGTGTGTGTGTGTGTGTGTGTGTGTGTGTGTGTGTGTGTGTGTGTGTGTAAGCTATTTCAATAGTATCACAAATGGCATTATTTCCCTTATATTGAAATACCTTTTTTTTTCTAATCCCAGAGGCCGGCCATGGACCAGGCTGGTCTGGTGCTTTCCTGATCAACCAGGCTGTTGCTGCTGCTGGCCCGCATATTCACTCCACTGTCTTCCTGGGTTTTGCAACCCTTTGCCTCATGTTCCTTAAAAGAAAAGGTCAGTTGCCATTATTGCCCCCAAGTCCTTCACATGTTCTCCTTCCATATGGTGATCCTCTTTTGTTTTGTATACAGTGACCCTTTGTAGTTCTTCAGTCTTTGTGCATGTAATAGGTTGGAAGTTGTGTCCAGTGAACGTCAGGTTATTCTTTACTGTCCGCCGAACACACTGCTTTGTATTTTCGAACAATTTTTGGCTTCTACAAGAGGTGATTTGCTTTATTTATCCACAAATGATGAGATGAAACAGTGGTGATCATTTTATCCGCGATGAACAGTTGATCATTTTGATCCATGTCTAGAAACAGGGTGATCATTTTGATCCACAAATGATTAGATGAAACAGTGGTGATCATTTTGATCCATGTCTGATGAAACAGTGGTGATCATTTTGATCCATGTCTGATGAAACAGTGGTGATCATTTTGATCCATGTCTGTCATGAGGACGACAAACAGTAAAATACCACGACACTGACCTTTTCACTTTACATGTGATTGACTCCTGATATTCACTTAGATCTTTCTACTGAGAATACCCAATATTTGTACTAGTGATATTTTCCACTTTATCATCAATCAACTCCACAAATCCGGTCCAAGAGCTGCACGAGTGCGCATGTTTTCTAATTTTTAAATTCCACAGGATTTTTACCTATCAGTTGTAAGATGGATTTATGGGGCTTTCTCCACCCATACGAGCCTGGTCCAAGGCCGGGCTCTGAGAGTAGAAAAACTCTGGGAGCTCATCAAAGGTCTGTCAAAGAGGGTTTAGTGGACAGCTAAACACTGACTCATACTGGTCTTCCAGAATCTTGCTCATTTCTTTCTCACATTGAGTGTACGAAGCTCCTGTGGTTAATGGTACAATTCTACAGGTATTTCTCAACTTGTATTTTATATGTACAAATATTAAGGAAGAATGTACATGGAGGGGGGAATATATGTATGATGGTATCGAGTGGTTGTATATACTTGGGGGGCTGTACACATGAAGTGGTGCAGGCGTGTATGTTGGGGTGTGTGTATATGGGATGATGCGTGCATACAGGTGGGCGTACACTTCCATATAGAAATGTCCTCCCTATGTGTAAACACCGTACAAATTAATCCTCATATGTACACGCCGTACACAGAAATATACACAGCTACATGTTCACACCCCATGTACACGCCACCTCGTATGTATGCACATCCTTCATATGTACACACTGAACACACCACACCCTATGTACACACCATCCCTATATATATATATATATATATATTATATATATATATATATATATATATATTATATATATAAAAAATAAATACAATACATGATATATACAGTTCTATATTATAGTAATAGTGTAATGTAATATATTTAGGTAAATGCTATGTATATATATTAAGAGATATTATAGAATATACAACACAACACCCCAGCATGTACATTAAGTCCTATGTATAGAAATAGGTGGGTATGAGATATAGGGTAAATGCGCTGTATGGAGATGGAAGGGTAAAGGGAAAGGATGAGAATAGGGAAAAAGGGAAGAAAAGGAAGGTAGAGGAGAGGAAATGGAGAAGATGGTAAGAGGGAGCAAAGGAAAAGAAAAGAGTAGAAAATAGGAAGAGTAATGGGATAAAAGAGAAAATTGGGAATGGAAGATAATGGATCAATCATTCAGCGATTTCTGAGGATAAAAACATTATATGGAGGGAGATAGAATAAGAAGAGTGAGTGAAGGAACCTAGCTGGAGTATACGTAACTGACACAGCAGATACCTGGACCAAGCAGAAGACAACCATGCAAGGACACTCACCTTCAGCACGCCTCTTCTACCTCCCGCCTTTAATACTCGACCAGAAAGTTGTTGGAGACTTCACCATTACCTTCAGGGCACCAAGATGCCCTACCTTACCTTCATGGAGTCAACAGGCAGCCAGCTTCACCACCACCTGGCATATCACATATCCTACTCTCACCAATCCTTACAAAATCACACCTGAAGGCCTTTATACATGCAAAAATTATTACTCACGGGGAGCGTTAAACCCGTAGGGGTCATACAGTGCCTGGGGGAATGGAGATAAAGAGATTTGGTCTGAGGAAGGGAAGGTAAACTCCAATTCCTTAGATCAAGGACCCTTACCAGCGTCAAACACCCCGCCCTGCCAGGGAACACACACATGACCAGATGCATGAAGAAAACAGACTAAAACAGCGTAACGTTTGTACGTACCAGAGCAAGTATGAGTAACGAGTAAACGAACTGCTGAAACACCCCATATGACGCTTACGTTTAAATTACTTATGTAAAACAACCACGGGGGGGGGGGTTGAATGATAGCTCTGGGCCTTTCGAGTTGCAATTAACACACCAGGAGCTTGCAGTGCTGAAAAAAAAAAAAAACAAGCGAAGGTCCAAGCAAATATCAGATGAAGCGTCTTTCCTCGACTGCCTTCTAGCTTGGACCGCCACCTTTTCTGCAACACCAAGCTCCTGAGGTGTTGATTGCAACACGAAAGGCCCAGAGCTATCAGTCAACTTCCTCCATGGTTGTTTTACATCTTGCATCGTTTGTTCGCAATTCTTTATATTACTTAACCATAATTCTTTTCCTCGACTCTTCAGAAGAAAGTTTTCAGACAAGATTCACTATGATAATATTAAATCTTGTAAATACATATCAGACTTACAGATGACATCGTAAACAGTATTTGAAGAGCAGATACACGATAATAGTCTCAACTTGTGCAATAAGTTATAGAGAGCTGAGGTGCAACACAATACCAGAACCTTACCCAGGTTTAAGAGTTGAAGCACAATAACGAATACCAGAACCTTGCCCAGGGTTCAACAGCTGAGATGGAACAACGAACACCAGAACCTTACTCAGGGTTCAAGAGCTGAGGTACAACACAACGAATACTAGAACCTTGCCCAGGTTTAAGAGTTGAGGTGCAATACAACGAACACCAGAACCTTCTTGCCCTAGGTTGAACAAACCTCAAGAACATTGTTTCACTCTTGCCTGCTGCCACTAATGGGATCATCACATATCTTAGAATGGTAGAGTTTTTGTGATGCTAAATAACCTCTCTCATGGCCATGTTTTAAGTCCTCAGATTACAACCACTTAATTATACCGTATTAGGTGGCGGTGACTTTACAAAACATTATGTAGGACTCAGAATCCTGGTCTGGAACAATTGATAAAGCTTAAGTTACAATTTACTTGCATACTTCATATAGTACAAGTACTGGTATGTTAAACCACGGTACGGGTGGAGTTAGAACTCATGGCAAGCTGAGTCGTAAACTCGAGGCCAGTGCGTAAGCCACTGGGGCCAGCTGGCTACCCGTATGTTATTACTGATAGTTTGTGGGAGTAAGACATGTACAATCAAGACATTCAATATAGACATTACAGTATAGTGAAATCTCCTTCATTGTCTTGTGCATGTATGTCTTATTTCCAATATTTTATATATTGTATATTTCTTAGTGTATTTAAACTGAATATGATGAATTGGAGTGTGAATAAAAAAGTGAAGAAATGTAGGGCAAGATGGGATGTGGCAAAATAATGATTTATGGTGACATTCAAAAATTAAAAGTGGGACAGAGGTACCCTAAGGTACTCCAACTGCTACCAAGTAAATAATCAATACCCCATAATGGTTCGAGTCATGCGTGATTGCTCATCAGATTTACTCGTGACGTGTTTCCACCGTTTTCTTACTCTTGTCATCCAGCCTGGGAAGATAAGTATATATATTCCCTGGAAAACACGAGTGTAATTAGTGTCAATCTCTCTATTGACTTCCACAAAGTTTGTCATGATTTCGTTTGTAATAAGGACGAGGGCAGGATTGGGTGTGCACTTCCCTGCTAACTTGCTTTTCTAAACTGCACTCACAGAGGTAGTGGTATTATGATGCAAATATACGCATGCTAACAAGATCATCTGGCAGTTTATATAACACGATGTGCGTGGGGTCCCGAGCTTTCATAGGATAGCAATCGTTCTATGGTACTGTCGTACCATTGCAGCGCTACAATGCAAGCAACGAATTGTGTGAGCAAAGACTACCAGGGGGGAATCTCACAATGTTTGCCTTAGGTCTTGGGGACAGCAAGATTAGTTGCTGACATGACAAAGCTGACAATGTAAATACATTTCTGTATGGAGTCAGAAGAGCATGTCATTTACATAAAAAAATCGATTTGCACATTCACATTGTCATGGGGATGTCGGGGGGGGGGAGAGGGGGGAGTTAATGGAAGGTAATGAGGATTGTTAAGCGACCACTGTTGAGATCATCTATTATAGTTTGGTTAAATTCTAATGTTATACAAAATGAGATGATAATACAATCAACTTAAGATGTGCTAATTATTATAATCAAGGGGAAAAGATGTGCTAAATATGTGGAATTTAGGAAGGAGTGAGGGGGTAGGAGAGTACAAAGGCAACTGTTACTGGAGGTAGGGAGAATGCAAGAGGTAAATTAAGGCAATGCAGTTAATGTTTAAAAAAAAAAAAAAAGTCTGCGTCAGAGGTGGAACCTTCAGCAAGGTCAGTTACAGTAAGCGTGTAGGAAAAGTGGAGATATCGGAAAGTGAATTTTGCATGCCCACTGATAAAGAGGACAATCTATTAAGACATGGTCAACTGACAATTCAACCTGAGTGTCCTCACAAAACAATGCCTGGTGTTTTTCCATGAAGGGTCCGTGAGGCACATGGCCAATATCTAGGCAGGGAAGTGCCTCTTCCAAACACAACAGCGGTGGAGTAACTAGAAACCCAAACGTGGTTTCACAGAAAAGTTATTGCAATCTAACGCTGTTGTTGCCTATAATTGTGGAGTTGTCCCGAGATCACTTGAATTGGGAGGTCATGAACAGCTGATCGAGTTACCGAGTCTACCTGTTCACTGCCCTGAACAAAATCCAGGGACACAGCAAAACAGTGTTTATTAGAAATACGGATAACCAGTTGCATATAAAGGACGATGGGATAGCCTATTATGCACTATAGGTGTCTTGAGCAAATACATAATTCTCTACCAGAGTAGGAATGAAGATCGAGGCGTGCGGAGTCACCGTTGATCACGAAATTGAGGACTAACTCCATGCAAGTCACAGTGGGAACCTTCCAAGACAGGGGGATTATCATTGCCCACAACGTGCGCCTTCATTGTGGGACTAACTTATCGTGCTAAGGAGAGATTATAATAGAACAGCCACAGACTGGAAGTCTGACTATTAGTTTACTTTCCTGTAGGCAAATATACAAAGGAGAACTGGGAGATCAATATCTGAAGTTATCCCCGGTTTTCCCCTGTATCCTGTGGTTTTCCATTCTAATATTGACATTACTGTTTAGTTTTAATACAGTGGTATACGAAAGTAAAGGGTTGCTTAGAACTAGGGTAGGCATATGTTAATATTATGTGGTAACGGAATAGTGGCAAGAGATTTGTAGTGGTGGTTTGTTAACTGTTATTAGACATGATGAGGTGCTTAAAAGTGCAGAGGGATGTGAAATACTGTTCTTAAACTGAAAAGGTAATACAAGTCAGAGTTGCGCGATTTGTACACCGTCTAAGTCCATTACAAAATGTGTGTTTCCAACATATAGCGATACACGAGCGCATTTCCTACCGAGCCTGTAAGGATCGAGCCATTTTGAGGGTGCAATGTCTACATATTTCAGTTGCAGTGTTGCCAGTGACATGTAGGCACTGGCTTATCACTTTGATGATGTGCATCCCAGTTTTTAATGCTTAGAAAGATGTCTTGCTTAACGGAAAACAAAAAGCTTTTGTCCAACGTGTTTGGTAGCTTGGGAAACTACCCAAAGCCATTCAGCCAGCGAATGCCAAGCCATCCAGCCAGCGAATGCCAAGCCATCCAGCCAATGAATGCTAGGACATCTAAAAATCGTTTTTGCAATGCGGGAAGCTGAATTTATGGTAAAGGTAAAGCCGGGGTCCAAGTCAGATTGAATGGCGGTACCAAGTGCAAGCATCAGGTCATTTCCCGAAAGTGATTCAATGTTTGGTAGAAGGATTGTGCCGAGTTTGTTATGAATGAAGCAGTTTCTTGAGGACTGGGAGACTTGAGATTTAATCTTACAAATATGCTTTTTTATTAAAAAAAATAAAAACAGAGGTCAGAGCTCCATGGTGTGGCAGGTAGTGCTGAACCTCCCTGGACACCATTGCGTACCCTACCCGGCATACCAGGCTGATACCACCAGGATTCGCTGAGCTAGGTTTAGCAAAACCGCGCGATTAAACTAAACCATCAGCAGTTTAATCGTCACGCAGTCAAAAATTAACGTTAGATGATTGGATAATTGAATACGCTGGGAGTCGTACACCTTCAGTTACCATCCTACAGCCTCAAGCACCTCCAGTAATTCTTCGGTCATCTGAGGACACGCGAGGTCACACTGAGTCACCAGAGGACCATCCTGTACATCAAGATAATAAAATTAATTTCAAGATAGCCTACTACCAAATTTTGGGTTAGAATGGGGCTGATAATCCCCTTTCCTTCTGCATAGGAGCTGAATTACAAGGGGAAAAATTTCCCAATAAGGCCCAAAGGAGAGGAAGGTAAAGACTGGGGACACTTGGATTAGTTTCGAGAAAGGGGGAACAAAAGGTTCAATTCTTGGAGTAAGAACCTCGTTGCCTCAAAGGAATTCTTCTCTAGAGGGAGACTTACTACAATATCCTCATTATCGTACACTCAAGTTAATATCAGAGGCGATTTATGATCATTTGTTCCAAGCTTTTCGATGATCTTTGGATTATTTACCGGGGTCTCACTGTTAAATCCAGGTCAAGCAGGTTATTACCTCTGATTCATTGTTACAAACCGTGTCAAAAAGCATTTCTTAAAAATTACTCTTAAATTACCACTCAAAGAATTCCACTTAATTTAGCTAAGATTGAAATCCCCTAAAATTTCTACTTGATGGTGTCATGAAACCTTTATAATATTGTTCCACTGAAGCCTACCCCCCCCCCCCCCGTGGTTACTTTCCTTATAAGATCTGCTTGTGTTCAGTTCATTCAAATTCTATATTATTTTTAATACAACAGTTCAAACTTTCTTCGACAAAATGCTCCTCTACCCTCGTTGTTGTGTCTGGAATAACTATGTGGCACTTGGTAAGGATGTCCTTATCTTTCAAATTAAACTTAACATTTGGTTATTGCAACAATACTTAAATTTAATGTAATTAACAATCAGTCAATCATTGAGACTAGCCGATGGCTGCTCCATCACAAAACTGTTTAGGTGTCCAATGTAGTATAACTACCGGTACAAGTACAGGTATAACAATGTAGTATAACTACCGGTACAAGTACAGGTATAATAATGTAGTATAAACCTACGGTAAAGTTATCACAGTGGTATAATAATGTAGTATAACTACCGGTACAAGTACAGGTATAATAATGTAGTATAACTACCGTACAAGTACAAGTATAACAATGTAGTATAACTACCGATACAAGTACAGGTATAACAATGTAGTATAACTACCGGGACAAGTACAGGTATAACAATAGAAACCGGGAAATACAGGTATAACAATGACAAGGAATTATGGAATAAAGACAAAAATACGCCCCCGAGGATATACAAATTTTGAACGCTTTGCCCACTAGGAGTTTTTCAATACATTAAAAAAAAA
This sequence comes from Cherax quadricarinatus, assembly GCF_026875155.1. Taxonomy (NCBI): domain Eukaryota; kingdom Metazoa; phylum Arthropoda; class Malacostraca; order Decapoda; family Parastacidae; genus Cherax; species Cherax quadricarinatus. The sequence goes on from NC_069405.1 coordinate 81,368,008, forward strand.
AGCATAGAGGGGGGGAAAAAAGTCTGAAAGGAAGATGGTAATGTCAGGTGACTGAGCATGCATCACCTGTTTGGGTGGTATCTGTGCAGAAGTTACGTGGTTGCCACCTAACCCATGTGTCGGTGTGTGTCAGAAACGGTAGAAAAAAATCGGGAGACTGTCCTCATTCACAACCAACTTGGCATATTTTCATCTCATTAAGGGTCCTTGTGAATTCCTGTGTATTATAAAAGCATTATTGAAATTATTACCGCATGCATATTTGTGCTAACGGCGTTGGCAAAAGCTCCTGGTTTTCTCACCAACGTTAACATATCTGCTGCATTAACACACGCAGTACTTACGTTCCACAAGGGTCAATACTCGTTCCTATACCGTTTCATGTGTATATCAACAATATAACAAGAACTTAAGTCATGTCTCCCTGTTTGCAGACGATGTGAGATTAATGAGAATATAAACAGTAGGAGACCAGGAAAGACTACAAATAGATCAGGACGAACTGTATGATTGGTCTGACAAGTGGCTATTTGAATTTAACCCCAGCAAATGCAACATTATGAAAATCGGTTCGGGGAACAAAGATTGCAAACCTTCCAGGAAGGGAAGGACCTCGGGGTGAGCACAGTTCCCAGCATTTCGCCCCAGACACTCATCAGCCACTGCAGCAAAAGCAAGACAGGTAAATTTAAGAGAAGCTTTCAGGAACATTAGCAAGGAGGCATTCGCGACCTTATACACGGCCATATGTCGGGCCCTTCTTGGAATACGCAGTGCCAGAATGGAACCTACATCTGGTAAAGCGTGTAAAGAAGCCGGAGAAAGTGCAAAGGTATGCAATAAAACTAGTTTCAAAACTGAGGTATGAACTGAGGAGTGGCTAGACGAGCTACAAATGGCAACACTAGAGGACAGAAGTGTAGCTGGGTATGCCTATCCCATGACTACAGCTAGGTGAGCTGTGCTCAGACCTATAAGATAAGATAAGATTTCGTTCGGATTTTTAACCCCGGAGGGTTAGCCACCCAGGATAACCCAAGAAAGTCAGTGCGTCATCGAGGACTGTCTAACTTATTTCCATTGGGGTCCTTAATCTTGTCCCCCAGGATGCGACCCACACCAGTCGACTAACACCCAGGTACCTATTTGCTGCTAGGTGAACAGGACAACAGGTGTAAGGAAACGTGTCGAAATGTTTCCACCCGCCGGGAATCGAACCCGGGCCCTCCGTGTGTGAAGCGGGAGCTTTAGCCACCAGGCCACCGGGCCACCCCACTAAGGTCTACGGGGCCAGCTCCCATAGGGGTAGTCATGGAAAACGTATGGGGTAGGCATACCCAGCTACAGAAGGGCCAAAAGTGACATGATTATAATGTACACAAATAGGAAGTGACAGGGTGAACTGGGAGTCTCTCTTTTAAGAGGCAGGTCTCGGGTATACGAGGTCACAACTGTAAGTGCAGACCAGCCACAGGAAATATACGAAATACTTCTTTAGCCTTAGAGTAGTCAGGAAGTGAAACGACCTAGACAGAAGTGGTAGAGGCAGAATCTATAGACAGCTTTAATGATAGGTGTGAAAGGGCTTGCGAAGAGGTGTACAAAACCAGTAACAGCCAGCAAAGGCAGCATCAGAAGCAGAAACTTGACCCCTGCAAGTACACAGAGGTACATCAAAACTTGTCACAGAAAGTAATAGGTGTGAATAACAGAGGTCCGTACGCATAGGGACACAGTACACAGATTTGATGTACATATGCATGCACACAGGTGTTAGTATACGACATAGGTGTGTACGTACCGTACAATAGGTGTTGACGTACACGTACATAGGATTAGTACAGTACATATGTGATTACGTACACGTACATATGTGTCGTAGCACTACATAGGTGGTACTATACGTACAGTGAGATGTGTACGTAATCGTACATAGGTGTATACGTAATAGGCTGTGAAATACGTACAAAGGTATGCAACGTATCCTGCAACGTACTAGTATGCACAAAGAGGTGATAACTGAGAGGTGCATAGACAGTACGAATGAATACACTTAGGTACAAAACTGGCTGACCTGAATATGTATTTACATAGATGTAAATTCTGGTAATGACAGACTTTGGGGCTACCTTATAACATTTTGGTCACAAAGGGGACAGCACCCATAGGGCAGTCATGGGAAACTATGGGGTGGTCCCACACAGAGGACACACAAAGCTGCAGTGGTCATCAACAGTGAGAACAACCACTAGCTGCCAGGGTCACACCATGGGAGCCCTCCTTAGCGGCAGTGGTCACGGAACATGAGGAAAAACACACCTAGGGGCCAGGTACCACCAGTGAGGAACATAACACACTACTGGCAGTGGTACCACACAGTGAGGAAAAACACCCCTAGCCTGACAGTGGTACACAGTGAGAACAGACACTAACTAGCGGCCAGTGGTTCGAACAGTGAGGAACAACCACCCTAAGCCTGCCAGGCACCACAAGGAGAACAACCCCACCAGCCTGGCAGGGCCCAACACAGTGGGAACAACGACACACTCTGCTACCAGTAGGGTCACAACAGTGATGAACAACACACACCTAGCTGGCCATGTACACAAGTGAGGCAACACACCACGGGCTGGCCAGGGGTCACACACAGTGAGGACAGTCACACTAGCCTGGCAGTGGTCACACACAGTGTGGTAACACTACGCCCTAGCATAGCGTGTGTCACACACATGAGGAACAGACACACCTAGCCTGGCACAGTGTCTACACAGTGTGAGTAACAACACCTAGCGGCCAGTGGTACTACAAGGTGGAACGCCACCACTACCTGCAGTGGTACCAACACAGTAACACACACGTAGCAGTGTCACCACACAGTGAGGACAGTACACTGCCTGGAAAGTGTCTACCAACAGTGAGGACATACGCCCCATAGTCGGCAGTGGTACAACACATGAGGAACAAACACTAGCCTGGCAGTGGTACCTCACAGTGAGAACGCAACATAGCCTGGCCAGTTCACCTCACAGTGAGGAAAACACCAACTAGCAGTGGCCATGTGGTCACACACAGTGAGGAACAGCACACCACCTAGCTGGTGGTCACCACACAGTGAGGAACACACCCACCTAGCCTGGCCAGTGGTCACCACACAGTTGAGGAACAACACACACACCTAGCCTGGCCAGTGGTCACCACACAGTGAGGAACAACACACCACCTAGCCAGGCCAGTGGTCACCACACAGTGAGGAACAGCACACACACCTAGCCTGGCCAGTGGTCACCACACAGTGAGGAAAACACACCACCTAGCCTGGCCAGTGGTCACCACACATTGAGGAACAACACACCACCTAGCCGGCCAGTGGTCACCACACAGTGAGGACAACACACCACCTAGCCTGGCCAGTGGTCACCACACAGTGAGGAACAACACACCACCTAGCCCGGCCAGTGGTCACCACACAGTGAGGAACAACACACCACCTAGCCTGGCCAGTGGTCACCAACAGTGAGGAACAACACACACCTAGCCTGGCCAGTGGTCACCACACAGTGAGGAACACACACCACCTAGCCTGGCCAGTGGTCACCACACAGTGAGGAACAACACACACCTAGCCTGGCCAGTGGTCACCACAGTGAGGAACAACACACCACCTAGCCTGGCCAGTGGTCACCACACAGTGAGGAACAGCACACCACCTAGCCTGGCCAGTGGTCACCACACAGTGAGGAACAACACACACCTAGCCTGGCCAGTGGTCACCACACAGTGAGGAACAACACACCACCTAGCCTAGCCAGTGGTCACCACACAGTGAGGAACAACACACCACCTAGCCTGGCCAGTGGTCACCCACAGTGAGGAACAACACACCACCTAGCCTGGCCAGTGGTCACCACACAGTGAGGAACACCACCACCTAGCCAGGCCAGTGGTCACCACACAGTGAGGAACAACACACCACCTAGCCTGGCCAGTGGTCACCACACAGTGAGGAAAACACACCACCTAGCCTGGCCAGTGGTCACCACACAGTGAGGAACACACCACCTAGCCTGGCCAGTGGTCACCACACAGTGAGGAACACCACCACCTAGCCTGGCCAGTGGTCACCACACAGTGAGGAACAACACACCACCTAGCCTGGCCAGTGGTCACCACACAGTGAGGAACACACCACCTAGCCTGGCCAGTGGTCACCACACAGTGAGGAACAACACACCACCTAGCCTGGCCAGTGGTCACCAAAACAGTGAGGAACACACACACCTAGCCTGGCCAGTGGTCACACACAGTGAGGAACACACACACCTAGCCTGGCCAGTGGTCACCACACAGTGAGGAACAACACACCACCTAGCCTGGCCAGTGGTCACCACACAGTGAGGAACAACACACCACCTAGCCTGGCCAGTGGTCACCACACAGTGAGGAACAACACCACCTAGCCTGGCCAGTGGTCACCACACAGAAAGGAACATCACTCCACCTAGCCCGGCCAGTGGTCACCACACAGTGAGGAACAACACACCACCTAGCCTGGCCAGTGGTCACCACACAGTGAGGAACAACACACCACCTAGCCTGGCCAGTGGTCACCACACAGTGAGGAACACACACCACCTAGCCTGGCCAGTGGTCACCACACAGTGAGGAACAACACACCACCTAGCCCGGCCAGTGGTCACCACACAGTGAGGAACAACACCACCTAGCCTGGCCAGTGGTCACAACACAGTGAGAACAACACACCACCTAGCCTGGCCAGTGGTCACCACACAGTGAGGAACACCACCACCTAGCCAGGCCAGTGGTCACCACACAGTGAGGAACAACACACCACCTAGCCGGCCAGTGGTCACCAACACAGTGAAGGAACCCCCACCACCTAGCCCGGCCAGTGGTCACCACACAGTGAGGAACAACACACCACCTAGCCTGGCCAGTGGTCACCACAGTGAGGAACACACCACCTAGCCTGGCCAGTGGTCACCACACAGTGAGGAACAACACACCACCTAGCCTGGCCAGTGGTCACCACACAGTGAGGAACAACACACCACCTAGCCTGGCCAGTGGTCACCACACAGTGAGGAACAACACACCACCTAGCCTGGCCAGTGGTCACCACACAGTGAGGAACAACACACCACCTAGCCTGGCCAGTGGTCACCACACAGTGAGGAACAACACACCACCTAGCCTGGCCAGTGGTCACCACACAGGAACAACACACCACCTAGCCTGGCCAGTGGTCACCACACAGTGAGGAACAACACACCACCTAGCCTGGCCAGTGGTCACCACACAGTGAGGAACAACACACCACCTAGCCTGGCCAGTGGTCACCACACAGTGAGGAACAACACACCACCTAGCCTGGCCAGTGGTTTCACCACACAGTGAGGAAAAACACACCACCTAGCCTGGCCAGTGGTCACCACACAGCGAGGAACACCACCACCTAGCCAGGCCAGTGGTCACCACACAGTGAGGAACCACACCACCTAGCCTGGCCAGTGGTCACCACACAGTGAGGAACACACACCACCTAGCCTGGCCAGTGGTCACCACACAGTGAGGAACAGCACACCCTAGCCTGGCCAGTGGTCACCACACAGTGAGGAACACAAAACCCTAGCCAGGCCAGTGGTCACCCACAGTGAGGAAAAACACACCACCTAGCCTGGCCAGTGGTCACCACACAGTGGGGAAACCACCACCTAGCCTGGCCAGTGGTCACCACACAGTGAGGAACACACACACCTAGCCTGGCCAGTGGTCACCACACAGTGAGGAACACACACCATAGCCCGGCCAGTGGTCACCACACAGTGAGGAACAACACACCACCTACCCTTGGCCAGTGGTCACCACACAGTGAGGAACAACACACCACCTAGCCTGGCCAGTGATCACCACACAGTGAGGAAAAACACCACCTAGCCTGGCCAGTGGTCATCACACAGTGAGGATACCACACCACCTAGCCTGGCCAGTGGCACCACACAGTGAGGAACACCACCACCTAGCCTGGCCAGTGGTCACCACACAGTGAGCAACAACAACCACCTAGCCTGGCCAGTGGTCACCACACAGTGAGGAACAACAACACCTACCCCTGGCCAGTGGTCACCACACAGTGAGAACAACAACACCTAGCCCGGCCAGTGGTCACCACACAGTGAGGAACAACACACCACCTAGCCAGGCCAGTGGTCACCACAGTGAGGAACAGCACACCACCTAGCCTGGCCAGTGGTCACCACACAGTGAGGAACACACCCACCTAGCCTGGCCAGTGGTCACCACACAGTGAGGAACAACAACACCTAGCCCGGCCAGTGGTCACCACACAGGAACAACACACCACCTAGCCTGGCCAGTGGTCACCACACAGTGAGGAACAACACACCACCTAGCCTGGCCAGTGGTCACCACACAGTGAGGAACAACAACACCTAGCCCGGCCAGTGGTCACCACACAGTGAGGAACAGCACACCACCTAGCCTGGCCAGTGGACACCACACAGTGAGGAACAACAACACCTAGCCCGGCCAGTGGTCACCACACAGTGAGGAACAGCACACCACCTAGCCTGGCCAGTGGTCACCACACAGTGAGGACCACCACCTAGCCTGGCCAGTGGTCACCACACAGTGAGGAACAAACACCACCTAGCCTGGCCAGTGGTCACCACACAATGAGGAACACACCACCTAGCCCGGCCAGTGGTCATCACACAGTGAGGAATACCACCACCTAGCCCGGCCAGTGGTCACCACACAGTGAGGAACACACCACCTAGCCTGGCCAGTGGTCACCACACAGTGAGGAACACACACCACCTAGCCTGGCCAGTGGTCACCACACAGTGAGGAACAACACCGCCTAGCCTGGCCAGTGGTCACCACAAAATGAGGAACACACCATAATCACCACAGTTCCTAGGCCAGTGGTCACACAGTGAGGAACACCACCACCTAGCCTGGCCAGTGGTCACCACCAGTGGGGAAAACACACCACCTACCCTGGCCAGTGGTCACCACACAGTGAGAAACAACCAACCTAGCCTGGCCAGTGGTCACCACACAGTGAGGAAAAACCACCACCTAGCCTGGCCAGTGGTCACTACACAGTGAGGAAAAACCCACCACCTAGCTGGCCAGTGGTCACCACACAGTGAGGAACAACACACCACCTAGCCCGGCCAGTGGTTACCACACAGTGAGGAACAACACACCACCTAGCCCGGCCAGTGGTCACCACACAGTGAGGAACACCACCACCTAGCCCGGCCAGTGGTCACCACACAGTGAGGAACACACCACCTAGCCTAGCCAGTGGTCACCACACAGTGAGGAACAACACACCACCTAGCCTGGCCAGTGGTCACCACACAGTGAGGAAGAACACACCACCTAGCCAGGCCAGTGGTCACCACACAGTGAGGAACACCACCACGTAGCCTGGCCAATGGTCACCACACAGTGAGGAACAACACACCACCTAGCCTGGCCTGTGGTCACCACACAGTGAGGAACAGCACACCACCTAGCCTGGCCAGTGGTCACCACACAGTGAGGAACACCACCACCTAGCCTGGCCAGTGGTCACCACACAATGAGGAACACACCACCTAGCCAGGCCAGTGGTCATCACACAGTGAGGAACACCACCACCTAGCCCGGCCAGTGGTCACACACAGTGAGGAACACACCACCTAGCCTGGCCAGTGGTCACCACACAGTGAGGAACAACACACCACCTAGCCTGGCCAGTGGTCACCACACAGTGAGGAACAACACACCACCTAGCCCGGCCAGTGGTCACCACACAGTGAGGAACACCACCACCTAGCCCGGCCAGTGGTCACCACACAGTGAGGAACAACACACCACCTAGCCTGGCCAGTGGTCACCACACAGTAAGGAACAACACACCACCTAGCCTAGCCAGTGGTCACCACACAGTGAGGAACAACACACCACCTAGCCTGGCCAGTGGCCACCACAGTGAGGAACAACACACCACCTAGCCTAGCCAGTGGCCACCACACAGTGAGAAACACCACCACCTAGCCCGGCCAGTGGTCACCACACAGTGAAGAACACCACACCATCTAGCCTGGCCAGTGATCACCACACAGTGAGGAACAACACACCACCTAGCCCGGCCAGTGGTCACCACACAGTGAGGAACACCACCACCTAGCCCGGCCAGTGGTCACCACACAGTGAGGAACAACACACCACCTAGCCTGGCCAGTGGTCACCACACAGTGAGGAACACCACCACCTAGCCTGGCCAGTGGTCACCACACAGTGAGGAACAACCACCACCTAGCCTGGCCAGTGGTCACCACACAGTGAGGAACAACACCACCTATCCTGCCAGTGTTCACCACCAGTGAGGACAACACACACCTAGCCTGACCAGTGGTCACCACACAGTGAGGAACAACACACCACCTAGCCCGGCCAGTGGTCACCACACAGTGAGGAACAGCACACCACCTAGCCTGGCCAGTGGTCACCACACAGTGAGGGACACACCACCTAGCCCGGCCAGTGGTCACCACACAGTGAGGATCAACACCACCTAGCCTGGCCAGTGGTCACAACACAGTGAGGAACACCACCACCTAGCCCGGCCAGTGGTCACCACACAGTGAGGAACAACACACCACCTAGCCTGGCCAGTGGTCACCACACAGAAAGGAACATCACTCCACCTAGCCCGGCCAGTGTTCACCACACAGTGAGGAACAACACACCACCTAGCCCGGCCAGTGGTCACCACACAGTGAAGACCACCACCACCTAGCCCGGCCAGTGGTCACCACACAGTGAGGAACACCACCACCTAGCCTGGCCAGTGGTCACCACACAGTGAGGAACACCACCACCTAGCCCGGCCAGTGGTCACCACACAGTGAGGAACAACACACCACCTAGCCTGGCCAGTGGTCACCACACAGGAACAACACACCGCCTAGCCTGGCCAGTGGTCACCACACAGTGAGGAACAACACACCACCTAGCCTGGCCAGTGGTCACCACACAGTGAGGAACAATACGCACACCACACAGAAATCCCATTGGCCAGTGGTCACCACACAGTGAGGAACAACACACCACCTAGCCAGGCCAGTGGTCACCACACAGTGAGGAACAACACACCACCTAGCCTGGCCAGTGGTCACCACACAGTGAGAAAACACACCACCTAGCCTGGCCAGTGGTCACCACACAGGAACAACACACCACCTAGCCTGGCCAGTGGTCACCACACAGTGAGGAACAACACACCACCTAGTCAGGCCAGTGGTCACCACACAGGAACAACACACCACCTAGCCTGGCCAGTGGTCACCACACAGGAACAAGACACCACCTAGCCTGGCCAGTGGTCACCACACAGTGAGGAACAACACACCACCTAGCCAGGCCAGTGGTCACCACACATGAGGAACAACACACCACCTAGCCTGGCCAGTGGTCACCACACAGTGAGGAACAACACACCACCTAGCCTGGCCAGTGGTCACCACACAGTGAGGAACACCACACCACCTAGCCTGGCCAGTGGTCACCACACAGTGAGGAACAACACACCACCTAGCCAGGCCAGTGGTCACCACACAGTGAGGAACAACACACCACCTAGCCAGGCCAGTGGTTCCCAACCTATTCACCACCAAGGACCCCTTTTATTTAAATAATTTTTTTCCCACTGACCCATGATTTTTGAAAGGTTAAAAAATAGTATAACTGCATTAATATAATTACCTTTATCTTAAAAACGATTAAGGAATTACCGTTAAAATTTTACAAGTTATCAGCTTTATTGTGAGTAATTATACATTATACACTGGAGTCTCTTTGAATTAGGTCCAGGGGTCAGCGGACCACAAGTTGGGAGCCCCTGTACCAGCGATTATTACATCAAAAAGAAGCGCTGGGGCCGCTCCTGTCCGACTGTTGTTGTCGTCGTCGTGTGTGCGTGTCGTGCGAGCAATAAAACACTCAATTACTGGGAACGCTTGAAGTTTCTCAACCTGTACTCCCTAGAACGCAGGCAAAACACTCCACAGACGATGAAACATCCCCCCAATGAAAAGCAGGGGTGCCACTAGCACGATAAGACAACACAACTGACTCACGAAATCGTAATGACACGATTGCAAACAAATCATACCACGGGTGGGGTTTGAACCCGCGGTAAGTCTCAAAACTAACGCGACGGTCTGGAGTTTTAAGAGACTCTTACCGCGGGTTCAAACCCCACCCGTGGTATGGTTTGTTAAGATAACACAGTAAGTGTCAAGGGCCTCCCAGCATACATAAGGGGGATTACCAATAGACCCCTGGCTGTCTTCAAGAAGGCCCTGGACGGGCACTAAGTCAGTACCTGACCAGCCGGGCTGTGGTTCGTACGTCAGTTTGCGTGCGGCCAACAGTAACAGCCTGGTTGATCAGGCCCTGATCCACCATGAGGCCTGGTCACAGACCGGGCCGCGGGGGCGTTAACCCTCGAAACCCACTCCAGGTAGTCAGAAGTTTAGTTTTTGGGGAAACCAAACGTTTTTGAACACATAGTGTGATCATATTTCTTTTAGAGGAACTGCAGAAGTGTAGCTGCGCTGGAAATCCGATGGCCATCATCTCTTAGTCCGTCTATCATAGTGCGAATAAGTATGCAGCAAGTTTTCATTGATTCAAGAGCTTTGCAAGGCTCTTTTGTTTAGTCTTATGTTGTGTACATATCCAGGGGAATGTCCCTCACCTGTGTCTAGCAGGACATCTAACAACACGAGTTTATCCTTCTAATCAAAAAGTGAATTTGACGGGCGGCTGGTTGGTGTGGGCAAGCAGTGTTAATATCCTGGTAACAAAAAAAAAGGCACAATACTGTGACTGGAACGATACACAAATAAGCTGGACATAGAAGAGAGGAGCTTACGACGACGCTTGGGTCCGACTTGAAGCACAGCTCACTTGCAGTGCTCCTCCTCCACCTACTACCTGCACTGGTTCCTTCTACCACCACCTGCCTATATATACTCCCTCATCCCCTCCTTTTCGTTAGTGTTGACTTTGTAAATAGTCCAAGTCGGACCGAAACGTTGTCGTAAGCTCCTCTCTTCTATGTGAGAGTTAATATCCTGATATCTACGAATAACTATATCGTCCATATAATATACTTGTTTAATGTTGCTGGATATGATATGCTTAGTATTTAGATACTCTATACAGTTTAGCCAAAATAGCGCTAATGGGGAAATTCAATGCTCATTCCAAAGTATTATCTAAAAGCTATTCTCCCCAAACCTGAAAATCATAATTAACACACAACTTGGTTTAGTAATACAGCAAGTTAACACTTACATAGTGTGGTTAATAAGTTATAGTAAGTTAACAAGGCAATTAAGTCAAAACTCACTAGTTTATAATTTCTGGTGTTGATATCTTTACAGGTTAATGAGAGCTTTCAGTATAGGAGAGCCTCTGGCATTTTGCAAGTACACCTGTGGGTCTGTGTCAAGCATTATCTGATCCTTGAAGTGACTTCCAGTCTCCCCGAGGTTGACTGGCACATTTCTGAAACTATCTTCAGTAAAATCAGGACTGCGAAACTTAGTAAGAAACTCCAGAACTTATACTGACAATAAGTGGAGCGGTATGAGCACACATCATAAACAGGTTATCCAGCCCCACACTCTTCTACAGAATGAGCAACTCTGATCCGAGAATTTTAATTCCTTACCAGTACACGCGAACCCAAACCATGAGTTCAAAACCTTAGACATAACCACCAATTCACTGACATGGAGTTTCATTAAGGGTTTAATAAAGGGCATCATCATGGCAATGTCAAAGAGCCCACCAAACCTGTTATTCCACAGGGCTACCTCACCATGAGGAACCTGCAGGTGTAGGCAGGCGGGATGATTTCTTTAACACTACGGACTGCAATTCCAAATTCCACAACCTAATGTTATGTTTGTGGCTCTGAAGACTATTTCCCCACTGCCCGGCCTTAGACCAGGCCTATGTTGGAAATGAAATATTACAGTCAACAACTATTAGGAAGAGCACAGAAAATATACTGAATGAAAGGTTTTTTTCTTCTTTAAGATTTACCTGTTGTGTGTTCACGAGACAGTGACAAGCGACCACCAAGACCAGGATGGTAGTACCAATGTCACAGCGGCAGTGACAAGCGACCACCAAGACCAGGATGGTAGTACCAATGTCACAGCGCAGTGACAAGCGACCACCAAGACCAGGATGGTAGTACCAATGTCACAGCGGCAGTGACAGCGACCACCAAGACCGGATGGTAGTACCAATGTCACGGCAGTGACAAGCGACCACCAAGACCAGGATGGTAGTACCAATGTCACAGCGGCAGTGACAAGCGACCACCAAGACCAGGATGGTAGTACCAATGTCACAGCGGCAGTGACAAGCGACCACCAAGACCAGGATGGTAGTACCAATGTCACAGCGGCAGTGACAAGCGACCACCAAGACCAGGATGGTAGTACCAATGTCACAGCGGCAGTGACAAGCGACCACCAAGACCAGGATGGTAGTACCAATGTCACAGCGGCAGTGACAAGCGACCACCAAGACCAGGATGGTAGTACCAATGTCACAGCGGCAGTGACAAGCGACCACCAAGACCAGGATGGTAGTACCAATGTCACAGCGGCAGTGACAAGCGACCACCAAGACCAGGATGGTAGTACCAATGTCACAGCGGCAGTGACAAGCGACCACCAAGACCAGGATGGTAGTACCAATGTCACAGCGGCAGTGACAAGCGACCACCAAGACCAGGATGGTAGTACCAATGTCACAGCGCAGTGACAAGCGACCACCAAGACCAGGATGGTAGTACCAATGTCACAGCGGCAGTGACAAGCGACCACCAAGACCAGGATGGTAGTACCAATGTCACAGCGGCAGTGACAAGCGACCACCAAGACCAGGATGGTAGTACCAATGTCACAGCGGCAGTGACAAGCGACCACCAAGACCAGGATGGTAGTACCAATGTCACAGCGGCAGTGACAAGCAACCACCAAGACCAGGATGGTAGTACCAATGTCACAGCGGCAGTGACAAGCGACCACCAAGACCAGGATGGTAGTACCAATGTCACAGCGGCAGTGACAAGCGACCACCAAGACCAGGATGGTAGTACCAATGTCACAGCGGCTGTGACAAGCGACCACCAAGACCAGGATGGTAGTACCAATGTCACAGCGGCAGTGACAAGCGACCACCAAGACCAGGATGGTAGTACCAATGTCACAGCGGCAGTGACAAGCGACCAAGAAAACTCAAAATCAATCCCACAGTATATGAGCTGTAACTGATTTAGAAGTCCAGTAAGATGAAAAGAGAGACTTGTGCAACATTTGGGAATCTTTACCAAGGAAACTTGACGGCAGCCAGTGACTTTCTTCAGTCCAATACAGAGAAGAACGGTGGAAGATGAAGAGAATGATGCAATCTGTCCCTTAGCCTGGAGCTGATGTGCTCAGTCCAACTCCAGGATGAGGAACTCATTATCTCATACTTCTCATCTTTCACAGTTCTTCTCTGTATTTGACTGAAGAAGTCACTGGCTAAATAAACGTTTCTTCGATAGAGATTTCCAAATGTTGCACAAATGTCTCATTCTTCACAGTACATGCACCATAGAAGAGCAAGTTAAAATATATATATATATATATATATATATATATATATATATAATATATATTATATATATATATAGCACATGGCAACAACTTCGTCCTGACCATACATAGTGGCGGCTGCCCCAGACCTATAAAACTAATATTCCTGGGTGACCTCAGGGATAGGTAAAACTCCATACAGACTAACAGGTTTACTTACAAAAATCTTACCAAGTTGTTGGAGATCGGTAGCCAATTTCACTCTAAACACTCACTGGACCTCATTAATAGGATTAAAACCGTTATCACCAAGAATAAGAAACTACCCAGTTCTGACATTATCATCCTGTTTGCTAATGTATCAACCATATATGTGGTCACACTAGTACATAATAAATCAATAACTTAGCTTTTCTAGTGGCCATCAGCGGCTCTCAACCTTATCAAGCTGCGTATCAATTACAATTGTTTCTGGTTTGGGAAAAACAATTTTAAGACTTACCATTTCATACCTGGAGGTTATTCCGGGGATCAACGCCCCCGCGGCCCGGTCCACGACCAGGCCTCCCGATGGATCAGGGCTTGATCAACTAGGCTGTTACTGCTGGCCGCACGCAGTCCAACGTACGAGCCACAGCCCGGCTGATCCGGTACTGACTTTAGGTATCTGTCCAGCTCTCTCTTGAAAACAGCCAGGGGTTTATTGGTAATTCCCCTAATGCTTGATGGGAGGCTGTTGAACAGTCTTGGGCCCCGGACACTTATAGTGTTTTCCCTTAGTGTACCAATGGCGCCCCTACTTTTAACTGGGATCATACCTAGCAACATTACATAATTATGCAATATGGACATTTTCTAGTTATCATTGCCAGACGTCTGGATAGTAACACTGAGCTTGTCAACATTAACAACGTAAACCATCAAATTTACTCCTGAAGAAAAAGGATAAAATTCGTGTTGTTGGATGTCCTACCAGCGACAAGCAGGGAGAGAGAAAGAACCCTTGAAAACGTACAAGAAACCCACTAGCAAATACAACTTGCTGAATTTATAAATCGCACTATGGTACACGAACTGAAAGTTTTCAGGTTCTTAAAGCACAGGATTTGCAGCCCGCAGCTGCTCGAAGAGGCGCTGCGGGCTGCGATGTGATCACATCAAAGTGACGAAGTCTTCAGTTTTCCCTACACATCGCTTCCCTCTGACAGCAGGAGACGAGATGGCCAAAAATGTTACCAAGGTGCTCACTAGGCACAAAATGTGCAATCACTTTCTCGTCAACCATTAAGAATCTAGTTAAGAAACCAGCTAGGACTGTCGAAACTTGCGCATATATTATCCCATGCGGTGGATATGATAAGATATATGTTGGCTAGATAGGCAAGAGCTTGAATTGGCACCTTGACTACACACACACACATGCCGTAAGGAATCTGAACAACATTTCTGTAATACACAGGAGTTCACAAGGGCAACTGAGAGGGAGTCGCCTAGTTGGTGGTGAAGGAGCATATCTACTACAACGTTGCTACCTTGAGGCTGTCCTGACAATTATTTACAACACAGAAGCCCAAAACTCAGGAAGTTTCAGTATCTCAGAAGGGCTCTTCAAGTTAATTCTAAACCGACACACCACGAGAGCAGATCATGCATACTCAAGCACCTGACATCTCCAGACTTGAACCTCCCTAGCTCACCTGACTTCCTTTCTCTATATGCAATTTGTGATTATCCCACAAATATGACTATTTAACCCAACAACGATAAAACAAATATGGCAGCCAAGCCAGTAATCAACGATAGGTATCAATATGCTACCTAGTTTAAAAGTAAATCGAGGGTATGAGCATCATATAAGTAGAGAGTACAACCGGAGAATATCATCATCCGAAGTCCTCGACTCTACTTTTTATCAGTAGAAGAAAGCCATATTACTAGCACACAGGTAGAAGTCTTAAAAAAAAAACGTAGGAAAGTCAGACGTATTTGGTCACAAGAGAAGTGTATTCACAGGCGAGGCTGCAGAACAGTGAAACACCGGTAACTTGTCCAACGTGTTTGTTTCAATGGGGCTGTTTGGCAGTTCCAATGTCTTTCTTTTAAAATATAAAATGGTATAGTTTGATTCCATTTTTGCAATTTCTGTTATTATACGATATCTTCTTCAGTATTTATGTCTTTAACCTATTGCGTATTGTAATCGTCTTTTATACTACATTCAAGAAAATTAAGATCTTTGTTTTTAATCGTACTAGGAAGGAATTCCGATACTAACGATCAACTACTAACCCGTTTTGTTTTACATTTTCTAAATGCCTTGCCAAAAATAGGTTGAGTTGAAAAATAATCCTGGGACTTTTATTTCCTTGCAAGAAAACAAAAAGTAACAGGCCTAATGTTGATAGGCTTCATTAAAATTATGCAGTAGTAGTCTTCATTCTTACAATTTGAATATCAAAGCAGTGGAAAACTTGCATGAAGGAATGTTAAAGTTTATCAAAGCAGAGAGCAATACACAAGTCAGTTTGAGGCTCACAAGTTTAGATATTTTAAAGGAGAAATTCAAACCTGGTCACTATGGTCTCAATAACCCTGATATCTAATTTTCCTTAATATTATCCCAATTAACTCGCGTTTTTCATAACAATGCACCTAATCTTAATTAGCCTTTATGATACACGATAACAAATCAAAGAACAGGTAGGGATCGAACCCATGGTAGGAGAGTCCCAAAACTTGCAGTGTTAACCACTGGACCAGCTGACTCAATAGGATTCATCCAAATAGGTACATTTCTATACACGATAGGGTTCGAGCCCAGGGGCGCCCGTTCTGCGATTTGCTTGCAATCGTGTTATAACGCTTTCATGAGTCATGATAGTCGATAACGTTAATACATGTG
>NC_069405.1:81389615-81449421 GCF_026875155.1 Cherax quadricarinatus
TGTAAAGTAAAAGGACACAAGTGCAACTAATGTGACATTTTATTGTGGCAACGTTTCGCTCTCCAGGAGCTTTATCAAGCTTGATAAAGCTCCTGGAGAGCGAAACGTTGCCACAATAAAATGTCACATTAGTTGCACTTGTGTCCTTTTACTTTACATATTGTCGGTAATTCTACCAACTTTATTACAGGAACAATACATGAAAGGGGTTCTAGATTTTTCAACAACCTTCCGCCATGCATAAACAAATCGTCAGCAAACCTCTCACTGTCTTCATGAGGAAACTTGATAGGTTCCTTAAGTCAGTTCCTAATATGCGGGGCTGTGCTTAAGTCAGTTCCTAATATGCGGGGCTGTGCTAAATATATTAGGCTGCAGGCAGCAGCAACTTGCTGCAACTGGGACGCCAGGTCCGAGACAGGACCGCGGTTCCCCCCCCCCCCCTCCTCCTCCCCTCACTTCCTCAAACGACTGGTAACCTACAGGTATAACTCAACCAACCATGAAGGGTTGTCACACAACAAAACATCACTCTTGGGTTTATCTTTAGATGGAATAATCCCCCATAACACCCCACAAGAAATCAAATTAATGACTCCGTGATATATCTAAACTATCGGTGAAATTAATCTGACACTTGCTGCTCTATGTGCAGGCAGCCATTAACAGCACAACGTACAAACATTGCCAAGCGTAATTTACTGCCATCTTCCTTCTCTTATTTATAATCCAAGTTTTTTTGACAACATTTACTGCATTTGGGTTACATGCATAATTCTGTGGCTATAGCACGAAAGTGACTTCTCTAAATATGAAATATTTGAAGAAAACTTCGCAAGTTACCCCCCCCCCCCACACACACACATTGCAAAATCTAGAATGTTGGAAATGGGAAAAGAAGTGGGAGATAGGGGATAGAAGAGAAGGCTAAGGAAGCAGAGGAAAGGTAAAAGAAGAAATGAAAATAGAGGAAAAGGAAAGAGATAGGGAGAGGTATGGAAGAGGGAGGTAGGGAAGAAAGGAGAGTGGAGGAAGGGGAGGGAGACGAGGGTAAAGGAAACAAAGAGCAGGGCGACGGGTGGAATTTTCCATCACAGAGGATGTCATCTTCACAATACACTAATCTTGCACAATCATCTTCGATTACTTTTCTGAACTCAAGTGCTCTGGAACGCACGACCTTAGGACAAAAAAAAAAAATCACAGACTACGCTTATGGCTCCCTAAACAATGACAGTGGAAGGGAGGGAAGTGCTGTTATTGTAAACCATATTGGTGTATTACATTTAATAACCGAGCTCCCACCTTACGAATTGACCTGTTTGCCATACCTGTTGCTCTCAAGCTTGTGGAAACTACGACCTTTAAGTAAATGACTCCCCATTAGTTGCTCTGAATAACCTGAGACCTGAATGCAACATGCTTGTGTATGAAGCTAGGCACAGGTATACACAAATTCGAGAATTAGAGTCAAGCTTTTGTGGATTCGCTCTCACATAGCCTTCCAGGAGAACACTAACCAAAGCTAACATTAAATAAGGAGAATGTCCAATATAATTTTGGTTACTAAAAAAAAAAAAGCCATGAAAGAATTAGCAAACGAGTTTGACGAAAATAGAATAGTACAAATAGGAACTAGCAGATCAATTGTCTATAATGTAAAGTCAAGCATATTTATGGAGAAAGTAACCAGGTTAGCAGACTGAAAAATGATGTTACTAGACTAAGGCTAAGCTATAATTATGTATCTGGCAATACGGTGTGAGATGTCAATGACAAAATGCAGTGTGTGGACAGAGACAGGGTCATATACTCGAGCATTATATCTTAAGTGTCCAAACATCCAACCTTTCACATCTCTATGCAAACTTTACAGGACATTTTACGTTTACTAAATGGACCACAACCCTATAATGACTTATGTTGTGGTAAATAAGACACTTAAATGTTTTTGTGACTAACTTCATATTGTATTCATCAGCTAAATGAATATTTTTTAATATATGAAATGACTATATATGAAATGACTAACATTTTTTGTGTGATGTAACAGCACCTAGTGGGGTCTGATAAGGACTCACTCTCACCTATAATCCTGTTGATTTTCCCCGTGCAACCACTCGCAGGATGAAACATCATGGGAAACAAACCAGTTGTTCAGGTTGCAGAGGATGTCACAATGTTTGTATCTGTTAGCTTGAGCTATGAGACAGAAAGTGGGTAGGGGATGGGAGGGTATATATATAATCCGCACACAGGAGACGAACCTGTGACAACGCTTCTGTTACATGTCTATTTCTACAAGTACACGTACAAGGCATACGGACCTAGCTGACATCAATGACATACTATTATATAGAAACCCCCTTGATATGCAGAACATTTCGGACAAATTAGGTCAATTATGTCTTAGGATGCGACACACACCTGACGACTAACACCCAGGTACCCATTTTTCTGACGGGTGAACAGGGACAAGTGTAAGGAAACACGCCCCATGTTTCCATCCTTACCGGGAATCGAACTACAGACCCTCAACGTGTGATGCGAGAGATTAGCCTACCAGGCCACGGGACTAGTAGGCTAAGCCAGTTGAAGTCGGACCATAACCGTAGTAAGTTTCAAGTCTCCTATATGTGGATTATTTATGTATTGTTCCATTTATGGTATTCTTTAGTTAAGTTTTATAGTATTTTCCTCACAGTCAGTTCATGGGGCTTCAATAAGTGCTGAACAACTGTGCACTTTTATGGCAGCACGAAAACAGGGTTGGTACAATTCACCAAGAAATGACTACTTGACAATGGGCCAAAGTCACGAGGCTCTAATGCTTTCTTTTATGGTAACCTATAAAAATAAACAAGTTATATGGAGCGCTAAACCCGTAGGGGTCATAGAGCGCCTAAGATAATGAACGGCAATCAGATTCGAGCCAAGGGAGTTCATTTTCGTACCGATTACCAATTACATATTCTGAGCGTTCAATGCACTTACAAATCTTACTTTAAGCTAGGGTAGGTTCTACAAATATATAACGTAATCACAAATAATAAAAAAATAGGGCCGTGCCACGTCTGGCAACGTGGTGATTGCGCCCTCTATGAAGCGTTCAAATTCGCACAGCTATCACCTACGGTGCGAAAATGACCTCCATATGCACACACTGGTACAAAATTATTTTTTCAACATATATATATATGAGGTTGCCATTTCCAAATTTATGCAACATGCATTATCCATTTTTATTCACCAGATACACACGGGATTATCTGTTGTTTTTTCTGCTACTGTCTTCGGCATATATAACGTGCAAAATAATAGCAATATTTTATTTAAACAAAGGCAATAAGTTACAAAATTCAAAACAGCATTTATATTATCACAAGCTGTCAATTATAATATTTACGTAGCAAAAATTCACTCAAAACTTGTGCCTTGAAAGTATCCTGCAGGAGCCAATACGTGCAGCAACATCATAATTAGGCTTTCATGTTACACACAGCTTATGTGATTAATTTCACTTCATAAACAATCTTAAAATTAACGCTATCATTATTTTTCAATGTTTCCAATGGTATTTTCTACATAGTACAATCGTAGATACAATCATACCATCTGTCAGACACTGCAACATCATGGGATCTTAGTACAAAGACTTCAACGCTTGCCCAACCTTTGGACGACGACCTACTTACACTAGTGGCAGGTCCCACTGTGATCCCGCCTCCTCCTGCTTCACCTCACCTCACTACAGTATATAAGCCACGTCTACGGCCCTATGTTGTACATTCTACAAGAATGATGGACTGAACACATCGATTCCAGGTTGAGGGACTGATTACCTCAAACTTCTCCTCTCCTTACCGATTTCAACTTTGTATTGGACTGATGAAGCCACTGTGTGGCGAAACGTTTCTTCAATAAAGATTCCCATGTGTTGCATAAGTGTCTCAATTCTTCAACTTGTCGGTTTTTCAAAACCATTCATCAAATCATACCATGGTTTCATGGGATCTTTACAATCAACCATACAGATTACTCACGATGGGTCTCCGTGCATGCAAGTGATCCGGCTTTTTTAAGCTCAAACTTTCAAAGACAGTTGAATTTGGCCGATGTGTTGTAAACAAGCCTCAAATAGCTTTTAAGAGACCACCTGCAGGCTTGAACAGACAGAATAATGCCTCTCTCAAGTAGCAGTGGACCTTGGAGGCAAGTTCTACTACACTAGTGAATGTTAAGTTTTCCATGCAAGCATCGCCTCATAACGTTCAGAGCCGTACTGTGAAATCAGATACATGATCTCTTGACCAATGTCTATATTCGTAAGCAAGATGATTACAACAGCCTCGCTTGAAAATATCAAATATCAAGAGTAATTGCAATCTGTTTCAAGATTATTGTATCGCATGCCAGACGAGAATCTGTGGTGCCCATTTTTGGTATCAGTCCAGTAGTGAAATATGCGAAAGCATGTTCTGGCAGATTTGCTGCAGTGTCCAGACAATTTGGATAGGCTTCCTGAGAGTTACTACTGATGTTACAATAACTGTTGGAACAAAAGTTGTCAACAAGCAGGTGCAGGGAAGAGCTGCTATGTTGCATATACATTTTTTCTGGCCTTTGTCATAGAACAATATTTGAGTGCTGACAAGAGACTGCATTTTTCCCGTTATGTCTGCGAGACATTGACAAAAGGTTACAACAGGTAGAGGAAGGGCATAGGAAGAAGTAAGTAGCCAGTACACTAAATTGGTACAAGTTCCACCACCTTAGTGGTAAACTTGCAACAATCAAGAGTAACAAATCACCACCACTTAAAGGATCCTCTGCAATGCTCATGGTACAAAAGATTACGGTACCAAAGAACACAGATGGCAGCTAAGGATGAAGCTAACTCATAGTATTAGGTTGGTAAATTAAAGCATTCGAGGAAGAGGCAAGAGACAAAGTCTGAAGTTTCAGGAGTAGAAATGATTAAGTTCTGGAGACTAGGAATCAGTCAAGTCAGTTGATAAGAGTTTAGAGGCAGGCCAGAGTTATGAATCAACTTCTGGAAATACAGCTAGATATGTATGCAAATGCAACACAACTAAAGTGATTTTTCACTGAGGGATATCAGGAAGGAAGCGTGAGCGAGAGAGCCAGAGAGCACCACTTAGAAAAGATGTAGGCTACAGATACAAATAACACAAGGGGCTCAAAGAAAAAACAGCTGCAGAGGCAGTAGGAAGGTGGTTACTTTATTGCTATCCTGATAAGTGCAATAAAATTAGGAGGAAGATCAGATACAATACTGTACAGCTTAGGAGAGAAAATGCACAGAAAAAAATCTGGAGTAAGCCACTGCACCAAACATACAACTTATAACTTCATCTGTAAAACAAGCTAGCCCAAGAACTTCTAGGAATCTGAACAAGGAATCATTCAGAATTTTGTACACAATGCAGGTGCACCTTCATGGAGCCTGCATATAACCATGCACACAGAAAATAAGAGCATTCAATGGCTTGCAATGGCATACATAGCAGAAATCAGGGAAATACAACTACCAGGAGAGATTTGAACTCAGCCTAACACCAGAAAAAGAACCAGGGAGAAAACCTGACCATGATATACTCTGAGTATGAGAGAGTAGATAGGAATAGGCTGTTTGAGATGCGAGCAGTCAGGGAACACAGGTAGATAGCTAAACATGCAAATGAGCCAGAGGAACATTTTACAACAGCATGTTTTCAGTCTCAGGGTGCTGAAAAGTTGCATGAAAAAAAAAAGTGGGGAGAAAATGCTTATCCAGTACAACACAGTTTCAGGAGCAGAAATTATCAGACAATGGAGAACAAGAGCTTTGGCCTTACTAATGCAACTAAGCAAGTACCCTTGCAAAAATGTGGCATAATTCCAAAACAAAAACATGCTCTTAAAAGTAAATGCATGCGGCCAGCAGTAACAGCCTGGTTGACCAGACCCTGATCCACCATGAGGCCTGGTCTCAGACCGGGCCGCAGGGGCGTTGACCCCCGGAACCCTCTCCAGGTAATACAACCCACTATTTAACACAGGAGGAAAAACGTGAAAAGATAAACAAGGCATTCCTTGTTTAATTATAAAGGAAAATAGCACAGCAAAATGACAATGAAAAAAATTATTGCTATTAAGGGAGTGCAACCAGAAATAGAGGAAATGATTATGAGGTTACAATGATCAATGATCAGAATAATGTCCTAATAACATTTTTATACCCCAGCATGATGGAGAGAGTAGCAAGAGAAGACAGTACATCAGTATTAAACCTAGCTCTTATTAGAAAATGGAAAACTTTTCGACAAACTAAACCCACTTGGAAAGAGCCACAGTAGCTACATTTCTTTTGGGAATAAATTATGCTGCTAAAATATTAAAGTGTCAAGAGAAAACTGGAATAAAGTACTTCATTATTAAGTGACAGATCTAACTGATGCAAAGCTCACTCTGAAAAACTGTACGTAACACGCCATGCACTAATGGAAATGGGAAAAAGCCACGAATCATATGGAGAATCCCAATTGTGGGACAAAAATATTACAAGCATTAGAGATATCTAGCAAGCATTAACAACAAAAGTATATCAACAGAATCTCTCTTATACTACACTGGCAAACTATAAAACATACCTCAAATACTCCGTGGATGGGGAAATGCTTAAAAATCTGGTCATATATATATCTTAGGCCAAAATTAGAACAGTGGGAGTGTGGTGCTGCCCAACTTAAAAATACCTATGAATAATGTAACTCCAATAACACAAGAGGCCTTCATTGACTGGTATGAAAACAGCAGAAACTAACTACACATTAAGATTATAAAAGGACATGAAAGAATAAAAACCTAACTACATACAAGGTCATAAATAGATACAAAAGAATAGACGAAGCTTTCCTAGCCCCTTCAACAGTGACAAATTGCAAAGTGAGAAAATTATGGAAACCAAAGAAAAAAAATTTAGTAGTGGAACAAAATTAGATACAGGAGGATGTACAGTAAAACCTTGATTTAACAGACCCCAATTTAATGGATTTCTGGTTAATGGACAAAATCTGTGGCCACACAATGTCCAGAAAAAAGTAATTACAGGTGGTAAATCCAAAAATGACCATTTGCCTAGTCATTTTTATTCTGGGTTTAACTATAAGCATGTTAAACCTGGAATTGCTCATTATTATATTACAATCTGCTGGGTAAATTGGTTTTGGATTTAATGGACAAAGTCTGTTAAATCGAGAACTGTACATTATTTTTACAATAACGAAAAATTTCATCATTCAAATTTAACATAAGGGACTGACATTCCCTCTCCCCATTAGTCCATTAAATGTGTTTCACTATAAGGGTTATAACCAACTGAAAATAAACTAATTAGAGAAACCTTAAGCATAATTCTGACATGAAGGTACAAACAGGCACAATAATCAAATGAACCATGCAAACTTCTGTAACTTCCCTACCTTATTAATGTGTGTAATCAAACGTTCAAAGCTATAAAGATCATCTATACTGCAATACCTACAAACTATGATATATATCCTTCAAACTGGCAGATACTAGGCGAGTACAATAAATTTGAAACTTTCATCAACCCATTAGGAGCATCTCTGTACAGCACATTTCAGAACACATTTACTCACTATTAAAAAAAAAATATTACTGATCAGTAGGACTCATTGGATAAACTGTTTATAGAATCTATGTACACAAGCTTCTTAAATTCATCACGCCATTATTATTAATATTATTATAACTAAATGCTAAACTCACAAGGGTTTCATCATGCAATTAATAACAAATTTTCAGGTATTATTTTAAACTGTGTCTGTGATGCTTACTGATTGCTTAAATTTCTAAAAGCCTCTCTTCAAACCCTTCTAGGAATTTTTCTTTACCTTTTTTTTCTTCCTTGGATTTAGAAACTAAGTTGCCCATCCCTGACAAATAACTAAGCTATCTGAACCCCTTTTCTAGTCTTTGAACTATTTCTTTAATTTTCAATATAACACTTCCACTGCACTTCGGCCTCCTCACTCAAACATTAAAAACCCATGCCTCAACCCATACAAATGCACTGACAACACATCTGTAGTACAGTGTATTACACTTTAATTTATTGACAAACTATTTACTTTCCAAAGATTCCTCAACACTCCTGCTATATACTCTTATACTATCTGTGATTCACCTTGTAGTATTTCACCGATCCATCAACCCACACATCCATTCTCCAATAACTAATATTTAGTTGATCATTCCCAAGACAATTTTTGGAATTTCTGTTAATCTCCAAAATGTACTTGTCAGGAAAACTAACCCCCCCCCCCTTCCCCGAAAAATACATCGAATCAGAAAAAATTTTCCGGAAGTGAATGGACACCACAATTTAGAGAGTCAACCAAACTTCAACATCCTCTCCCATTCTTCAAAGCACAACCACTGTACTGTATCCTACCTCCAGAACAAAGTCTAGCTAACCATTTCCTTGACTCCCAGCATAATATTCACACTCCCCAGCACATCAAATTCCCAAAAACTAATAGAATTTACTCAGATCTAACACTCATGTCTGCTGGATGTCCAGGCCCTTCAAAACTTCCATATAAACAAATAACCCCCACATGGGGAAAGGAGCTTACGACGACGTTTCGGTCCGACTTGGACCACTTACAAAGTCATAGGACCAAAACGTCGTGGTAAGCTTCTCTCTCCTATGTGCGGGATATTTGTGTATTGTTCCAGTCACGGTACTGTGCCGTTTTGTTCCTCCACACACTCCTTACAACCCTTACTGGAACATCCCCTATAGCATCCACTTGAAAACCCTTCATTATTTTGCTATATCTCGTTAGAAAATGAAACCATTAACTTCCCTTACGCTCGTACAGTATTTCTCTGCATAATAGTGTATTCACACACTGATCTCAAGCCATACCAAATACAATGGTTTCAACCTCCTTGCTACATCATTCGAAGATCATTATTCACCCCTCATACAATGTTAGCACTACTCTGATAACCCATACTTTTTTTTGCATCCATATAACTGCCTTCCAGACACCAACACTCCAGCTACCTTCTTTCTTGAACCTATGAATCACATTATTTTGCATATACTATCAACACATTCACTCCCTGTAGATAAATGGTTCAAAGAACCGACACGTTTAAATTAGACACATGTGCAACTCTTGGGTATCTTTATTGAGGAAACGTTTCGCCACACAGTGGCTTCATCAGTCCATACAAAGGATAAACTTGAAACAGGAGAATGAGGTAATCAGTCCCTCAATCTTGAGTCGATGTGGTCAGTCCATCAATCTTGAATAGAATACGGCATATGAGCGGAGAAGCAGCTTATAAACCGTATGGCAGGAGAGGTGCAGCAGTCGTAGGTGGTGTCATTTGTCCAATGTGGAAGTAGGTCGTGCCCAAGGGTTAGGCCACGACCTACTTCCACATTGGACAAATGTGACACCACCTACGACTGCTGCACCTCTCCTGCCATACGGTTTATAAGCTGTTGGAAGTAGGTCGTGCCCAAGGGTTAGGCCACGACCTACTTCCACATTGGACAAATGTGACACCACCTACGACTGCTGCACCTCTCCTGCCATACGGTTTATAAGCTGCTTCTCCGCTCATATGCCGTATTCTATTCAAGATTGATGGACTGACCACATCGACTCAAGATTGAGGGACTGATTACCTCATTCTCCTGTTCTTCAAGTTTATCCTTTGTATGGACTGATGAAGCCACTGTGTGCGAATCGTTTCCTCAATAAAGATACCCAAGAGTTGCATATGTGTCTAATTTAACCACATTCACTCCCTAACAGTGAATAAACAGGTACACTATACATTAATTTATGCTCTTCAGTCTTGCATTGGCTACTACTAATTATCACCTTGTTCTTTTCTGAGTTTACTTTTAACTTCTGTACCTTGTTGTCACCCTCACAAATGATTCTACTAACCATAGTAACCTATCTTCAGTACGTATCTCTCAAATGCAGTGTCATCAACAGGGAAAATGTGACAACTCACTATATCATTTATCTTTTATGTCCACACCTCTCCAATATACACATTTATGCAACTTCATCTGTAAACAGTTTGATAGCTTTATTATGCACCCCCCCCCCCCAAACATCCCAGTCAAAGCGTCACTTACTAGAAAATATGTACAATCCTTCTTGCCTAATTATCGTAACCTGAACAAGGACACCAGCTCTCAACAACACCACCTATGACAAGACATTTGGAATTCCCGCCACATTGCTCTATCCGCTTTTAATATACTACTTTTTTCAATTCATAAATAGAATAGACAGCTTCTTATATTTTGTAATAAAGCAACAATATTAATGCATCATATGCAGTATTATTAAATATACCATGTTCTTGTGTGACTAATCTTTGTTCTACAACTCTAAATAATAATCCTGGAGATGACTTTACCCAGTATAAAGAACAGACTTATTTCCCTATTATTCACATTCTCTTGTCCTCCTCCTCCTCCTTCTACAGTGGTATGCTTGCTCTCTGCCAATCCTAGAGAACCTTTCTTCCTTTCAGACATTCATTTAATATTCCAAAATTACAATACCATATATCCTAATCTGCTTTCATTATCAGTCTTCCATATCCTTGCTGCTTTACCAACTTTCAACCCTCTTCTCCACGCACCATCCCAACAGCCTAAACTAGTCAAGAGACCCAGCTGTAATTAGCGTATTAGTAATAGCTGAGGATCAAGCTGCCTCTACTATTTGTGATCAACGACCCATTGGGGTTTAACGTTTCATGAAATCCAACACAACCACCACTAACTCGTCCCTCCCAAGAAAAAATATTAACCTTGTCAAATACGTGAAATCACCCCATCTCTAATTACATAAGAAAGGAGGAGCACTGCAGCAGGCCTGTTGGCCCATACTAGGCAAGTCCTTCACAATCCATCCCACTAACAGAATATTTGCCCAACTCAATTTTTAATTCTACCCAAGGAACAAGCTTTGATAATTCTATTTACCCATTTGCAAGTCTCACTCATGTATTTATCCAACTTAAAATTTGAAACTACCCATAAACATTCTTTCTCCAATACATCCAAAACCTCTCAATAAAATATCATTAATAGGAGTCGGGGTCACTCGTCCGTTTCATGAGCGTGCACGTGTAGGATAAATAAGCCAGGGTACGGTATCCCCTGGGGGCAGGACTTGAAAAGGCGCAACACCGCGAGAAACTGTCAGCTTAAAAATACTTATTCCCTTTACACTAGTCTCTTACCCATTTGCACATTTACAAATTTTCCAAAAATAACTTCAATGTTGAAAATCTTTCTTAAAACAGAGATCATGAAATTAAGTTAATCTTTGTGCGAACCATTATTAGGCAGAACACGAATAATATAATTCGACGAGCGGCAGCTTAAAATTTCTGTAGGTTACGTAAATATATAAATGGAGCACTAAGGCAAATACAAATTATCTAAACATGGGTCACAGACCTTGGTTTATATTTATACTTTGAGTGCTAAACGTAGTCCCCATGACGACTCGTTAGTTACTTAATTCTATGTCCCTATGGCCGCGAGAAGCAATGACTTCAGAAATCTACATGTAGTCATTCCCCCGTAATTCTTGCATAGGCCAATGATCTATTTCCCCCCCCCCCATCATGCTAGTTCAGTACTTTCAACTCATCATCTCTGGTTGTACCTTTAACCCAATCTGTGGTTCAGTACCTTCAGCCCATCTTCTATAGCCCAGTACCCTCAATCATGTTCCAGGACCTTCAACCCAGCTGTGGTCCTGGGCCTTCAACCCGTCTATAGTCCAGTATTTTAAATCCATCGTTTACGGCTCTGTGCCTTCAACTTATCTATGGTTCAGTGCTTTCAACAATTTTCTATGGTCCAGTGCCTTCAGTCAAATCATTTGTTTCACTGCATTTGTTTATTTTCTATAAAATTAATATCTGTATAAAAGGCAAACTCGTGCAAAGTTTGGCACATTTTATACCTTGTAAGTAACGCATTTCACAATCTCAAAAATGCACTCACGTCTACCTGAAGTCTATCTGAAGGGTGTTCCAGGGGTCAACACCCCCGCGGACCAGTCCTTGATAGATTCTTACTAACCGTTCTATCCATTATTTCGAGTTATTTCTTGGTTAGTTATCCTCATAACCTTATTTATATCCCTTCAATTCGTATTTATATACTTTATGTAAAATGGTACATAAATCTTAGATACATTGATGGCTATACCGTCTTTCTTTAGGCTTGTTTTTAACTTAAATTCCATATACATGTACAAGGAATTAATGCTCTTCCTCACTAGGTTTTCCAGTGCATGTTCATATGTAATTAAGTGTATTACGACCCAGCCTAAAGGCCTAGGAGTTTGTCTTGTGTCGATGCCCTACCTACCATAAAGAATTTTGAATAGCGTTGCGATAACCCTATATGGAAAAAAGACACTAAATTACCAGAAATAAACCTATGGCTCAGTTTACAGAATTCGCTGACAAAATTACAACGAACTTCAAATATAATTGCAAATTCTACAAATTTCAAACTAATATCAATTAGAAAAGTAATAGCTTGCAAGTCGTTTCTTTAATTTGCTGGTGAGAGGTTATCTGGCTAGTGTCAAGGACTATTCATACCAGGTCGACGGTGGCAACTATGTTGCTACCACTTAAGACATCCACTATTCCTAGGTTATTAGAAGACTATCCGGTGAATTATTAAACATTCCTTCTTGAGTAACATAACACTACACTTCACCGAACAATATGTCAACTCCACCAGTCAGGTTCAATGGACATGTATATTCCTAAAGTCTCTGAAAATGTGAGCAGCAGTGTTACTACTCACCCCCCCCCCTCCCAGCCACAGCCCATTGAACATCGTTGTAATCACACCTGCGATATTCTTTTTCCATGCATGTGCCATATGACTCTACCTATCGCCGTCATCTTTAAAAAGTTGATTATCAGAAGATAAGTGATAAATGTGTGTGAAGCGCATCCAGCCACAGCCTTGATAAAGACGGTAGTAGTGGCAACGTCGCTTGTTGCCATACGCAGCTCCCTGCACAGGTGACAGTGGTCGCCCCGGGGGTACCAGGTGTGCTGCAAAAATAAAGACTAACTGTAACAAACTAACACCTCAAACCCAGTTACTACTTTGAGCAGGTTTCATGAAATTACAGCTATCATTCTTTCTTTCTTGTATCAAGAGAAATTAAGGGTTTACTATCTTTCATAATTTGTAACGTTTACAAATTAGAGCACAAGATAATCTAATTACAAGCAACTGTTTCAGTGCAAAAGGATTCAAAATTCCTAAGTGAATTTGAATTATTAAGATATTCAACAATATTAAAGTGAAATTAAACTCACCACTAAACTTACTGAATGTTTTACACTTAGCATTCAACACAAGCAAAATCACTGCACAACTGCCCGCGTCACATAAGCAAACCTTCAACACATACGTAACCGTACAATAAGAATTGAGAAGCACTGCAGCAGGTTTGTTGTCGCACAGTAATAAGTCACACTGCTGACTCTTGGTTTAGGATAAAGCTGCATTATGTGATATTATGACCTACTCACCCACCCATTTCCACTTCTATTTTTTCTAGCCTACTTTTAAAACTGTTTAAACGTTCGCTTCAATGGCAGTATCCGGCAGTTCTATTCATCCTACAGAACTGCTATCCTCCTAGGGCCTTGACCTATAATCTACCACCCAACTGCAATTGATTCAATCTGTGATACTACGACGGATTCAAAATTCCGGGGGTCAACGTCCCCGGGCAGCGGGGGCGTTGACCCCCGGAACTCTCTCCAGGTATGATAATGGTATACGACAGCGACAAGTTAATAGGATGCATGTGCAACAGCTAGGGGTCTATCCTGAAACCTTTCACCTACCTACCTCCAGGTAGGTAGGTACACAGTAGATGCCCTCTGTATTCGACTGAAGCCTACCGTAAAGGCAAACAGTTCGCACATGTCGTATTATATAGCACGTTTGTATCCTGACAGGCACGTAATGTGATTCATACTCCCGCCAGCCCAGACTTCTACTTTAAACTCGACAAATCGATGCATCAAGTCCTAGGCACTAGCACTTTATGAACCTTGTTAATTTTCAAAGCTCAAATAACAAAAATTCGCTACTTACAAGCTCAATAACTTATTTGGAAGTATCGACAGCTATTTTTAGCTGTCGAGGCCTAGACGTTAAGACCGAAATACGTACATTGTCAACTCCCAGAAAGTGGTTTCGAACCCATGGTAAGCCTGCCAGTTTTAAGACTGGCTTGTCATGGGATCAAACCCCCGTTCGGAGAGTTGTTTACAATCGTACCATTACGATTTCAAGAGTACTCAGTTTTAACTGATTTAGTATTACCAAGAGTTTTGTGTCACACACTATTATTTATTAGTAACAATCGGATATTATTTGACCAATAAAATATGAACCGTTTATTTAGAATTTGTTTACCAAGACAAAGCAATTGTGGTGTAAACATTCTACAAGTACAGAAATAACTTTTTTTTCTGAACATTAACTATTGTAAAAAAAAGTTCTGGAGTGAAGCTGCAGAAACGTTACAATCATCAGCAGCCCAGCATAATGAAATCAAATGTGACCGAGCATTCATCACCCTTACCGTTACTACAAAAACCGCTAGAACTCCTCTTGTGGAGTGCACTTAACCAAGATAACATAGGCTGGTGACAAAGTATCAAAGCGAAGAACAGCAGCGCAGTGTGGATGTGAGGTAGTCGTTATGACGGGTGATACTAGATGGAGGGGGAAGAGGAGGGAGAGTGATAGGGGTGGAGTAGGATGGGGAGCAGAACCTCTTAACCGCCGGTCGGCTTCAAAGAAAGACCGTTGTACAAGATGAAAAAGTGATGACAAACAAGGCAAATGCATGTTTAAAAATTATCAGAAGCAACAAAATAATACAACCCTTAAAACTAGTGAACTTTGTTGGCTTGGCCAAGAAAACGCCTACTCTTCAAGTTCATATGTTCTCGTTTCTAGACTGAAATATTGCTGTATACAAGACCCCATTCAAGGCAGGAGAAATGGCAAAACTGGAAGGATGTCCAGAGAACCTTTACTGCTGGCATCTTAACTACTGGGAAAGCTTGCAGTCCCTTGATTGTACTCCTTGGAACGTAGGCGAGAAACATGCATCATAATATACACCAGGAATTTTTTTAAGAATTAATCTCATACCTGCACACTGCCATCACTCCATATGAAAGCAAGAGGCTTGGCAAATGATGCATAATACGTCAAGTGAAAGGCAAGGGTGCAACGAGTGTACTAGCAAAACACAGTAGTTGAAAGACCAGGACTTCAAAGGGGAACTTGGTAAATTCAGCCAAGATGTGGTGAATGCTGCTGACACCAACAGACTGGTCGATCCAACACCCAGGAGGCCTGGTCTGGGACCGGGATGCTAAGGCGATTACCCTTCTCCCCAAATCGACTCCTGTCAATAACAGCCTGGTTGATCAGGCCCTGATCCTCCGGGAGGCCTGGTCGTGGACCGGGCCGCGGGGGCGCTGATCTCGGAATACCTTCCAGGTAGCGTTTTAGCTTCCATGACGCTACTCGGGAGTTTGTTTCACTCGTTAACTATTACTAAACCAATGTTTTCCTACATCGTTTCTGAATATTTTTTTCCAACTTGAAACTATTGCTGCGAAATGCTGAGAAATGTCAGTTACTTATTGATAGTAAGTGTAGTTATGCTGGTAGCATGAACCCTTGTTAGAATGCCGACTGAAATCTTCCAACTTGAGTACCAAACCTGCACCGAAAATCACTCCCTATGAAAGCAAAAGACTCGGCAGGAGATGCAACATTCCCATGAAAAGTAGGGGCGCAACGAGTACATTGAGAGAGAACACTAAGTGTCCGGGGCCCAAGACTGTTCAACTGCATCCCAGCCTACATAAGGGGGATTACCAATAGACCCCAGGCTGTTTTTTAAGAAGGCACTGGACAGGCACCTAAAGTCAGTACCTGACCAACCGGGCTGTGGTTCGTACGTCAGCTTGCGTGTGGCCAGCAGTAACAGCCTGGTTGATCAGACCTGATCCACCGTGAGGCCTGGTCTCAGAGCCGCAGGGGCGTTGACCCCCGAAACCCTCTCCAGGTAAACTCCAGGTAAGACGTCCCATCCTGTGTATGGAGTATGACAGGATAACACAGCTAGCATCCCCATCACCCATAGTGAAGTTATTTAAAATATAGCAGCAGCAGGCTCGTTATCAATTTTTTTTAATAAAAAACTAACCTCCCATCAACCACCACCACCTCATTCAACCTTCAACTTTTATATTCAGCAAATACCATAATCACAGATGATGGGAACAGGTATACCTCTAACACCAAGACTTACGTAGATGCTATATACGCCACTGTTGTAAGCTCAGCAAGATGTTTGAAATGGGTTAGTGCTGGCTGTTAAAAGATTTTATGAAAACCAATGCTTATTAAATTTAAAATATATCTACTGCACGAGTGATTAAGTTGTACTTTAATTAAATTTAAAATATATCTACTGCACGAGTGATTAAGTTGTACTTTAACTATAAACCAATCAGAAAATCTTAATATCTAAAATTACGTTTAAAACCAACAGATACCTTTGGAAGGGAGAGCGAAAGTAATGAAAAATACAACAAATAACCGTACGGGTGTATGGTCAACCCACTAATGTTCAGATATTTTTTCATAATATCTAAATCTTTTCCAATCTAAATTACTTTATTCTCAAAATGGACCTTCTTTCCCATGAGACAATACCCACTGAACGAGGCATAACTAATTTATATAAAACTTGTTAAATTGAAAGCTGTGTAAAAGAGTAACAAACGCACGTATATTACACAACAGTCAAGAACCACTATGAAGAAAAAGAATATTACTCAAAGAACATTCAAAAAAAAATAAGGTACCAGAAATTAGTAGACAAGTAAATAATGGTGACTGTTACGATGATTAAAGTGTACAGGGGTTGTAAAGCTTCTCCAAGGAGTTTTTTTTTCCTCGTAAATATGCTAATATCTTTAAGGTCGTATAACGCTGAAATTTGAGAGCTCAAAAAAAAAAAAATCCTCAAGTATAAACCATCTGGGAAAATGTGAAGCGAGCTCAACGCGCTTCGTGATTATTATTATATTATAATCAAGGGGAAGCGCTAACGTGAAAGAGTCGGTATCATGGAAAAGTTGTGACAAGGAACTAAGAGGATTTATGTTGTACGTAAATCCTATACACTACATGGGAAAGTGGAACAGAATTCTTCCTCCGTAAGTCATGCGTGTGATAAATTAAACACATGTGCAACACTTACGTATCTTTAATGATACCCAAATATTGCACATGTGTCTAATTTATCAACTTGTCGGTTCTCTGAACCATTTATCTACAAGTCATGCGTGTCGCAAGAGGCGACCAAAATGTCGGAAGGGGCTAGTAACCCCTTCTCCTGTATATATTACTAAATTTAAAGAGAAACTTTCGCTTTTCTTTTTAGGTTACGCTGCCTCGGTGGGATATGGCCGGTTTGTTGAAAAAAAATCCTATGCAATACTGGTAAGATGAAGAATTAGACATGTGCAACATCTGGGTACCTTTGTAGAAGTTCTGCCAACCAGTGGCTTTATCAGTACAAAGACATAATGTGAAGAATTAGAACATAAACAAAGGAGCACTGCATCAGGCCTACTGGCCCATGCGAGGCACGTCCATGTTCCCTACCGGCCAAGCCACTGGTCACAAGCTACATCCTTTCTGAATCTAAATTTTTCCAACTTGAAACCATTGCTGCGAGTCCTATCTTGGCCAGATATTTTTAGCACATTATTTACATTCCCTTTATTTATCCCCTCAAGGAAGGTTCCTTGACGCTGGTGAGGGGCTCGATCTAGGGAATTGGATCTGTGCTCCAGTTCCCTGAATTAAGCCTGAATACCTTCCACCTCCCCCCCAGGTGCTGTATAATCGTAAGGGTTTAGCGCTTCCCCTATTGATTATAATAATAATCCCTTTATCCAATTTCCATTTATACACCTCAGTCATATCCCCCTTAATTTTATTCCCTTCTAGAGTGCAGATTCAAGCCCCTCAGTCTATCCTCGTAGGAAAGACTTCTTATACATGGGATAAACTTTGTAATCCTCCTTTGTACTTTTCTAGCGCATTTATATCCCTTCTGTGATACGGTGACCAGAACTGTGCAGCATAATCTAAATGAAGCCTAACCAATGATACATCGAGTTGAAGAACAACCTGAGGACTCCTGTTATAAAGCTAAGAACGCTTACGCATTGTTGTTTTGGTTTTAGATTACTGCTAATCAGAACTCCCAAATTATATACCAAAGCTGAGGTAATGAGTCGCTCAGCCTCGAGTTGAAGAGCACCGTCGTTAGACGTCTATAAGTAAAGACACTCAAATGTTACACATGTGTTTGTCACCAGGAAATATTTATACCTTTGATATACCCCAATGAACAGCAGGGGTACCACTAGCACGATAACAGACAACACAATAAGTGTCAGGGGCCCAAGACTATTCAACTGCCTCAGGGGGATTACCAATAGACCCCTGGCTGTCTTCGCTGGACAGGCACCTAAAGTCAGTACCTGACCAGCCGGGTTGTGGTTCGTACGTTGGATTATGTGCGGCCAGCAGTAACAGCCTGGTTGATCAGGCCCTGATTACCATGAGGCCTGGTCACAGACCAGGCCGCGGAGGCGTTGACCCCCGGAACTCTCCAGGTATACAGAGGTTTGCCTTCGACGAGTCTAGAATCTTACTACTCTCGGAGCCTTGTCATGGGCCAGGGTAGTCTGGTGCTTTCCTGGTCAACCAGGCTATTGCTGCTGGAGGCCCGCTGCCCCACAAATCCACCACAGCTTGGTTGATCTGGCACCTGGTGAAGATATTGAGTGTTGTTGCCCGGGGAGCTCTGAACTTGAAAACAACTTTCACTAAACGGGTATGAAAAATATTTAGTTTTATAAGCCCCGGGTAGTCTAATCCAAAATAAATAAAACAGCCAATGTGGCTTATTTCCATTAGGATCTTTTATCTTCCATAGGATACAATCCAAAATAGTCGACTAAACACTAGGATCTATTTGCTCTTAGGTCAGCATGGGCAGGTGTTAGACTTGATCCACGTCTCGCTAGTTTAAAAGTCGATTATGCACCCCATACACATACATCCTCTGGAGACCAACACCACAGTCCTTTAGGTGCGAACCAAACACTATTACCCAGCTACGTGGCATGAAGGCCTTTGAATAGCTTTCCTTTTAACATTAATGTGTAAATTTGTACACGCTGAGATCAAAAACGTGTATTACCCTAAGTTAGGTTATTCTAACCTCAATTATCGTGGGATCAACTACCAATGACAAATCACAGGTTAAGTCTTCAAACAACTAGAAGAGATACCTACAGTAAAAAACTACTGTCTGGGTACCCGACCCATTCTTCCTCAATCTCTTTTCTGACAAAGACAGGGACATAGCACTGTATCATCCTTTGCAGATGATACCAGAATCTGTATGAACATAAGAATGGAGGAACACTGCAGGTCTACTGGTCCAGTATACCCATAGAAGTCTTTTCAATGAGCTATTGACAACAATAGTCATGGAAAAATGGAGGAAGTGAAAAGAAAACAGTACAAGCCAAGCTCAAACCACTCGACAGAATTGTATCAAATGCTAGAGACCTGGGAGTGATAATTAGTTGGGTCACTAGAACCTTCAACCTGAGACACTGTTCAGGTCATTCGTTACCTCTGGGTTGGAATAGTGTCCTAACGGGCCCTTCAATGCAGGCGAAATTGCTGAGCTGGAAAGTGCACAGAGAACTTTCACAGACTGTATAAACTCAGTCAACCACCTTAATTACTGGGAGCGCCTGAAGTCCCTAGAACCGTACTCCCTAGAACGTAGACAAGAAAGATGAAACAATCTATACCCGAAGATACTGGAGGGATTAGTCCCAAACCTGCACTCCGAAATTATAACTTAAGAACAGTGTTGGCAGATGGTGCAGGATAATCCCAATGAAAAGCAAAGGAACGATGAATACACAGACAATTGCTAAGCAGCCACGACTCCTCAACACCCTTCCTCCATAAAGGGGGGTTTACGTGAGGGTTGCTCTGGGGGTCAACGCTACCCGGTCGTTGACCAAGCCTCCCGATAAATCGGGGCCTGATCAACCAGGCTGTTACTGCTAGCGTTGCGCAATCCAAAGTACGAACACCCGGCTGGTCGGACACTGACTTTGGGCATCTGTCCAGTTCCCTCTTGAAGACAACCAGGGGTTTATTGGTTACGCCCCTTATGTACGACGAGTGTTGAACAGTCTGGGACCCCGGACATTTATTGCTTTATTTTAGTGCACTCATAGAACCCTTGTTGTCAAGAGGAAACTCGACAGATGCCTCAAGTTTTTGATCAACCGGGTTGTGGTACATACATTGAAATGCGGGCGGTGGATACCAACAGCTTGATTGATCAAACCAATAACCAGGAGGCCTGGTCCAGGACCGGGTTTCGGAGGCGGTGACCCCTGGAAAAGACTCAGTAAACCACCCGATTATTTTTGTTGGCACTACACAAATATATGTTAATTTACATTAACATGAAAAAGCGCCGTGTTTAGAGGCCACGCTCGCTTAGTTTTGGAGGCCACGCTCGCTTAGTTTTGGAGGCCACGCTCGCTTAGTTTTGGAGGCCACGCTCGCTTAGTTTTGGAGGCCACGCTCGCTTAGTTTTGGAGGCCACGCTCGCTTAGTTATGACTGGATTGCATATGAAGGGAAGAACCAGAAGTCTTACGAAGAGCTAAACTAGAATGGTTAATAATGAGCAAGTTGTAGAGGAGGCATTGGTAGTGGCCTGGTGGTTACCGCTCTCGCTTCACACGGTGAGGGCCTGGGTTCGATTCCCAGCCAGAGTAGAAACATTGGACGTGTTTCTTTCCACCTGTTGTCTATGTTCCCCATCAGTAAAATGGGTACCTGGGTGTTAGTCGACTGGTGTGGGTCGCATCCTGGGACACTGACCTAAGGAGGCCTGGTCACAGACCGGGCCGCGGGGGCGTTGACCCCCGGAACTCTCTCTCCAGATAAACAGATGCTAGTCTGCCTGGCTTCCATAATACTGTAAATGATTATTAATATGACACAGTGTGTGTAGATTATAATACAGCAGAGAAGAGACGGTCACTTCTACCAACACACAAATCACTCCCTACGAAAGCAAAAGACTTGGCAGGCGATGCAACATACCCCAGTGGAAACTAGGGGCGCCATTAGTACACTAAGATAAAATACATTAAATGTCCGGGGCCCAAGACTGTTAGACAGCCTCCCACCAACCACAAGGGGAATAGACCCCTGGCTGCCTTCAAGAGCTGGACAGATACCTAGTCAGTGCGGGATCAGCCAGGCTGTGGTTCGTACGCTGGACTACGTGCGGCCAGAAGTAACAGCCTAGTTGGTCAGGCCCTGATCCACCGGGAAGCCTGGTCATGGACCGGGCCGCGGGAGCGTTGATCCCCGGAATACCGTCCAGGTAGGTAGGTGGGGGGCGTGCTGACAGTTAAGTGTTATTACTAAACCAATGTGTTGGTCGTTTGTAAGGCAACTTAAGTGGGAGAGGGGGAAGGGACAAGAAGCGGGGAGGGGGACAGAGGGACCAGTGAGAGGGAGGGAGGAAGCGAGACAAGGCGACAGTGTTTAGGTTATTAACCCACCAAAGCCAAGCAGTGTGGCTTTTATTTCCGGTCCTCCCTCAAGGATGCCGTCCACATTTACTTCATCCTCAAGTCTACCAACACCCACGTAACTCACTAGTTACTGCAAGGTGAATATGGGCGGCACACTTTTTCCTAAGTCTAGCTCAACCCGGGACTTTCAAGGACCCCAGTAGAAAAAGGTCCCAATATCTGACTTGACCGAGTTAACCCAAGTTAAATATTACATATAAAACCGTTACAAAAATTTCAAATTGTGTACGTGGCTTAAATAAGAAGTTA
This sequence comes from Cherax quadricarinatus, assembly GCF_026875155.1. NCBI lineage: Eukaryota > Metazoa > Arthropoda > Malacostraca > Decapoda > Parastacidae > Cherax > Cherax quadricarinatus. The sequence goes on from NC_069405.1 coordinate 81,411,761, forward strand.
ATTTGTTATATGAACCTCGAGCTTCTCAAGTTGTGCCCAAAACCTTCCATGATGGAGATGGTATGAAAATGGGGTGAAAGGACAAAAGGACAGTGAGAGGGAGACTGAGGTGCGAGAAAGGAGAGGAGAGACACACAAGAGGCGAAAAAGGCGGCAAGAGAGTTTGAGACAGGAGACAAAGAAGCAAGATAAAACAGAGGGAGGGCTGGAAACGAAGTGTGAGGGGGAGGGGAAGTGTGGGAGATGGAGGAGTCTGTGGAAGAGGAAGTGTTCCCCGCATAACAGGGCAGGTGGGCAAATGGGTTTTCAACTTTGGAGACAAACAGTTGTACTGAAAAGGCAAAATTCAGCAATAGCGAGGTAAAAAAGCGTAGTACCCAAACGCACGGTCTTGGGAATATCAACCTTTCTTGTGTACTATGAAGACCAGAACTGAGCTGCATAATCCAAGCGAGGCCTTACTAATATTATGTAGACTAGTACAACTTTCAGACTCATAGGGGACATAGATAAAAACATCCACCACAGTTTTCTCATCATTTGCTGATACTAAAACACCAGGATAACCTGAACACAGATAAGTGCGCTTATGGAGTAACTTCCAATGTGAACTGACTACGTTGTATTAGTCAGGCTTAGGCCTAGTTACACGTACTTCTGGCAAACACAAAGATAAACAAACCAAGCGCAAAGTATGTAACCAGTGGCCAATCATATGGTCACTTTCTTGAACACTACGTGCTTTATTGTCCACCTGAACATACAGTATAATAACCTAAGTGATATATCAAGGTATCTTATTAATGAAAAGATGAAAGCAAATTTCTTAAATTTGCTTGCAACAGTTAAGTCAATTGTAATCAAAATCCAGTCGGAATCCTTTAACCCTTCTGAAGCCTAGTTCCTAAGGAGTTTTGTGTATCCACATATTCTTGCTCTACCATCCACAGGATGGATATGGGGTGCATAATAAAACTAGCCGGTCCGGAGGCAAAATCTAATCCAACTCTACCAAAATAAGCATGACGGTCACCTCGGAAGATACTATGGAAGAATGGCAGGAAGATACAAGCAGATATAAGAAAGGAATACTGGAAAGACCTGGGAGTGATTATGTCGGTTGACCATTGTATCCAAGAACAAAGGTGAAGTCACTACCAGAAAAGTGACGAGGTGGATAACCTTCAAAACAAGATAGCGTCAATTGTGACAATATTCAAATCTCTTGTGCTCTCTCGTTTACTATTCAATGATGACAGCCCAGTTCAGAGCAAGTGATCCCAGAACAAAGAACATACACTGCCAAAAAACGGGTTAGACACATTGGAGGAAGTGTAAAATAAGCCCAGTGGAACAAACTCCCAAGTACCGTTATAGAGGCCAGAACGTTGTGTAGCTTTAAAAATAGGTTGGATAAATACATGAGTAGATGTGGGTGGGTGTGAGTTGGACCTGATAGCTTGTGCTAACAGGTCGGTTGCCGTGTTCCTCCCTTAAGTCAATGTGACCTGACCTGACTAGGTTGGGTGCATTGGCTTAAGCCGGTAGGGACTTGGACCTGCCTCGCATGGGCCAGTAGGCCTTCTGCAGTGTTCCTTCGTTCTTATGTTCTTATGTTCTTAAAAGTAGGGACGCCTTGGGCACAGTAAGAGGACACTTTCTACATCCGTGATCAGACTATTCAACTTCTTACACAAAGATATAAAAAAGACTGCTGGGACATATGTTCAAGAGGAAACTGGCCAAGTATCTTGAACACATGAAAGATCAGCCAGGCTGTGATGGACATATGGGCCAGCGGGCCGTCAGCAGCAACAAACTGGTTGATCAGGCAAGCACCAGACAAGCCTGGCTCCAATAGAAAAACTCGAAATTCCTAAAAGATATAAAGGCACAAGAAGATGGAGAGAGAGAGAGAGAGAGAGAGAGAGAGAGAGAGGAGAGAGAGAGAGAGAGAGAAAGGTGTAAAAGAGTAGGAGAGGGTATGAGGAAGTGTGGGGGAGTGTGGAAGACAGTGGGTGTGAAGGAGTGGGAGAAAGGGTGAGAAAGAGGGTGGGGGAGGTGTGTGGGGGGAGGGATGTGTGTGTGTGGGGGGAGAGGATGTGTGGGGAGAGGATGTGGGGGAGAGGATGTGTGTGGGGGAGAGGATGTGTGTGGGGGAGAGGATGTGTGGGGAGAGGATGTGTGGGGAGAGGATGTGTGTGGGGGAGAGGATGTGTGTGGGGGAGAGGGAAGAGGATGTGTGTGGGGGAGAGGGAAGAGGATGTGTGGGGGAGAGGGAAGAGGATGTGTGTGGGGGAGAGGGAAGAGGATGTGTGGGGGAGAGGGAAGAGGATGTGTGGGGGGGAGAGGGAAGAGGATGTGTGTGGGGGAGAGGGATGAGGGTGTGTGTTTCCGGGGGAGAGGGAGTGCGTGGAGGTGTGGGGGACGGGCTGGTGTGCAGGGGAAGAGGGTGCGTGTAGGGATAAGGGTACGCGTGGGGTGGGGGGGGGATGGAGTGTACTCACCTATTTGTGGTTGCTGGGGTCGAGTCTTTGCTCCTGGCTCCACAGAGGTGTGTGGGGGAGGAAGAGAGAGGGTGTGTGTACTCACCTAGTTGTGGTTGCAGGGGTCGATTCATAGCTCCTGGCCCCACCTCTTCACTGGTCGCCACTGGGTCACTCTCCCTGAACCATGAGCTTTATCATATTTCTGCTTAAAGATATGTATGGTTCCTGCGTGCGTGTGTGTGTGTGTGTGTGTGTGTATGTGTGAGCGCATGCGTGCGTGCACGGGGAGAGGGTGTGTGGGGGTAGGGAAGAGGGAGTGTATGTGCGGGGGTAGGGGAGAGGGAGTGTGTGGGGGTAGGGGAGAGTACGTGTAGGGGTAGGGGAGAATGTACGCGTGGGGGGAGGGGAGAGGGAGTGCATGTGCGGGGGTAGGGAAGAGGAAATGTGTGTGTGGGGGTAGGGGAGAGGGAGTGTACGTGTGGGGGTAGGGGAGAGGGAATGTGTGGGGGTAGGGGAGAGGGAGTATGTGCGGGGGTAGGGAAGTGTATGTGTGGGGGTAGGAGAGAGGGAGAATGTGTGGGGGTAGGGGAAAGGGAGTGTATGTGTGGGGGCAGGGGAGAGGGAGTGTATGTGTGGGGGTAGGGGAGAGGGAATGTGTGGAGGTAGGGGAGAGGGAGTGCATGTGCGGGGGTTGGGAAGTGTATGTGTGGGGGTAGGGGAGAGGGAGTGTACGTGTAGGGGAGATGGAGTGGGGGCATGGCGGGGGTAGGGAAGAGGGAGTGTATGTGCGGGGTAGGGGAGAGGGAGTGCATGTGCGGGGGTAGGAAGAGGAGTGTACGTGTAGGGGTAGGGAAGAGGGAGTGTACGTGGGGGGTATGGGAGAGGGAGTGTATGTGCAGGGGTGGGGGAGAGGGAGTTATGTGCGGGGGTAGGGGAGAGGGAGTGCATGTGCGGGGGTAGGGAAGAGGGATGTGTGGTGGGGTACGGGAGAGGGAGTATGTGCGGGGTAGGGGAAGTGTATGTGTGGGGGTAGGAGGAGAGGGAGTATGTGGGGGGTAGGGGAGAGGGAGTGTATGTGTGGGGGGCAGGGAAGAGGGAGTTGCATGTGCGGGGGAGATGTGGGAGAGGGAGTGTATGTGTGGGGGTAGGGGAGAGGGAGTTGTGGGGGTAGGAGGAGAGGGAGTGTGTGGGGGGGTAGGGAGAGGGAGTGTGTGTGGGGGTAGGAGAGAGGGATGTGTGTGTGGGGATAGGAGAGAGGGAGTGTGAGTGGTGGTAGGGAGAGGGAGTGCATGTGCGGGGGGTAGGGAAGAGAGGGAGTGATGTGTCGGGGGTAGGGAACGGAGTATGTGTGGGGGTAGGGGAGGAGGGAGTGTGGTGGGGGTAGGAGAGAGGGAGTGGATGTGCGGGGGTAGGAAAGAGGGTATGTGGTGGGGGTAGGGAGAGGGATGTATGTGTGGGGGTAGGGGAGAGGGAGTGTATGTGTGGGGGTAGGGAGAGGGAGTGATGTGTGGGGGTAGGGGAGAGGGAGTTATGTGTGGGGTGGGGAGAGGGAGTGTATGTGTGGGGGTAGGGGAGGGAGTGTATATGTGGGGGTAGGGAAGAGGGAGTGCATGTGCGGGGTAGGGAAGAGTGTATGTGTGGGGGTAGGGGAGAGGGAGTGTATGTGTGGGGGGTAGGGAAGAGGGAGTGTATGTGTGGGGGTAGGGAAGAGGGAGTGCATGTGCGGGGGTAGGGAAGAGGGAGTGTTGTGGGGGGTTAGAGAAGAGGGAGTATATGAGCGGGGTATGGAAGAGGGAGTTTGTGTGGGGTAGGGAGAGGGAGTGTTGTGCGGGGTAGGGAGAGGGAGTGTAGTTTGGGGGGTAAACGAGAGTGCATTGGCGGGGGTAGGGAAGAGGGAATGTGTGGGGGCAGGGGAGAGGGAGTGTGTGGGGTAGGGGAGGGGTGTGTGGGTAGGGAAACGAAGTGCATGTGCGGGGGTAGGGGAGGGAGTGTGGGAGGGGGATGAGTGCATATGTGGGGGTAGGGGAGGATGTGTGTGGGGGTAGGGGAAACTGAGTGCATGTGTGGGGGTAGGGGGGAGAGTGTGGGGAATGTGCATGTGTGGGGTAGGGGAGAGGGAGTGCATGTTGGGGGTAGGGGAGAGGGAGTGCATGTGTGGGGGTAGGGGAGAGGGAGTGCATGTGTGGGGGTAGGGAGAGGGAGTGCATGTGTGGGGGTAGGGGAGAGGAGTGTTGTTAGGGTGGGAATGTGTGTGGGGGTAGGGGAGAGGGAGTGCATGTGTGGGGGTAGGGAGAGGGGAGTGCATGTGTGGGGGTAAGTTGGGGGGGAGAGGGAGTGCTGTGTGGGGGTAGGGGGAGGGGAGTGCATGTGTGGGGGTAGGGGAGAGGGAGTGCATGTGTGGGGGTAGGGGAGAGGGAGTGCATGTGTGGGGGTAGGGGAGAGGGAGTGCATGTGTGGGGGGTCAGGTGGAGGAGGGAGTGCATGTGTGGGGGCAGGGGAGAGGGAGTGCATGAGTGGGGGTAGGGGAGAGGGAGTGCATGTGTGGGGTAGGGAGAGGGAGTGCATGTGTGGGGGTAGGGGAGAGGGAGTGCATGTGTGGGGGTAGGGGAGAGGGAGTGCATGTGTGGGGGTAGGGAGAGGGAGTGCATGTGTGGGGGTAGGGGAGAGGGAGTGCATGTGTGGGGGTAGGGGAGAGGGAGTGCATGTGTGGGGGTAGGGGAGAGGGAGTGCATGTGTGGGGGTAGGGGAGAGGGAGTGCATGTGTGGGGGTAGGGGAGAGGGAGTGCATGTGTGGGGGTAGGGGAGAGGGAGTGCATGTGTGGGAGTAGGGGAAATAAGTGCATGTGTAGGGGTAGGGGAGGGGGACTGTGGGGTAGGGAAGGGAGTGTATGTGTGGGGTAGGGGAGAGGGAGTGTATGTGTGGGGGTAGGGGAGAGGGAGTATGTGTGGGGGTAGGGGAGAGGGAGTGTATGTGTGGGGGTACGGGAGAGGGAGTGTATGTGTGGGGGTACGGGAGAGGGAGTGTATGTGTGGGGGAAGGGGAGAGGGAGTATGTGTGGGGGGTACGGGAGAGGGAGTATGTGTGGAGGTAGGGGAGAGTATGTGTGGGGGTAGGGAAGAGGGATTATAACCATAACTAAGCACTAAACCCACAGGGGTTATACAGTGCTGCATGTGTAAGAGGGAATGTGGGTGAGGATGTGGGAAGTGAGTGGGAGGTGTGGAACACGGTGATGAGAGGGAGAGGTTGGGACGGGAGAGGAGAGATAGGAGAAAATATAAGATAGAAGAGAAAATATAAGATAGGAGGAGAGAAAATATAAGATAGAAGAAAGGAGAGAAAATATAAGATAGAAGAGAGGAGAAAATATAAGATAGAAGAGGGAGAGAAAATATAAGATAGAAGAGAGGAGAGAAAATATAAGATAGAAGAGAGGAGAGAAAATATAAGATAGAAGAGAGGAGAGAAAATATAAGATAGAAGAGAGGAGAGAAAATATAAGATAGAAGAGAGGAGAGAAAATATAAGATAGAAGAGAGGAGAGAAAATATAAGATAGAAGAGAGGAGAGAAAATATAAGATAGAAGAGAGGAGAGAAAATATAAGATAGAAGAGAGGAGAGAAGATATAAGATAGAAGAGAGGAGAGAAAATATAAGATAGAAGAGAGGAGAGAAAATATAAGATAGAAGAGAGGAGAGAAGATATAAGATAGAAGATAGGAGAGAAAATATAAGATAGAAGATAGGAGAGAAAATATAAGATAGAAGATAGGAGAGGAGGAGAAAGAGAGTAAATGGAAGAGTTGAGAGTGGAGGAGAGAGGTAATGACGACGGGAGGCCAGGAGAGGTGAATTGTTGATGGTAGAAGCAAGAGGAATAGATAATTGGAAGGGATAAGGGAGGTAGATTACTGGAGGGGAAGGTGGGTTAGATTACTGGAAGGGGTAAGAGCGACAGATTGATAAAGGACGGGGCAAGAGGGATAGATTGATAAAGGACGAAGCAAAAGAGATAGTTATTCATCGGTTGGAAACACTGCCCCTGACACCATTATCATTCACTTGTCACTGTCATGAGTGATTCACTTCCATTTTACCTAACCACTAAGTAAAACTACTCAAAGAATTACATATTTGAAAACTTTCATTATTCGTTCCATCTCAGCAAATTTAATCGAGAGGAAATAGCCCCATTATTTATGCCGAAATATACTAACCTCCGGGTTATAACGATGTTTCACGAAGTATGGGGAGAGGCGCCCCCTTCCGGAGGCTCTTACCCAAGACACAAACTTCACTTTGGTTTGTTTGCAAAGCACGAGAACTGCCAGGTTAGTCAGCTCCAACTTTCAACCTATTATTATTTTTCACTATTTACTAGTCGTAACCAATTTCAATTCACTCTTATTACAATCATTCACGAGGCAAGTAATACTATTTAAAGAATTTTCCACATTCTGCAATGGATATAAATTCTCTGGAAAATGTACAAAGGAGGATGACAAAGATGATCCCATGTATCAGAAACCTTCCCTATGAGGATAGACTAAGGGCCCTGAAACTGCACTCTCTAGAAAGACGTAGAATTAGGGGGGATATGATTGAGGTTTATAAGTGGAAGACAGGAATAAATAAAGGGGATGTAAATAGTGTGCTGAAAATATCTAGCCTAGACAGGACTCGCAGCAATGGTTTTAAGTTGGAAAAATTCAGATTCAGGAGGGATATAGGAAAGTACTGGTTTGGTAATAGAGTTGTGGATGAGTGGAACAAACTCCCAAGTACCGTTATAGAGGCCAGAACGTTGTGTAGCTTTAAAAATAGGTTGGATAAATACATGAGTAGATGTGGGTGGGTGTGAGTTAGACCTGATAGCTTGTGCTAACAGGTCGGTTGCCGTGTTCCTCCCTTAAGTCAGTGTGACCTGACCTGACTAGGTTGGGTGCATTGGCTTAAGCCGGTAGGGACTTGGACCTGCCTCGCATGGGCCAGTAGGCCTTCTGCAGTGTTCCTTCGTTCTTATGTTCTTATGTTCTTATATCCATTCCTTGCCATCGACTGTCACCAAGCAATCCATATCCATTCCTTGCCATCGACTGTCACCAAGCAATCCATATCCATTCCTTGCCATCGACTGTCACCAAGCAATCCCTATCCATTCCTTGCCATCAACTGTCACCAAGCAATCCATATTCATTCCTTGCCATCGACTGTCACCAAGCAATCCATATCCATTCCTTGCCATCAACTGTCACCAAGCAATCCATATCCATTTCTTGCCATCGACTGTTACCAAACTTTGACGAAAAGGGAAAATATCCCATTATTTATGCACAAAGAAACTTTGTTCTTTAGTCAAATAAGCACCTTGTAGGGTGACACTCTTCCCAAAGAAGAGGCCCCTATCCCTAGGAACAAACCACTTAAACCTTACCATTGCGTTATGGTGACCCAGCGTCCAAGGTAGGGGGTGATGGATGCCTGATGGAGGAGGGGAGCTAAAGGAAAGGAGGAATGGACGTTTGATGCGTGGGTTGATTAATCTTAAGAGGTTGACGACTGATGAAAATAGAAGAATGAAGGGTGGATGGCTGATGGTGAGGCCCGGAGGTGGATGACTGATGGTGAGGCCCGGAGGTGGATGGCTGATGGTGAGGCCCGGAGAGGTGGATGGCTGATGGTGAGGCCCGGAGAGGTGGATGGCTGATGGTGAGGCCCGGAGAGGTGGATGGCTGATGGTGAGGCCCGGAGAGGTGGATGGCTGATGGTGGAGGCCGGAGAGGTGGATGGCTGATGGTGAGGCCCGGAGAGGTGGATGGCTGATGGTGAGGCCCGGAGAGGTGGATGGCTGATGGTGGGGCCCGGAGAGGTGGATGGCTGATGGTGAGGCCCGGAGGTGGATGGCTGATGGTGAGGCCCGGAGGTGGATGGCTGATGGTGAGGCCCGGAGGTGGATGGCTGATGGTGAGGCCCTGAGAGGTGGATGGCTGATGGTGAGGCCCTGAGAGGTGGATGGCTGATGGTGAGGCCCTGAGAGGTAGATGGCTGATGGTGAGGCCCTGAGAGGTGGATGGCTGATGGTGAGGCCCTGAGAGGTGGATGGCTGATGGTGAGGCCCGGAGAGGTGGATGGCTGATGGTGAGGCCCGGAGAGGTGGATGGCTGATGGTGAGGCCCGGAGAGGTGGATGGCTGATGGTGAGGCCCGGAGAGGTGGATGGCTGATGGTGAAACCCGGAGAGATGGACGACTGATGGTGAGGCTCGGAGAGGTGGATGACTGATGGTGAGGCCCGGAGAGGTGGATGGCTGATGGTGAGGTGGATGGCTGATGGTGAGGCAGATGGCTGATGGTGAGGCAGATGGCTGATGGTGAGGCCCGGAGAGGTGGATGGCTGATGGTGAGGCCCGGAGAGGTGGATGACTGATGGAGAGGCCCGGAGAGATGGATGACTGATGGAGAGGCCCGGAGAGATGGATGACTGATGGAGAGGCCCGGAGAGATGGATGACTGATGGAGAGGCCCGGAGAGATGGATGACTGATGGAGAGGCCCGGAGAGATGGATGACTGATGGAGAGGCCCGGAGAGATGGATGAATGACTGAGGAGTGTTGGCAGGAAGACGGCAGGTGGGTGGAGGGGGGCAAAAGAGGGGGAAAGCATGGGGTAAGAGGTGGGGGGAATAGTAATAGGAGCGCGGGGGGGGACGGGATGATGGTGAAGGAATGGAGGGGATGGTGGTGGCATGCAGCAGTGGTGGTGGTGGTGGTGGTGTGGGATTGAAGGAAGAGTAATTCATGGGGGAGCGCTAAACCCGTAGGAGGGGTCATACAGCACCCTTGGGAATTGGAGGCAATTTGGTTCAAGGGAGGGAACTCCGGTTCATCGAGAACCTTTCACTAACTTCTCCCTAGAAAGGTAGACGGGGGAGGGAAAGGGGGAGTTGGGAAGGGTGAGGGAGTGGTGCCAGGTTAAGGGGGGGGGGGCAAGATAGGTCCGAGACGGTAGGAAGAGAGAAGAGATGGGTGATGGAGAGAGGTAAAAGACCTAGTACAAATGGTCCGGAAAGCAGGAGGGAACAGAGGAAGATAGTATGAAGGAAAGGAGACGGTATAGGTGAGGTTGGTATGGGTGTGTTAGAGTCATCATGCGTGCTGAGGGAGAGGGTGGGAGGCCGGGGGAGGTGTGGGAGAGCAAGTGGTCGGGGGGGATTAACTCGACAAGGCTACCATGGTGAGGGAAAAATGAAAGACCTGGGAGATGTAGAAGGGGGGAGGGGGGAATGGGGATGAGGGACGGACAAGGCAAGGATGGGGTAATGGCGGACAAATGAAAGGGGTAAGTGGCAGGCGAATGGAATAAGGGTGGATACAGGTCAGACAGAAGTGGGGAAGGTGTAGAAATGAGAAAGGGGCAGACATAGGCAGGTAGACATGCGTTAAGACAGTATAAATGTTAGTGCAACATAACGGTAGCAGCTAGGCAGTGATGTCACTATTGCAACATCACGACAAATATTCCAAGTAGGCCGTTCGAGAAACAAAAAAAAATACCCCCAGCATGGCGCCCCCACGTCTTCAACAGCCAGATCTAAGGGAGGGTTCAGTACTATAACAGACACTAACATTCAACTTCTCCTAAAATAAGGTCAAAATGGCTACCGGAACAGACTAGAACAATGACTGCTGGTATTCGAGTGTCACAATCTGACCTAATATCCATACTCGTGAGACAAATTCCTCGCTTAATGTTTGTTATAGCTCGCTTACTAATTAAGTTATTAGCGCTTTCAATTTAATATAAATACTAAATCTAAATAATTAAGAGAAAGCGGTAAGGTTGTCAGCCATGAGGTTCCCACGAGGGGGAGGGGAGGGGGACTGGGAGGCGGCAGCGGCGCCGCCATGAACGCCAAGCAGATATCTTCACTCGACCAATGACCGTTCAAATTTTAACTAATCCGGCTACTTATTCTCCCCAGTATAGCTCTAGCATTGTTTCTGGTTTTGTCACATTAAAACACTTCACATTGTGTCGGTCCCTCCCCCGCCTGTCACTTGTGCTGCCCCCGGGTCGTTGTCTGTGTAGTCGTCTCCGAGGGATGTGTCGCAGCCCCGGTGACGTCATCGTCGTCTCCTGCCTTCACGCAGGGCTGCCAACCCAGCCAGACAGCACTCAATTCTGCCAACCCTGCCAATCTTTACCAATTCAGAAATTTAATATAAGAAGTTAAAGTTCTACAACAGCCATAAAAGATACAGCTGATGGTTGGTAGGCCTGACAGTGTTGCTTCACTTCAGCCGCAGGTTTAACGTCATTAACATCCGGGAGAACTATATATTATATATATATAAATACATTATACATATAATATATATGTATATTATATATATACGTATATACTACTTAACGAGACCAAACCTGTTTGGTGTACACTAGAAGGGGAGAAAACTGCACGAATCACAGTGGAAGGGGGGCCATTACGACGCGTCCCTGCCTGCCTGCTTCTCCGGCGAATACTTTACCTTAAAATGAATTGCCGTTAGTAAATCTGGGGAAATGAAAATAGTATGAGTTGACTAGCCTATGTCAATATATGAAATAGGAATATCAACTCTAAACGGAGAAATATGGGAGGGCCAAGTCTTGTGTCGTGGCCCACACGTGCTACTCCTGTGGTGGGTGACGAGCGAGTGACGCCGCCACCACCACGGGGACCACACCACTGACGTCACTCTCTCTCTCACTTAACTTCGCTCATCCTCAGTAACTTACGCTCAAGTAACATCCTCAGACCTGTTATTCCCTATGTGCAATAATAAGATATTTGATATATTTATATACCTGAGGTTGAGGTGTTGAGGCTAGCGCGTTCTATCTCACTAATTTCTAACTTTATCTTACATTGACAATATTTTATGATTTTTAATCATTCAAAATAAACATCACATACATTAAACACATACAAATTGTCTCAAAAATGTACTTAAATATTAAAAAAAAGCTGCACATTTTCAGTTTAAAATCAAAATAAGACACAATATTGACGGTTGGCTGTTGTGAAAGTTCCCACAGCAGACATGAACCCCGTCCTGTCTTGGCAAACTCTTCTCTTATTTACATTATATATAATAAATATTGAGCGAGGCAGTGTGGCTAATGTGTGGGTAACTGGGTCAGGTAATCACCGACGGGTGTGGCCAGTAATTGCACCAGTAACCACCAGTTATATACTAAAATATTACATAAAGATACAAACTTTATGTTCCAAGCAGGACAGTTATTTCTTTGTTCTCCCTCGCATGTTCTCTCATGTCAACAATCTTTATTTATCATTATTCATGGTGTGGTTTGTTTGCAACTGTGCCATTACGATATCGTGAGTCATATAGTATATATAGTGCAGTTATAAAGAGAGTTTGCGGTCTTAACAACCAGTGTTTGCTAAATATTAATATTAGATAAATTATTAATGTTAGATAATTATTAATTACTAACTACTAGAACAAGGTCTGGCCTCCCCAACGTTGTTTACAAGTTTAATACGTGGATTATAGAGTCAGGTTGATAAGAAACGTTTTGCCTACACAGCAGACTTCTTCAGTCCAGTACAGAAGAGTTAGAAGAAGCAGTACAGATAAGAACATAAGAAAGAAGGAACACTGCAGCAGGCCTACTGGCCCATGCGAGGCAGGTCCAAGTCTCCTACCGGCTTAAGCCAATACACCCAACCTAGTCAGGTCAGGTCACATTGACTTAAGGGAGGAACACGGCAACCGACCTGGTAGTACAAGCTAATCATGTCCAACTCACACTCACCCACATCCACTCATGTATTTATCCAACCTATTTTTAAAGCTACACAACGTTCTGGCCTCTATAACTGTACTTGGGAGTTTGTTCCACTCATCCACAACTCTATTACCAAACCAGTGCTTTCCTATATCCTTCCTGAATCTGAACTTTTCCAACTTAAAACCATTGCTGCGAGTCCTGTCTAGGCTAGATATTTTCAGCACACTATTTACATCCCCTTTATTTATTTCTCTCTTCCATTTATACACCTCAATCATATCCCCCCTAATTCTACATCTTTCTAGAGAGTGTGAAGACGATGTTATCAGTCATCAAGGTCTGTGGTTCCCTGTGGCGACCCCGTGGCCTGGATGGCAAAGTTCTCGCTTCACACACGGTGCTCCCGGGTTCTATTCCCGGTGGGGTAGAAACATTGCTTACACCTGTTGTCATGTTCATCTAGCAGCAAGTAGGTACCTGGGTGTTAGTGGACTGGAGTGGGTGGTATCCTAGGAGACAGGATTGAGGACCACAATGGAAATAAGACAGACAGTCCTGGATGACGCACTGACTTTCTTGGGTTATCCTGGGTCGCTAACCCTCCAGGTGTGATGGTTTAGAAAACCGACAAGATGAACATTGAGACATTTATGCAACATATGGGAAACTTTATTCAGGACACGTTTAGCCACACAGTGGCTTCATCAGTCCAATACAAAGCAGAAAGGTGTAAGGAGAGGAGGAGTTTGAGGTAATCAGTCCCTCAACCTGGAGTCGATGTGTTCAGTCCATCATTCTTGTAGAATGTACAACATAGGGCCGTAGACGTGGCTTATATACTGTAGTCAGGTGAGGCGAAGCAGGAGGAGGCGGCATCATCAAGATTCCCATAAGTTGCAAATTCCAATGTTCATCTTTCGGTTTTCAAACCCAATCATCATACTGGAGGGTTAGCGACCTGGAGTTTACCTGGATTTTTTACCGGGAGAAGGTTTCCGGGGGGTCAACGCCCCTGGCCCCGGGTCTTGACCAGCCCTCCTGGGGGGAACAGACCCGATCAACCGGGGCTTTGCTGCTGGCTGCACCAAACAACGCACCCACGCCCGGCTGGTCAGAACCGATTTTAGGTGCTTTCCAGTGCCATTTGAAGACTGCCAGGGGTCTGTTTGGAAAACCCCCCTTTTGTATGCTGGGGGGCATTGAACATCTGGGCCCATGACATTTAATTTTATGATCCTTTTTAAAGGCTAGTGACACCCCCCTTTTTATTGGGGGGATGTTGCATGTCTGCCAAGTCTTTTGCTTTCGCAGTGATATTTTTGGTGGAAGTTCGGTACTAGTCCCCTAGGTTTTCCAGGTGTAAATAATCAGTACCCCTCCCCCCCCTTCCAGGGAATACAGGTTCAGGAACCTCAAGCGCTCTCAGTAATTGAGGTGTTTTATCTCCGTTATGCGCGCCGTGAAGGTTCTCTGTACATATTCTAGGTCAGCAATTTCACCTGCCTTGAAAGGTGCTGTTAGTGTGCAGCAATATTCCAGCCTAGATAGAACAAGTGAATTGAAGAGTGTCATCATGGGCTTGGCCTCCCTAGTTTTGAAGGTTCTCATTATCCATCCTGTCATTTTTCTAGCAGATGCGATTGATACAATGTTATGGTCCTTGAAGGTGAGATCCTCCGACATGATCACTCCCAGGTCTTTGACGTTGGTGTTTCGCTCTATTTTGTGGCCCAGGATAACCCAAGAAAGTCAGTGCGTCATCCAGGACTGTCTTATTTCCATTGTGGTCCTCAATCCTGTCTCCCAGGGAGCCACCCAGGCCTGGTCATGGACCGGGCCGCGGGGGCGTTGATCCCCGGAATAACCTCCAGGTAACCTCCAGGTAACTCCAGTCCACTAACACCCAGGTACCTACTTGCTGCTATGTAAAGTAAAAGGACACAAGTGCAACTAATGTGACATTTATTGTGGCAACGTTTCGCTCTCCAGGAGCTTTATCAAGCCTGGAGAGCGAAACGTTGCCACAATAAATGTCACATTAGTTGCACTTGTGTCCTTTTACTTTACATATTGTCGGTAATTCTACCAACTTTATTACTTGCTGCTAGATGAACATGACAACCATTTATCACTACTGTCAGACACTGCATCATCATGGGATCTTGATACAAAGAATTCTTCAACACTTGTCCAACCTTAGGACGAAGACCTACTTCGACTAGTGGATGGTACCACTATGACCCCGCCTCCTCCTGCTTCACCTCACCTCACTACAGTATATAAGCCACGTCTACGGCCCTATGTTGTACATTCTACAAGATTGATGGACTGAACACATCGACTCCAGGCTGAGGGACTGATTACCTCAAACTCCTCCACTCCTTACACCTTTCTGCTTTGTATTGGACTGATGAAGGGGGACCAACCATTATTTTAGCTCGCCCAGCGCGAACGAAAAAAATATTCGAAAAAAAATCACAAATTGAGTTAATCATATAGAAAAATAGTTTAACTCTCTGGCAACACACTGGTACAAGACTCATTGTTCTACGACATTCCTACAAGGAATTATGGTCATTTAAAACACCTAGGGTGACGTCACCACCCGCAGCAGGTCTGCTCACCTGTTGTCAATTTTCATGTTTTTTTCCGATTTTTTTCGTGTATTTATTGTATTATTCTTTCTAATATAATAATTGACGATTTGGCATCAAAAGAAAATGGGTGGGACTTATACGTAGACTTACAGCCAATCAGGAACCTTCTAGGAACATCTTGCTGACGTTAGCAGAAATTTCAGTCTCGGGATAGCCGGGAAATATGCTTCAATATAACGCTATTATCGCTTCTACGGCTTATTTATCTATCACAATTGATCTAATATGACATAATAAACAATATAAATAACAAAGAAATATGGTAAATACTCCAGAATGAATAATATATGGCATATTCTTCGAGCGCTCCCTCTGGAATATAATATTCCTTAGCTAGGGATGGGCTTGCCATTCTCCTATCACCTCCAGGGTCCTTATATTAAAGAAAACGGAATGTAACTATGATATACACTCGTAATGCAGTATAAAACTGAGAAAAATGCTATTTTCTCGAAAAAAAAAAAATCGGTGGTCCGGCTGTTTCGAGGATTATCTCGGAAGTAAGTTATTCACATATATATTGCCATACTGTCGTTAATAATAATAGGAATGCAATGAAATTCACAAAGAACATAAAGGAAAGATTGTTTTACAAGCTAGTGATTATCATTTTGAGATATCATAATGTGTTTATTATTTTTTGAGGGCAAAAGTAAGAAATTTGGCTGAATGTCAAAACCATACAAACTTTATTTTTTTTTTTTTAAGAATGAAGAGAGGATAAATTACAGTAAAGTTCGCCATGATAAGTACAGTTTAGCATTGTTTTATGCGTAGATAATGCCAAAACAGCTTCTCCAAGTCCCACTTCGACAGTACCTTGCAGTATGTATGATTATTAGTAAATAATTTTTTTCTCATTTTTTTGAGCTATCTTATTGAAACTTGGTCACATTAAAATGGAAAGGGGCTTCTTTACGTACAAAAAAAAAAAAATGAAAGAAATCGAACAAAAAAAATAAAGAATTTCAGGCAAATTGGTTAGTTCCCCCTGAAGCCACTGTGTGGTGAAACGTTTTCTGAATAAAGATTCCCATATGTTGCGCAAGTGTCTCAATGTTTAACCCTCCTGGAGTTTACCTGGAGAGAGTTCCGGGGGTCAACGCCCCCGCGGCCCGGTCTGTGACCAGGCCTCATGGTGGATCAGAGCCTGATCAACCAGGCTATTGCTGCTGGCTGCACGCAAACCAACGTACGAGCCACAGCCCGGCTGGTCAGGAACCGACTTTAGGTGCTTGTCCAGTGCCAGCTTGAAGACTGCCAGAGGTCTGTTGGTAATCCCCCTTATGTGTGCTGGGAGGCAGTTGAACAGTCTCGGGCCCCTGACACTTATTGTATGGTCTCTTAACGTGCTAGTGACACCCCTGCTTTTCATTGGGGGGATGTTGCATCGTCTGCCAAGTCTTTTGCTTTCGTAGTGAGTGATTTTCGTGTGCAAGTTCGGTACTAGTCCCTTTAGAATTTTCCAGGTGTATATAATCATGTATCTCTCCTGCCTGCCTTCCAGGGAATACAGTTTTAGGAACCTCAAATGCTCCCAGTAATTGAGGTGTTTTATCTCCGTTATGTGTGCCGTGAAGGTTCTCTGTACATTTTCTAGGTCAGCAATTTCACCTGCCTTGAAAGGTGCTGTTAGTGTTCAGCAATATTCCAGCCTAGATAGAACAAGTGACATGAAGAGTGTCATCATGGGCTTGGCCTCCCTAGTTTTGAAGGTTCTCATTATCCATCCTGTCATTTTTCTAGCAGATGCGATTGATACAGTGTTATGGTCCTTGAAGGTGAGATCCTCCGACATGATCACTCCCAGGTCTTTGACGTTGGTGTTTCGCTCTATTTTGTGGCCAGAATTTGTTTTGTACTCTGATGAAGATTTAATTTCCTCGTGTTTACCATATCTGAGTAATTGAAATTTCTCATCGTTGAACTTCACATTGTTTCCTGCAGCCCACTGAAAGATTCGGTTGATGTCCGCCAGGAGCCTTGCAGTGTCTGCAATGGAAGTCACTGTCATGCAGATTCGGGTGTCATCTGCAAAGGAAGACACGGTGCTGTGGCTGACATCCTTGTCTATGTCGGATATGAGGATGAGGAACAAGATGGGAGCGAGTACTGTGCCTTGTGGAACAGAGCTTTTCACCGTAGCTGCCTCGGACTTTACTCTGTTGACGACTACTCTCTGTGTTCTGTTAGTGAGGAAATTATAGATCCATCGACCGACTTTTCCTGTTATCCCTTTAGCACGCATTTTGTGCGCTATTACGCCATGGTCACACTTGTCGAAGGCTTTTGCAAAGTCTGTATATATTACATCTGCATTCTTTTTATCTTCTAGTGCATTTAGGACCTTGTCGTAGTGATCCAATAGTTGAGACAGACAGGAGCGACCTGTTCTAAACCCATGTTGCCCTGGGTTGTGTAACTGATGGGTTTCTAGATGGGTGGTGATCTTGCTTCTTAGGACCCTTTCAAAGATTTTTATGATATGGGATGTTAGTGCTATCGGTCTGTAGTTCTTTGCTGTTGCTTTACTGCCCCCTTTGTGGAGTGGGGCTATGTCTGTTGTTTTTAGTAACTGTGGGACGACCCCCGTGTCCATGCTCCCTCTCCATAGGATGGAAAAGGCTCGTGATAGGGGCTTCTTGCAGTTCTTGATGAACACGGAGTTCCATGAGTCTGGCCCTGGGGCAGAGTGCATGGGCATGTCATTTATCGCATGTTCGAAGTCATTTGGCGTCAGGATAACATCGGATAGGCTTGTTAACCAAATTTTGTGGCTCTCTCATAAAAAATTCCTTTTGATCTTCGACTCTCAGTCTTGTTAGCGGCTTGCTAAAAACTGAGTCATATTGGGACTTGAGTAGCTCACTCATTTCCTTGTTGTCATCTGTGTAGGACCCATCTTGTTTAAGTAGGGGCCCAATACTGGATGTTGTTCTCGACTTTGATTTGGCATAGGAGATGAAATACTTTGGATTTCTTTCGATTTCATTTATGGCTTTTAGTTCTTCCCGCGATTCCTGACTCCTATAAGATTCCTTTAGCTTGAGTTCGATGTTTGCTATTTCTCTGACCAGTGTCTCCCTATGCATTTCAGATATATTGACCTCTTTTAGCCGCTCTGTTATTCTTTTCCGTCGCCTGTAAATTGAGCGCCTGTCTCTTTCTATTTTACATCTACTCATCCTTTTTCTTAGAGGAATAAGCCTTGTGCATACATCGAATGCCACCAAGTTAATCTGTTCTAGGCATAAGTTGGGGTCTGTGTTGCTTAGTATATCTTCCCAGCTTATATCGGTTAGGACTTGGTTTACTTGGTCCCACTTTATGTTTTTGTTATTGAAGTTGAATTTGGTGAATGCTCCCTCGTGACTAGTCTCATTATGTCGGTCTGGGGCTCCACGCATACATGTCTGAACCTCAATTATGTTGTGATCTGAGTATATTGTTTTTGATATGGTGACATTTCTTATCAGATCATCATTGTTAGTGAAGATGAGGTCTAGTGTATTCTCCAGTCTAGTAGGCTCTATTATTTGCTGGTTTAAATTGAATTTTGTGCAGAGACTTAAAAGCTCGTGTGAGTGAGTTTTCATCAGAGCTGCCTCCTGGTGTTATTACTGCAACAATATTATTTGCTATATTCCTCCATTTTAGGTGCCTTAAGTTGAAATCCCCCAGGAGCAAGATGTTGGGTGCGGGAGCTGGAAGATTTTCCAGACAGTGGTCAATTTTTAACAGCTGTTCCTGGAATTGCTGGGATGTTGCATCCAGAGGCTTGTAGACTACCACAATGACTAGGTTTTGGTTCTCGACCTTTGCTGCTAAAACTTCCACTCAGGCATTTAGCAGTTCTGTGCAAACAAGTGACTCTGCAATGTACAGGCCAACCCCCCCCCTTTTGCCTGTTCACTCTGTCACATCTGTATAGGTTGTAACCTGGGATCCATATTTCGTTGTCCAAGTGATCCTTTATGTGGGTCTCAGTGAAAGCCGCGAACATTGCCTTTGCCTCTGCAAGCAGTCCACGGATGAAAGGTATTTTGTTGTTTGTTGCTGGCTTTAGACCCTGTATATTTGCAAAGAAGAATGTCATCGGACTGGTGGTAGTGTTGGTACTGGGGGGGGGGATTTTTTTTCCGGCATTAGTATCTGTATCTGTTGGTTTGGAGTGGAGGCCATCGACTGTGGTTCCACTCCAGGAATGACTGGATTTGGTGTACGATTTCTGCCATTTCCTGCCAGTTTTTTTCCTTCCTGGCACTAAAAAACCTCTCCCTCTTGAGTGGCTGTGGCTACCCAGGTTTTCCCATGGCCTGGATGTTTTGTATCTTTTTGTACCCTTTAGATGGTATGCCTGGCAATTTAAGTTATAGCACAGTCTTTCCTGTACTGAAGAGGTACACATTTCAGGGTGAAAAAGCTTACAGGAAGGGAGTTTGCATTTTCCTGTTGTCATATGGGCATGGCATTTTTTAGGGTGGTCATAGTTGCAGGGTTAAAAATCCAAAGAAATCTTTTCTTAAGGTTGATGCACTGATATTCACTCAGAAGAGAGAGGTGTAATAGCAGGTGAATAAATGTAATTGGTTAGGCAGACACGTAAGCAAACACTAGGACATATTGAAGATTGAGACACTTATGCAACATATGGGAATCTTTATCAAGGAAACGTTTTGCCACACAGTGGCTTCATCAGTCCAATATAAAGCAAAGAGGGATAAGGAGAGGAGGAATTTGAGGTAATCCGTCCCTCAGCCTGGAATCTTCAGCTTGTCGTTTCAAACCATTTATCACACTACGACATATTTATTGTAAAACATTTCGATCCTGGGACCTAGATCCTAGTATTTCTTCACGTGTTTTTTCTAAACTTGTTGGTATCTATTACCATAACTTATACCAATAAATATAATAACTAGAATGAAGGAATGCACATGAGGAACACTGCAACAATCCTACTGGCCCATACGAGGCAGGTCCAACTCATTTTAATATTTAGACTACCACCTGATAAGAAGACACGTGTGAAACAGTTAGGTATCGTCTTCACATGTAAGCAAACACTAGAACATATTTATTGGGCAGTATGTATAGGATTTACAAAACCAGTATACTGATAGCTTCATCCCAATTCATCAAATGTCCTGAGGAGTTCCTGTGTCCTCCACGGAGACTCCACTGGATCAACTTGTTCATCCTTCTTTGTTCGTTTGCCAGAGCATCTATATCCATTGTGCAATATGGTTGTGGAAAATACTGTATATTTTCCGAAAATACAGTGTATTTTGTATGTAAATTGATGGAATATATTGTAGGTAATAAAAATTTATGTGTGAATAAATAAAGAACCAGTGAAATTGGTGAGCGTCGCTGGGGTGAGACGCCATTTTTTTGAACTGGCCGAAGGCACACTAGTGAAATGTGCATAAATTTCGTCGCTCTAGAGGTTATATTGGGCTTAAAACCTCTCAAATAGGAGCTGAAATTGTTGGAATTGCAGTCCTGAATAACTTGAGAAGGCGAGTGGACAAGACAGCCAGGGAACCCCAGCTAAGTCATATCTATATATTTATGTTGAAATTCTGGCCAGTATTTTCTTCATATTTTAGGCAGGGGGTTTGTGTATGACACACCAAGTAATCTCCAGACAAATTGGTGAGTGGTATTAAGATAAATTCTCCTTCAATGTATGTGTAGTCATTTATTAAAATTAACATACAGTCCACATATTAATGTTGTACCAGAATTCCTGGTGATGTATATTTTAGTTAAAATTAATATAGGTCCAGAGTGACTTGTGGAGATATGACAGTAGTAGGTATCGAGGGAGGGCATTTTTTGGCGACCTAGGTGTCCTAAAATTCTTACATGTCTCTGTAACTTTGATAAAGAATAATTATCTTTGTTCCCATTTACTGGTATGTATCTTATGAAGTACATCCAGGTAAATTTTAATTTTCCATAATGGTGACCAGAACTGTGTAGCATAATCCAACCGAAGCTTAACCAACGATATATAAAGTTGAAGAATAACCCGAGGAGTCCTGTTATTTATACTTCTTAAATATGAAGCCAAGAATTCTGTTGCTGTATGGCAAACACATACGCACTGTTGTCTTGGTTTTAAATTACTACTAACCAGAACTCCTAAATCTTTTTTGCAATGAGTGATATTAAGACCTTCATTATTTACTTTATGAGTGTCATGGTTATTTTCCATTCCAACACTTAGAATCTTGCATTTGTTTATATTAAGCTGTATCTGCCACCTCTTAGTTTGTCATGTCCGATTCTGTGCTTAACACTTCTAATTTCATATATTGTCTAACACAACAATTTAAATATCTCTGACACACATAGCCACTCCACCATCCTTCCTGTTTACCCTGTCAGCGTGGAAAAATTAATCTTGTATGTGGTTAAACCAGGTCTCTGTTTTAGTAATAATATCTAAGCATTTCTTGCACATGTTTAGCACACACACCCATATCTCTACCTTCTATCAGTTTAAGGTCCTAGACAAACCATACCACGGGTGGGGTTTGAACCTGCGGTCAGAGTCTCAAAACTCCAGACCATCGTGTTAGCCACTGAGCCAGCTAGCTTCAATAACGTTCATCCAACAAGGTATATTTCTACACAATAGGAAGGTTAGCATAGGCTCCACTGTGACCACAAATGCAAGTTTTTACAGACGAATCTCCCGCTAGCATGGCCGTGACGAACTCTAGCTCAAATCCCCTCAAAGCCATCAACATGACTCACGAAATCGTAATGACACGATTGCAAACAAACCGGTATACCACGGGTGGGGTTAGAATCCGCGATCAGAGTCATAGACAAGTCAGCATGTAAGCTGGTCGAGTTGGCTAATGCTACCACTGCTGCCCCAAAGAGATACCTAGAGTTTACCTGGAGAGAGTTTTGGGGGTCAACGCCCCCGCGGCCCGGTCTGTGACCAGGCCTCATGGTGGATCAGAGCCTAATCAACCAGGCTGTTCCTGCTGGCTGCACACAATCCAACATACGAGCCACAGCTCAGCTGGTCAGGAACCGACTTTAGGTGCTTGCCCAGTGCCTGCTTGAAGACAGCCAGGGATCTATTGGTAATCCCCCTTATGTATGCTGGGAGGCAGTTGAACAGTCTCAGGCCCCTGACACTTATTGTATTGTCTCTTAACATGCTAGTGACACCCCTGCTATTCATTGGGGGGATGTTGCATCATCTGCCGAGTCTTTTGCTTTCGTTGTGAGTGATTTTCGTGTGCAAGTTCGGTACTAGTCCCTCTAGGATTTTCCAGGTGTATATAATCATGTATCTCTCCCGCCTGTGTTCCAGGGAGTACAGGTTCAGGAACTTCAAGTGCTCCCAGTAATTGAGGTGTTTTATCTCCATTATGCATGCCGTGAAGGTTCTCTGTACATTTTCTAGGTCAGCCATTTCACCTGCCTTGAAAGGTGCTGTTAGTGTGCAGTAATATTCCAGCCTAGATAGAACAAGCGACATGAAGAGTGTCATCATGGGCTTGGCATCCCTAGTTTTGAAGGTTCTCATTATCCATCCTGTCATTTTTCTAGCAGCTGTGATTGATACAATGTTATGGTCCTTGAAGGTGAGATTCTGCGACATGATCACTCCCAGGTCTTTGACGTTGGTTTTTCGCTCTATTTTGTGGCCGGAATTTGTTTTGTACTCTGATGAAGTTTTAATTTCCTCGTGTTTACCATATTGGAGTAATTGAAATTTTTCACCGTTGAACTTCATATTGTTTTTCTGCAGCCCACTGAAAGATTTGGTTGATGTCCGCCTGGAGCCTTGCAGTGTCTGCAATGGAAGTCACTGTCATGCAGATTCGGGTGTCATCTGCAAAGGAAGACATGGTGCTGTGGCTGACATCCTTGTCTATGTCAGATATGAGGATGAGAAACAAGATGGGAGCGAGTACTGTGCCTTGTGGAACAGAGCTTTTCACCGTAGCTGCCTCGGACTTTACTCTGTTGACTATTACTCTTTGTGTTCTGTTTGTGAGGAAATTATAGATCCATCTACCAACTTTTCCTGTTATTCCTTTAGCACGCATTTTGTGCGCTATTACGCCATGGTCACACTTGTCGAAGGCTTTTGCAAAGTCTGTATATATTACATCTGCATTCTTTTTGTCTTCTAGTGCATCTAGGACCTTGTCGTAGTGATCCAATAGTTGAGACAGACAGGAGCGACGTGCTCTAAACCCGTGTTACCCTGGGTTGTGTAATTTATGGGTTTCTAGATGGGTGGCGATCTTGCTTCTTATGACCCTTTCAAAGATTTTTATGATATGGGATGTTAGTGCTATTGGTCTGTAGTTCTTTGCTATTGATTTACTGCCCTCTTTGTGGAGTGGGGCTATGTCTGTTGTTTTTAGTAACTGGGACGACCCCCGTGTCCATGCTCCCTCTCCATAGGACGGTAAAAGCTCGTAATAGGGGCTTCTTGCAGTTCTTGATGAACACGGAGTTCCATGAGTCTGGCCCTGGGGCAGAGTGCACGGGCATGTCATTTATCGCCTGTTTGAAGTCATTTGGCGTCAGGATAACATCAGATAGGCCAAAATTCTGTGGCTCTCTCATAAAAAAATTCATTTTGATCTTCAGCTCTCAGTCTGGTTAGCAGCTTGCTAAAAACTGAGTCATATTGGGACTTGAGTAGCTCACTCATTTTCTTGCTGTCATCTGTGTAGGACTCATCTTGTTTAACTAGGGGCCCAATACTGGACGTTGTTCTCGACTTTGATTTGGCATAGGAAAAGAAATACTTTGGGTTTCTTTCGATTTCATTTATGGCTTTTAGTTCTTCCCGCGATTCCTGAATCCTATAAGATTCCTTTAGCTTTGTTCGATGTTTGCTATTTCTCTGACCAGTGACTCTACGCATTTCAGATATATTGGTCTCTTTTAGCCGCTCTGTTATTCTTTTTCGTTGCCTGTAAAGGGAGCGCCTGTCTCTTTCTATTTTACATCTACTCATCCTTTTCCATAGAGGAATAAGCCTTGAGCATACATCGAGTGCCACCAAGTTTATCTGTTCTAGGCATAAGTTGGGGTCTGTGTTGCTTAGTCTATCTTCCCAGCTTATATCGGTTAGGACTTGGTTTACTTGATCCCACTTTATGTTCTTGTTATTGAAGTTGAATTTGGTGAATGCTCCCTCATGACTTATCTCATTATGGGGCTCTGCGCATACATGTCTGAACCTCGATTATGTTGTGATCTGAGTATATTGTTTTTGATATGGTGACATTTCGTATCAGATCATCATTGTTAATGAAGATGAGGTCTAGTGTATTCTCCAGTCTAGTAGGCTCTATTATTTGCTGGTTTAAGTTGAATTTTGTGCAGAGATTTAAAAGCTCGTGTGTGTGTGAGTTTTCGTCAGAGCTGCCTCCTGGTGTTATCACTGCAACAACATTATTTGCTATATTCCTCCATTTTAGATGCCTTAAGTTGAAATCCCCCAGGAGCAAGATGTTGGGGGCAGGAGCTGGCAGATTTTCCAGACAGTGGTCAATTTTTAACAGCTGTTCCTGGAATTGCTGGGATGTAGCATCCGGAGGCTTGTAGACTACCACAATGACTAGGTTTTGGTTCTCGATCTTTACTGCTAAAACTTCCACTACATCATTGGGGGCATTAAGCAGTTCTGTGCAAACAAGTGACTCTGCGATATACAGGCCAACCCTCCCCCCCTTTTGCCTGTTCACTCTGTCGCATCTATATAGGTTGTAACCTGTGATCCATATTTCGTTGTCCAAGTGATCCTTTATGTGGGTCTCTTTGAAAGCCGTGAACATTGCATTTGCCTCTGCAAGCAGTCCACGGATGAAAGGTATTTTGTTGTTCGTTGCTGGCTTTAGACCCTGTATATTTGCAAAGAAGAATGTCATCGGACTGGTGGTGTTGGTGGTACAGGAGGGGGATGACTTTTTTTTCCGGCATTAGTATCTGTATCTGTTGGTTTAGAGTGGAGGCCATCGACTGTGGTTCCACTCCAGGAATGACTGGATTTGGTGTACGATTTCTGCCATTTCCTGCCAGTTTTTTTTTCCTTCTTGGCACTAAAAAACCTCTCCCTCTTGAGTGGCTGTGGCTACCCAGGTTTACCCATGGTCTGGATGTTTTGTATCTTTTTGTCCCCTTTAGGTGGTGTGCCTGGCAATTTAAGTTATAGCACAGTCTTTCCTGTACTGAAGATTGACACATTTCAGGGTGAAAAAGCTTAAGTAAGTTTATTCAGGTATACACAAATACAGTTACATAGAATTATCATACATAGCAGCACATGTGTAGAGAACCTAGGATAGCCCAAAAAAGTCAGAGTGACTTATTTCCATTGGGGTCCTTTACTTATTTTCATTGGAGTCCTTTGCTTATTTCCATTGGGGAAGGGAGTTGCATTTTCCTGTTGTCATATGGGCACGGCATTTTCTAGGGTGGTCAAAGTTGCACGTCCCTTCTGTTTTTCCAGATTTCCCATGCCTACAGATACCAAGTGCATAGTATGTGGACAGGCTTGGTTTCCGTTTGCCTTGGGTTTCTGTAACTGTATTCCCTGTTGGTGCATGTTTACCTGTCTCTTTCCTATCCTCACTAGCACTAACAATGGGGCTCTCACCAGTTGTTTTTGGTAATGTATCCTCACTAATGCTAGTGGAGTCCCCTTGTTTGCTATTTCCTGTGATATTACTAGTTTGTAATATTGGTTTTATCTTGTCCTTGACTATACTTGTTTCCCCACTACAGCTCCTGTCTCCCTCGAGGTCATTTATATGCATTCCCTCCTGCGTACATTTACTGACTACCTGGACAGCACCTCCATCCTCACCATTACTGTCTCCCAGGGCAGCACCTCCATCCTCACCATTACTGTCTTCCAGGACAGCACCTCCAGCTTCACCCTGTCTCCCAGGACAGCATTATCAGCCCAGGCAGCACCTCCAGCCTTACAGTTTCTGACTGCATGGCCAGCACCAAGGGCGATACCATCCAGCCCAGACTTTTTATTTTCCCATATGTTATATAATGCTTCCAGGTTTTCTATGAAGGCTGCTTTGATGTTATCCTCTTTTAATACCACTGTGATTTTAGTCCACAGATTGCTCTCATTTGGGCATATCCAAAAACACTTCCCTGATTTAATACTGCTTGTAGATAGTTCTTGGATATCTGCACAAGGGGCGTGACACCAATTTCCACAAAAATGGCAATTTATCCATATGGAAGCCCGTTTGTTTGATGTACTGCAGACTACACAGAGCTTCTTAATGTGATTTGAATGGTTGATTTACTGTAATTCTACTAGTAACCTCTTGAATATTCTACTAATAACCTCCTTAAAGTGAAGCTTTAGCTATTTGTATTTCTAACTGTACTTGTATAATAGGACAGCTTACCGGTGTACGTTCATGTTTTATATTTATTGTTTGTGTTTGATAAGGGCGCCTAAAACCCCGTCTGTTTAGTCTGCTTTATTGTCCAACGAATCCGTTTGAAACCGGTCAAGGGATCGGACCGGCCAAGGTCCGAATATAATTGAATCGTTGTTTTTCACAAAAAGCATTTTCGAATAAAATATATCTTTGTTTTATAAAAATTTTTTGATTCATTTATAATTAATATTCTACTGTACAACTATGAAATAATTACTATTGTAGTGATACTGGTCCTGTGGGGAGCAGCAGCAGGATAATACTGCACCACCTCTAGGGGCCCTTAAACAACAACAACAGTTTGGTGTGTGTCATGGGCACCAACACAGGGTGTGTGATTCTCTCCTACTTTTATCCATTTATCAGCGATGCGATTAAAATGGTGAGTTTAAATATGTGGCCTGTAGTTATAACTTTTCTCTTGACATATGCAAGACACCCACCACCCCTGTAAAGCCTTTTATTAGATGTACTAGTCATTATATTTTGTTTTTTGCAGAAGTACTATGAAGATTCTATGTTCAATAAGCCTAGAGATAAGGCCTGTGTTTCTATCACAACAATTTTTTTGAACATAGAATCCTGGGCTACCTGGTGGTGATCCTGCGCTAGACTACATCACAACCTGGAGCGTTTACTGAAACCTGAGAGGCTAGACTGTGACCCCCGCTTATCAACGGCTGCTCAGGAATGGAAGCACTGGTTTAAGACTTTCGAAACTTCTTGGGAGCCCTTCCTAAAGAAGATCTAGATAAACTAAGTCTGTCATCAATTTTGTGCACCTAAGATATATGAGGCTATTTCTGAGTGTAATACCTACGAAGTGCTAAACAAAACCCTCAAGTCTCAGTATATTAACCTAAAATGAAATCTTTGCACGCTATCGCCTTGCACTCGCCGCCAGCAGATTGATTTAGTCCCCTTTGAGGAATACTTTCAAGCACTGAAAATTTAGGTAAGGACTGTCACTTCCCAAACAGTGACAGCTGCTCAGTATTGAAGAGTCCATCAGGGATGCTTTTATCAGTGGCCTGCAATCACCAATAATAAGGCAGCGTTTATTGGAGAATAAAACTCTCGACTTTGCCGCTGCCTTTGACCAGGCAAGAGCTCTAGATTCAGCCCCCGAAGAATTCTTGAAGTATACAGTACCACTCAGCCTTCTCGAGTGGTAAGTGCTGCAATTTCCCGACCAAGACTCTTGCAATGAGTTACTGGGAACTGCCTCAGTGACAGCAGCAGCAGGTACGGTGTTTTTTCTTTTGTGGTTTTTCAAGACATCCACGTCCAAAGTGTCCTGCTCGTGAAGCAATGTGCCATAAATACCACAAGAAAGGTCACTTTGCTAAAGTATGTCGTGCTAATGCATCAACAAGAGCTAGTGCCTCCACACATTCCAGTGATCATGCGACTCTAGCAACAGTGACTTCTGCGGCTACTCCAAATTCACTGTCAAAGGCAGTTGTGAAAGTATTCATCAAAGGAACAGAAGTAGATGGTCTTATTGATAGTGGCAGCTCAGAGTTTCATCAACCTTGACTTAGTTAAACGGCTCTCCTTGACTCTACATCACTCATCAGGTACCGTTTCCATGGCATCAACATCTCTCTCTATTCAGACCTTAGGGTTTTGTAAGGTAAATCTCAGAGTTAATGGAAAGGATTATCAAGATGTACATTTAGCTATTCTGCCACAACTGTGCTCTGATGTTATCCTTGTTCAGGACTTTCAGAAGCTGCATGGTAGTGTCACCTTTAACATATGGAGGTGAACTGCCTCCTCTTGTTGTCTGTGGACTTAGCACTTTAAGGGTAGACCCACCAAACTGTTGTTGTTGTTAAGGGCCCCTAGAGGTGGTGCAGTATTATCCTGCTGCTGCTCCCCACAGGACCAGTATCACTACAATCTCCCCCTTCTAAAATATCAGAGACAGTAATCTCCCAAACTGTTAGGTGGGCGACGTACACGTCCCGACCTTCGTAGCCCTTGAGCCTCTTCACCAGGTTCGATATTTTCCAGCGGGGTTTGATTAACTGCTGGAGCAGAATCCTCTATTTCCATAGGGGTAGTCTCAAGGGGCTTTCCAGGGGAAAAAAGGACTCTACATCTTTTGGGTGTATTTTGGGAATTCCACACTAATAGGGTTTCAATGGGGCAAAATGTCTTGTAGATACGTGTCTCTTCACCTTTTTTGGACGAATGGGGGCTAAGTGGATTAGCTTCAGGAGCTCTCCTCTTCCACTAAAGGATCCGTCTTGTTCACCTCGGGATCTTCGGGGAAAGGGTCCGGATGACATAACCAATTGGGCACGGAGGCCCCCGTGAGGAAACGACGTGAATATTGGGGTCTTTCATGGGGGGTTCATTAGTACTGTGCACGCATGATCTAATAAGGTGAAGGTCGGTAGGACGTTTTTCCCCAGTGTTAAAAAGGTAGTTTTGCGGATTTAAATGTCATTTTAATCCCTTCCATAAGTCCCATTGAACCGCTCCACTTGCCATTGCCTTGAGGGTTGTAGCTTGTTGTTCTGCTGCAGGCAATACCTTTGCTAGCCAAAAACTCCTGAAGTTCGTTACTCATGAACGAGGATCCCCTGTCTGAATGGATATAAGCTGGCATACCAAAAATAGAGAACAACTGTGAAAGACAACTAATAACAGTTGAAGCAGCCATATTTGCACAGGGGAATACAAAGGGAAACCTTGAATATTCATCTATCACTACAACTATCCTACTGTTTAAAGTCAGTTCCGGATCAGCCAGGCTGTGGCTCGTACGTTGGTTTGCGTGCAGCCAGCAGCAACAGCCTGGTTGATCAGGCTCTGATCCACCAGGAGGCCTGGTCACAGACCGGGCCGCGGGGGCGTTGACCCCCGGAACTCTCTCCAGGTAAACTCAACTATGATATACTCCTTAGTATTAAGTAGACTGTAAGCCAATAATGTTAAGTTGTCCCATAATGCCTAGGCATAATAGAGGCTCTCTTTGCATTGCAACCTACTATTGTAAATACAAAATCTCAATGTACTGTTTGCAAAGAAAGAAAATAAATAAATAAATAAATGGTGGTGGTGGCCAAAGTCTCCACTGCCACCAACACGGCTTCTCTCATTGGCGGCCCTTAAACCCAACAACACTTACACCATTTAATCCTCTCATACATTATGACATATTTTATTCATTCTAGATTATATACATGTTTCTGTGTTATTAATAATGTTTATAATGTCATATTAGATGAATTGTGATAGATAAATAAGCCGTAGAGATGATATTAGCATCATATCGAAGCACCTCCTACACTAACAAGAATCAATGAAGGTTAAGTGTGATGTTAAATGTTCATTTATCCATTTTATTAGTGATTTATATTTATTTGTCATTGTTTTCTGTATGTAAATCTATATTTAATCTTTAAAAATTTTTTTAATACTTTTGGCTGTCTGAAACGGATTAATTGGGTTTCCATTATTTTTTATGGGGAAAATAGATTCGCCAATCGTGAATTTCGCCAGTTGGCAGACTCTCTGGAATCGTGGGAAGAACTAAAAGCCATTAATGAAATCGAAAGAAACCCAAAGTATTTCTTCTCCTATGCCAAATCAAAGTCGAGAACAACGTCCAGTATTGGGCCCCTACTTAAACAAGATGGGTCCTACACAGATGACAGCAAGGAAATGAGTGAGCTACTCAAGTCCCAATATGACTCAGTTTTTAGCAAGCCGCTAACCAGACTGAGAGTCGAAGATCAAAATGAATTTTTTATGAGAGAGCCACAACATTTGATTAACACAAGCCTATCCGATGTTATCCTGACGCCAAATGACTTCCGACGGCGATAAATGACATCCCCATGCACTTTGCCCCAGGGCCAGACCCAAGGAACTCCGAGTTCCAAGAACTGCAAGAAGCCCCAAATCACGAGCCTTGTCCAACTGTTCTCATAACGTAAATTGCCAGGCAGACCATCAAAGTGTACAAAGATACAAAACATCCAGGCCATGGGAAAACCTGGTAGCCACAGCCACCAAGAGGAGAGGTTTTTTAGTGCCAGGAAGGAAAAAAAGACAGGCAGAATCGTACACCAAATCCAGTCATTTCCTGGAGTGGAACCAGACAGTCGATGGCCCTCCGCTCCAAATCACCAACAGATACAGATACTAAGCCGGAAAAAAAATCCCCCACCCCAGTACCGAACAATACCACCAATCCGATGACATTCTTCTTTAGCAAATATAACAGAGTCTAAAGCCAGCAACAAACAACAAAATACCTTTCATCCTTTGATAGCTTGCAGAGGCCAAAGGCCAATGTGCGCTTTAGGCTTTCAACTGAGACCCCACAAAAGGGATCACTTGAACAACAAATATGGATCCCAGTTACAACCCTATACAGATTGACAGAGTGAACAAGGCCAAAAAGGGGGAGGGGGTTGGCTGATACAAAGTCAGATTCCACTTGTTTGCACAGAACTGCTAAAAGTGCCTCAAATGATGTAGTGGAAGTTTTTAGCAGTAAAGGTCGGAGAACCAAAAACCTAGTCTTGTGTTGGTCTAACAAGCCTCCGGATGCAACATCCACAGCGAATTCCAGAACAGCTGTGTGGAAATTTATTTGGTCCAAATAGTTTTCCACAGCTCAGATCCAGCATGAGCCGTCTGTCGTCTGAGACGAGCGAACCCTTAAACCCCTCCCAAACAAGTCAAGAGGCATTCTCTGGTTTGGCGGTTTGGTAAGCTTAATTTAATTTATAGATTTACTCTCAGGGAAGGAGTAAGGTAGGTTTACTGTAATACACTAATATTAGTTTACTAAGCATCTGTAGATAATGATAGAGTAGACCTAAGACCCTTAACATAGTTAGGAATAGGCCGATAATGTAGGCAAAACATTATGGATAAGTTAGCTAGGGGAGAACTGGCAGCCCTAGCTTGAATGGCGGATGCGCAGGTCACATAAAGACGAAATAGCGTCCTTCTATACGATATGACGTCGAACCTTGGACAAAGACGTGCCGTGAACATCAGGCGGCGCCCCCCCCCCACGTTCTTCACCTCTGAGACCCTGGGTGAAATCTGGCAGAGACAACCTCGATGTACCGTAGATTGATCTCCTCCATCAGCCCTACATTAAGACGAGATATTCACCTTTTCCCAGTAGGATCTGGCCAGTGATCTTAAGGAGATTGTGGATTGAGTTAACTGAGGGCTCGGCGTGCTACAGAGAGAGTATGCCCAGTAAGTACCCAGCGTCTCAGAGTCGTCTGAAGCTAGCGACTGAGTCTGCATAGTTTATACTAGGGGATACATACCTCACTATATAGGAAATTTCTGAGGTGCAAGGCAGGACACTAATAACGATTGAAATATTGCATGGAATTAATGCTCATCCCCGTTGCACGTGATTCCCAAGGGGAAGTTCACCTAGGGGCTAAGCTAGGCTTAGGAAGTTGAAATTCAGGATATAATATCTGCTAACACCAAGTCATATAGTCTTTAAACGTGCATGCAGGCGATGTTTCTTGCAATACCAATCATTAGTGAAAAATCTGTTCCTCTAAGCCACTTGTGAGGCTGAGGTACCCCATCTCAGAGTGCTACGGTGTCAACAGAGTTTGCCAGGTGGCGACTACACTTTGGAGGCAGCCCCAGACAAATTTTCACAAAAGTGGTCCTTCGCGAAAAAACCGGATGTGGGAATAGCTCGGTTAAGCTATCAATAAGCTAGGCCGCACAATTAGGAACCAGTTTTAACAGAGTTAGTAAGCTATCATAGGCTAAGCCATCAGTTAGGTTAAGCTACCATAGCTGGCTACAGATAAGAACCAGTTTAAAAAAGTAAGGTTTAAGTTAGCACACCCTAGGTCAAAGTTACTCAGGAGGCTAGGCCAAGCTTGTACTTACAATACACAGAAGTTGTTATTTGCAGAATTTACAGGCAGGCCCGGTAGGCTATAGAAGGCTTTGTGAATTTAATTATTAACAGTGATGTCAATTAATCCAGAGTAAAGGAGACTTGTGTGATAATTACTTACAGTGGATTTTGCAAGGTAGCCACAGTTTAGGCTAGGCTTGTGCAAATATTTACAAAAGGTTATAGTAGCTAGGGACATGATTTAACCTAGTTATTATTACAGGTAGTTATAAGGCCAGGTTTAAGTTATAGCAACTAGCTAGGTTAGGATTTACCTTATCCAACCACCACGCTAAACAGAGTAAGCTGGGCACAGTTAGAGCCAAGCTGTTTACAAACATTATTTTATTTACTGTTTCCAAGTATGAAATTGTAGAATTTGCTTGTGTTAACCAAGTGAATTTAAATTTTATACTGCCCTATTAGTGGTATTTTTCATTGTCTTTGATAATTCATGTTAATGGGGTGATTTTGAAATAATACCCTGAGACAAGGTTTAAGTCCTGTAATTATTTGCTGGTGCCATTGTACATTTAAGTTGCTATGTTAAGCTTTCACACTCGATACACATTTTGATTGGGATTTGAGATCTAACAAGTGTACATTTTTTGATTCATATAGAGTCAATATAACAAAGGGAATTGTTTAAGCTTGTCTTGAGAGCCTTAAGACTCTCATTAATCTTACCTAACACAGTTACGTGCTGGTGGTGGACTGGGTAAAGTACAAATTGTGTCACACTCCTCATTAAACTTCGACAATGGCAGAGGAGGGTTCAGGATAGTCCTGGTTTCATGCTAACAAAATTAAAAAGATCAGTATCAGCATACAAAGGGCATCTGAACAGAACGCGTAACAGGTGCAAGCTACTTGCCAACGCAGTAAATGTAGATCTGCGATGATTTGCATACCTGCATTGAAGAGTTTGGGAAAAGTGGGAAGCCAATGAACAAGCATTCTCAGCATAATAGCTACAAGGTTATTTGAGGATGAGGAATCCCAGGGAAGTCTTCAGCAGGGCTATGGACGAATTCACACAGTATATGAAGAATGTCAAAAGGAGATGAATATGTACAAAGATAAGTTAACGTACATTAAACAGGCTAGTATTACCAAGGATGGTGTTGAACACCGCATGTACCCCAAACAACCACACACCTGACAATATGTTGCCCAAGTAGCCCCAGCTGAATTAACCAACGTTTGACGGAAACCTTAACAGAGTTACAATGGTTTTTCTGGGATCAGTTTGAGAGCCCAGGATAGATGACAGAAATGAATTGTCCATATCCGCAAGTTGCAGTATTATGCCGGTCGCAGCTCAAGGGTAAAGCCTTATATCAGTTCCGGCACTACCCGATTACTGACGCTAAATTACCAACCTGCCAAAGACCAATTAGAAGACATGTTTGGCAACACTGAGGAGATAAAGGTGCTATACTTTATCGGTTGTTGGATCTAGAGAGCCTTGCCGACATGACCGTCAAGTCTAAGAGAAGTTCCGTATTGAGTTGTATGAGCTTGTCCAAAAGGTATCAGAGGATTTGCATGATGAGAATGATCAAAAATGGATCCTTAGCCATGTGATTCAGAGGAACTGCTAGCACGACAGTGGAATGAGTTACAACTTAAAACATCGGACGAATAGGTATCACGATAGACCAACTTGTTGAAAGGTTTAGGGAGGGATTCTCATATCTCGACCTGAGCATAGGTCAGGGGAGAAATTACCTACCAAGGAGAAGTCGGTCGACTTCCCCACCAGGACATACGAGAGATAGACCTAAACCAACTCATCCCACTAAAGAGGCACGTATTATGCCCCAGGGCGAAATCCTCCCCCACATGGCCAAGGGTAAGAAGCCACTAAAGCGGGCCAGTATAAGACGGTGCGTTTTTTTGTGATGAAGAACACGCCTAGATCAGGAGTGTTCAAGCTGCACCACCTATAACCAAGGGTTTACAACGGCTAAGAGAGTTGAGACTATTGATTCAAGTGGTTGTTGGAGAACATTTTGCCATTGTAACTGTAACACCATGCTCAGGAGGTTCGGGCTGCCGAAGGGAAAGCAACCACAGTGCACTGATGTCCCCATGATGCTAGGATTAGCACAAGTTAAGGAGAGCAAACCGCAAGAAAGGGCGGAGAGCAAGAACAAGTCAGAAGTAACGATGAGTGTTGGTGAGTACGGCACCCGAGAGATTTGTTCTGGTGAGGCCATTTCAAGGCTCGTTGGCCTTCCCACCATAATGGCGGTGGAGTCAGCCGAATGGAAAGAAGTCTGAAACAACCCTTTGGTTCTCGCAGTGGGGCCAACAGAGATCCTTCATTAGCGGAGAGTCTATACCCACTAGGTTGAAGCTGGAGACAGTTGGTAAAGTTGCCATGAAGGTGGAAGGTTTGGTGGGGAAGTCCCACGCATGGTGCTTATCCAGTAGTCAAGTGACGTCAGGTTAGCCGGAGCATCCGATGGGAAATTTCAGCCCTTGATGGTGAAGGAGGCTTGCCCAATATCCATTACCACTAGGGGACGGCTGAAGCAGTCAAACGTGTTGAAGGGAGTTGGGCGTGAAGCGACAGACCAGGACAATTGCTAAAGACAATGTTATTAATGTAGGCATATTGGTAGGGAGGGAATTTACCTATACGAGTATCGTGTCTACGAGAAGTGTTATCAAGGAGGTGTGGGCCAGTACAGGACTCCAGCGGGGAACATGAAGAGGCAAAATACCAGCTCACTTCCCTGCGACCAAAGGGGAAAGGGGGGGGCTCTGGTATTACAGCGACGAGGTGTATGGTGATGCAGATTGGTGTGCACAAAGGCCGTCAAGGCGAAAGTTGGCATACCCGACAGTGGCCCGGTCCAAAAAATATGGGCCCGGATGTAGTGGGGAATAAAGGTGACCAGCCCCCCCCCCCGAACCCGAAGAAGTTCGAGATTACTTGAACCATGTGCAGTTCAGGGAGGGGCATAGGGGGTGCGACTCCCAGGGAAAACCCGGGCCACCCAACCTGCCCACTAATTAAAAGAGGGCACGGGGTCAGTTGAATTTTTGGGTGAACAGCCTACCGGAAAGGGGTCTGGTGGGGAAATATGATGATATTTTTTAGGAACAGCGGGCCCGGGGTTTCATCGAAAAGGCCCAATGCCAGCCCGGGGGAAAACACCATTATTTTCCCACACATGGCAGTCACCAAGGAGTGGTAAACCATCCCATCAAGTATCTTCAACGCAGCTCGCAGGCGAGTCCCCGGGCCATGTTGAACGACTGTCGCTCCAGGGCCCCCCCTGAGCAAAATTAGCAGTGGTTTTTTTGAGATTCAGGGCGGAAAATACCCCTATGCGCAAAAACATTGCAAAACCTTCCTACGTATTGGGGTTGCAGCCACAGGTAGGGCTACACAAGGTTCTTGTGGTGCTAACAGGGAGATGAAGCAAGGGTTGAACCTATAGATTCAGGGGAGTGGGTTTTTTTGGTGCCACTAGTTTACCATTCCCATTACAGGTACCATAGACTACCACCTTGGAACTGTAAAAACCCGCTTAAAGAATTCTGAAGACCCTATTTTTTTGTAGACAACTGCAGGGGACCCCCTCAGATAAAAAGGGTTTTTGATGGATATTTTCCGAAGGTCAATCAGGAAGCCTCCCCTAACGCCATTGAGAGAATGGGGTGACAAACAACCAACGTTGGGGGCATGGTGGAAATGACTAACTGGCTACTCTGCCGAGGGTAAATCGGTGTTGGGACAGAGTGGGAAGTCGGAAGGGCAGAATTAGGTAAAGAGGAAGCCTGATGGGGGGAAAGGGGAAGCTGACCAGGAGGTCTTTGCTGACAAAGGAGACTGCCCTTTGTCCCTTTGGTTGTTTACACCCCTCACCTTCGAGGGAGGATGCTAGACAACAGACCTGGGAGCTGAACCTAGGTTGGGAGACCCCCTGCCCGAAACAGTCTGCCAGGAGTGGATCTGGTTTAAAAAAGACCAGCGAATTGCCGAGTTCCAAATTCCCCCGGTCCATCGGGGGCACCGGGCGGGATAAATGACTTCACGTCTTTTTTTTGTGCCTCCTCCGGGGCCCAGGGGCAGTACGTATTTGGTGGGCCGGGGACCCAAATCAATCTGGGCACCAGTCGTGCGCGGGGACACCCCTGAAGGATGCTCGTCCCAAAGCTGAGCTCACGGCGATTTGTGGGGCAAGACTGGTAAGTACGTAAGGGGGTGTTAAGTAATCTGAGGGGGACACACACCCATTATGGGGCAGACTCGGGGTGGGCCCACAGTGGGGCCAGAAGACAGGTCTAAGCTCCCCTATGTCAGGAATTGGGGTAAAGGAGATACGGGAATACAGTCAACATCAACAATTCTGTATTGCCTACAGATCAAAACCCAGCCGACCTGATAACCGAGGGGTGACACACAGAAAGTTGAGTAAAAGCGAGCTTTGGTTCAAAGGCCCAGACTGGTTACCGGCAAGGGATTGCTGGCCGGAGCAGAAATTCGTGGAGACAATCGCAGCATAGTACATTTCGCGGGGAACACGACACTGAATTATTTGACCCCAGGCGCTACTCCTCGTGGAGAAAACTTATAGGAGTCACGGAAATGGTATTTCGATTCGTGAGGAAGCTGCATGACAAGGTAAGCCAGGGTCGACAGTTGTCTCTAGTGGGTCCCAGAGAATATTGGATAAGGCAGATACCAAAGGGGGAGGTTTCCAGGAGTGCTGGAAGTACTTGCGACCCGGCAGCAGGTTATGGCGTCAGGACGCGTGTCCAACGATGACGACTCAGGGAACAGCAAATTGGTTCACTCATTGGGATTGTTCCTAGATCATGGCGGGGCTAATAAGATGCAGGGGAAGAATACAAAACTCTGAGCTCAGCTATGGGGCCAAACATCCCGTGCTGCTGGGAAAGGAGGGATGGCGACAGAGCTATTGATACAAGATGCCCATCAGAGGACCTTACATGGGGGGTTTGGAG
Source organism: Cherax quadricarinatus (assembly GCF_026875155.1). Classification (NCBI taxonomy): domain Eukaryota; kingdom Metazoa; phylum Arthropoda; class Malacostraca; order Decapoda; family Parastacidae; genus Cherax; species Cherax quadricarinatus. The sequence goes on from NC_069405.1 coordinate 81,449,070, forward strand.
ATACCCTCACCTGCCTACGTCAGAATTACTGGGTACTGAAGGGTCGAGCTGCCGTCAAAAGGGTGCTAAAGAGTTGCACGGTCTGCCGGCGGTACGATGGAGGACCCTACCCTACCCAGGTCCACCACGCTGCCTCAGGAGCGGGTACATAGTGACAGGCCCTTTGAGACTGTAGGAATAGACTATACGGGGGCTATCACATTGAAGAACCCAGGAGACGTTAAGGAGGGCCCTCAGAAAGTATATGTCTGCCTGTTTACCTGTGCCACTACTCGAGCGGGTGCATTTGGAGTTGGAGAAGATATGACGAAGAGACTTTCGTGAAGTTGTTCAGGAGGTTTACTGCAATTCT
>NC_069405.1:81449921-81481796 GCF_026875155.1 Cherax quadricarinatus
GGGGTTGTCTCAGATCCTTAGTGCTTTACAGGCTATAAAAAAATTTGATACACCTCACCCCTTAGTCCTCCGTATCCAACTTTGGCTACGCCGCATCTTTACTAAGCATAAAGATATTGTTTTTTTGTGGGTCCCTGGTCATGTTGACGTACAGGGAAATGAACCAGGCAGACACTGCTGCGGGGTCAGCGAGTACATGACCTACCAGTTTCTTATAGAGGTTTTTCCCAGTACGGACTATTTTGCTGTAATATCTTCCCACCTTCACCCCCGTTGGCAACAACGTTGGTCTACTATGCTCGGCAACAAACTTCAGTCTATTAAACCGAGTATAGGTTACTGGCCGTCTTCTTATACCAGTGTCGGGGTTGGGAGACTACTCTCTCCCGTCTTCGCATTGCCATACTCGTCTTATCATGGATATCTCATGGAGAGGCGTCTTGCTCCTCTCTGTGAGAATTGCCAAGCTCCATTATCAGTCAGCCACATTCTGTTGGATGCCCCACTTTATCAACGAGCACGCAGAATTTACCTCTGTCGTCGTCTTCCCCCCGCTGCTCTCTCTTTACCTTCCCTTCTCGCTGATGGACCCACCTTTCATCCGGACTCTCTCATTGACTTTTTGACAACGACTGACTTACTTCACAAATTCTGATACTTTCAGCCCTTTCTACTTGAATCTCTTGCTACCCTCTACCCCCGTACTATCCCCTGCCCCGCTGTTTTCTGTAACCTGCTGATCATCCCCCCTCCCTTCTGCCATCCAATTCCCTTGCTTCCTTCCCTACCCTGCAGCGCTGTATAGCCCTTGTGGCTTAGCGCTTCTTTTTGATTATAATAATAATATAGATGGGGTTGTAGAGAAGTGAATGTTGCAGAGAGGTACATTTTGCCAGTGATATTGTGCTTTTGGGAGATTCTGAAGAGAAGTAATAAAAGTTAGTGGACAAATTTGAGTGGGTGTGTAAAACAAGGAAATTCAAAGTGAACATTGGAAACAGCAAAGAGATGAGGGTGACAAAATTTAGGTAATGAAAGATTGGATATTAGATTGGAAGTGAATGTATTCTGATACATATTTGGAAGTGGACTTGTCAGCAGATGGGTCTATGAAAGTTAGACGAACTATAAAACTGAAAAAGGAAAAAAGGCGATGGTGCTCTGAGGCACCTGTAGAGACAAAAGGGGAAAAGAGAGTATAGTGGTACTAACTCTTATATGGGTGTGAAATATCAGTTGTGAATGTTACAGCAAAGAGGCTGGAGGCAGTGGAGATGTCATGTCTGAGGGCAATGTGTGTAATGTGAATATTATGCAGAATTTGTAGCTTGGAGATAGGTGATGTAGGTTACTAAAAGTATCCAGAGCTGATGAAGGGGTTGTTGAGGTGGTTCAGAAAGACAAAAGAAAATAGGATTAATGGAGGGTGTATAAATCTGTAGTGGAGGGAAGGCAGGGTAGGAGTTGTCCTAGGAAAGGTTGGAGGGGAGGTAAAGGTGGTTTTGTATGTAAGGGGCTTGCTTCTCCAGCCAGCTAGCATTTGTGAACACATTAGGAATGGAATTATTATTATAATCAAAAAGAAGCGCTAAGCCACAAATTAGGAATGGAAGAAAGTGATTTTTATGACGTGCTGGTGTGAGCAAGGTAACATTTATGAAGGTGTTCAAGGAAAATGTTAAACCAGACTTGAGTCTTAGAGGTAAGAAATAGTGTCTGCACTGTGAAGGTGGGGGTGGGGATATTTGCATTTTTAAACTAGTATATGCATGCCTCTGGCAAGACAGTGATGGAGTGAGTGATGATGAAAGTGTTTCTTCTTTTCTGGGTCACCCTGCCTTGGCAGAAGACGGCTGGTATTGAAATATAGTACTGTACATATTTCACCTTGCATTCATAGGTTAGCAACCCGGGAGGATCATGCAGCACCTGGAGGAACATGTGGCATTCAGATTAGCTCTAAGGGAGCACAGGTTCAATTCTATGGATCAAAAGCCATTAACAGCTTCAATAAGTCCCTTGGGACTTATTCTTAAAATTTTCCCTCAAAAGTTCCTTGATGCCAGTGAGGACTTGTTCCTAGAAATCAGAAGTATCCTTCCCTCTTTGGATTGAACCTGAATACCTCCCATTCCTCCTGGTGCTTTTAGACCCCTAATGGTTTAGTTTTCTCTCTCCTTAAATTTAATACATAAAATTTCAAATTTTACATATCAGATGCTAAATAAAAGGATACAAAAAAATAGGTAAAAGAAAGTTTATACAATGGCTATTGTATATTCAAATATATAAAAAAGATACACATAATACATTCATTCACATAAATATACATTGTTGGGAATCACTAGCTGCTGCTATACACGTGACACTCATCAGTTAGGAACTTTATAGTCCTTGCTATGCTTTAACTACTTTAAAATAATATAGATAAGGAACCATTATTAGTGAGCTTAAGAAATGTTCCATAACAAGGTACTTGAGTAGCAACTTAACAAAATGCTGTAATTAATACAAGAGTTCACATAAACAGACGAGATATTTACAGGATGGCTTTCTTAACCTTTAGCACCTTATGGAGTGGGAATGGAAACTTAAAAGTTTATATTTGGCCCGTAATTGTTTGGCTGCCAACGTAAGCAGTGTGGGGGAATGTGAGGGTGCCTCCCCCATCTTGTATTTCCGAAGAGTGGCGAGGGGTGCAACAGCTACAAATGCATAGGCGGTGCCTGAGGAAACATGCCGGGGCCACCATTCATCAAAGGCATCATCATGGGCATTCGATTCTGCTGCCAGGGTCCACCCAGCCCATCTGGCCTCATATTGAACATATTGTTCCCTCCCCCTACAAAACCTTGATCATGGGGGTTGCCATTGCCTAGCCTTCCCAATGTTGAGATCCATGGCCCATTGCAGAGCCCAATTCCATGCGAACTATTCATCATTAATGAGTCTTGCTGGTTTATGACATGACCATTCCCAAACGTGGCATCAAAATTCTGGAAATTGTTCTGCATCATGTTCCTCATTCCAGGGAGTCCACTACCCATACTCATGAAGTTCTGCTGGCTGTTGCCCATCATCTGCTCTCGAGGGTCAGGACAGCTACCTAATCTGGGATTTATGCCATCAGCGAAGGACTGCGTGATCCTGGGGTCCATGTTAGTCGCACGTATATCTAGATGATCAGATACACTCCTAGGATCATTGGTGATCCGTGGATCCAATCGTGTGCTTGTAGAGATCATGATTGCCCTGGATGTGTTATGTCATCTCTAAAGTCCACACTGCTTGTTTTTATCAGTCTTGGGTCAGTCCTGGATGACCTTGGGTCTTCTGCAGAGTTGTCTTCTGTTTCTCTCTTGAGATCCTCGGGTGGCCGCATGTCGATATCTCCAGTACTCTGGAATCCCCGATCCAACAACTGGCGCAGATCGACATCAGAACTGCACAGAGGGAAGGATCTGTGGGCGTGGAGCGATTGGAAGATGGAGGGGAAGGCGGGGAAGGTTCTCCCAGAATGCTCAAAGGTGGAGTTACATCACATGAGGCTACAGTGGCAGCGCAAGTGGAAGGTGGTCTTGATGGTGGGTTAGAATGCGTGTTCTCCTCGACTGGAGTTAAACTGTTGATAAAGTCAGTATGTAAGTGGGGAGCCAAAAGGCGAGTTAAATGCTCTCTGATTCCATCGACGTCACCGCTACCATGCCCAAGCTTTGTAAGCAGATCTTCAGGGGGAGAGTCAGGTACGCTATCCAGGCAAGACAGAACCAGTTCTACTACGTGAGGATGATCCAAACCGTTCATTACAATGCCCTCTCCTTTTCGGAAAATCTTTCAGAGAGGGTGCCTCTTTACTTTTTGTGCTTGTTATCAAGCTCTTTAAAAATTCAAAGTTAGAGTTAACTTCTTTTACTTTCTTGGTGTGGTTCACAATTACTTTATCCTCAGGTGTGGATCTTCCTGAGGCTGGTGGTGTGTTGGTTTACTGGGGGGTCTTGGGTGGGTGTGTCTCGTGGATCATGTGGAGGGCTAAGTCGTGGATCTGACCGCTGGACAGTCCTTGGGTCTCTAGGATCTGCACCAACTCTTGGGTCTCTAGAGTCCCCACGAATATCACACATATCACGAGGAATACGACCATCTCTGGTGCTACGTGACTCACGAGGATCTCTTGGAGGAGTTCCCCTTCGTTCATTCACACTCTCAGTTTCACCTTTAATTCTTTAGCTGTCGGAGGAGTATTACGGCCTGTGATGGCATCCTCACTTTGTGCAACTTGTGCTGATCTTTTACGACTTTCCTGTGGTGGTGCCCACTGAGAAAGCATGCGACGTGGGACACCAACGGTTACCATCATGTCAATTAATTGGGCTCGTAGGGCTGTAGTGTCTGCCCGTCTTAACAACCGGAACAGATTCCTCTGCAGTATCTTGTGAAGGGACCGTACATTATGGTCAAACAGTGTTGGTGGTGGAGAAGCAACTTGCTTCTGTATAAGATTGGTGACAGACACCCAAAGGTCACGTTTGTAACAGGCGACGGTAATGAGAGCCCTCACAGCCACAATAAAGGCGGAGCCACCGACGTAAGGCGTCGTCACTAAGGCCTTTAGTGCATCTACACCTCTAGATACGATCTTGGGAGTCTGAGAAGCAAGCTCTGGAAACCGTGAAACATCAGACAACAGGTGGGCTACGAGTGCGGCCTCCAAGAAGCGAACAATGTGAACTATTAAGCCTTCTTTTCTGATGTGGCCAACATGCTTATGAGTTGTTCTGCCACGCTCTTGACAGCAGGCCAGGCGCCATTGAAGGTGGCCTCATCCAGATCACCGGTGGCCAGGAGCTGGAGGGCATGGCGGTATACATTGGCGAACACCCGTATGGTGCGCTTTACCACCACATGGTCAGGGTCAGCCAGTAGGTCTTGCAAACCACACACTAAATCTGGAGCACTCAGCATGGCTGCGTACTCCATCACGCTGCCTGGAAATGAATATGAAACTAGTTAATTACAACCTTTAATACCATCAGACGAATATAGTCAATTATATAATCAGATTAGCTAAGAACTGCAATGCAAAACAGGCAGGAACGCGCGTCTTTCCCTTTCCGGACCTAGTCTAAGGTTGGTTTACGGGCTATAAAACCTATCAGCTACCCAGGAGTTAATAAAGCTGCATGTAATCTGTTCACCAAAGATACTTCAATCTCAAAAAAAAAATAGGAATTAAAGTAAACTTTCATATATATACACAAACACTCCCATGTACAAAGCCTCCAGGCCTAGTCATGCACTTCAGTATTACTACGGCATTTTTTATGAAGAACAAGGGCTAAACCCGCATGGATCATACAGTGTTATACCATGGAACTGGCGCACATTAAAGATATACACACAAAAATCCAGTAAATGACCTTTCAGGAAAATGAAAAAGTAAATGCTGACTGGCATTCATAATATGAACTCAACTCCTCCTATTATACTATATATATAAAAAAAAAGTTAAATCCATGAGAGTTATATAACAATAACAAATTTCTCATCACTAACAATTTGGCAACAGGCGATAAGACGTAAAAAAAAAAAATTATTTGGCACAAACTACAGTTTATCATCAGAAATATTTAAAGGCCAAGTACTACAAACACTCGTTAATATGTCAATAATGTTTACGTATTGATGATTCACGCATAACAATGTTCACTGATTCACGCATAACAATCATGTTCACATTGATTCATACATAAACAATTGTGTTCATATGTATTGATGATTCACGCGTTACAATCAGCTTCACGTATACCTGGAGATTTACTAACTAGGTTCTCTGATAATTCACCACAAATTTCCAGTTACAATTTTATCACGGCAAACGATAAACCCGTCACAAACGTGAATGAATTTCACTGAAATACATCTCGATGATCTATTCAAATTATATTTAAAGGAAATGCCATAAAATTCAACCCAAGGAGAGGAGAGGTTGTCCCTTTACAAATAACTCTCACTTAGGGAAGGGGGGAGGGGAAAGAAAGCGGCTTCGGTCCGTCTGGATCATATTAAGTTGACAATGGTCAGAGTTGACCGAAAAATCCTTTAAAGTTTCCTCTCAGTGCAGGTCATTTGTGAATTGTAGCCTAGATGCTGTGTCATTCGTCAACGATCTAATACATCAGTAAATGGACATCATCCATCGCTCAGCAAATGTTGACGAGGTAATAACAATCTTCCTTATTTTACCTTCCTATTAAAATAATTAGTATTACATTCATGGAAAGCGGCAAACCCAGAGGCTCAAGAGCCTGAGACACAGGAGTGAATCAGTATTGATCCTAGGCGAGTGAGATCTCCATTAGTATTCAAGATGGAGTGCAAAAATTCGCTGGGGCTATACAGAACCTGGGAAATTTGTGCTGAGCAAACATTCCAGCAGCGAAAGTAAGCCAAGGCGGCTATCTTCACCCAGAATAAGTTATCTTCACTCAAGATAAAGTACTGCGGTCCCAGTTATGTAAACTACAGCTGGGAAAAGAGAAAGAGAAAGAGAAAGAGAGAAAGAGAGAGAGAGAGAGAGAGAGAGAGAGAGAGAGAGAGAGAGAGAGAGAGAGAGAAATTTAGAAAATGTGTATAGTGTGTAAGGACACACGAGCCACGGGGGTTGGAAATCTTTAGCTCAAGCACTGAGAAGTGTGAAAGTACTTGAGCTAAAGATTGTCTTGCATTAAGATCGCCTGTCTGCGTTTGTAATATATAAATAAATATATATAATTACATACACGTAAGTACGTACGTACACACATACATATTTAAGCACTGGCACAAATTTACTCGACTGAGTATTTATTCATTTCAGTAAATTCAGTACCCGACCAGCTGGGCTGTGGTTCGTGCGTTCAATTACAAGCGACCGAGAGTAACAGCCTGGTTTATCAGGCTCCGATCTATCACGAGGCCTGATCATGGACCGGGCCGCAGGGGCGTTGACCCCCAACACCAGGTATACTCGCGCTTTCTAGCAACTATAGATGTGGTAAGGTTACAAGCGTGACAAACTCAAATTTAATGGCGAAATGAAACGTGCTTAAGCAACAATAACTGTGAAAGTCACTATAAACTACCAAACACGATACACAACATTACTGTAATGGTAGTACATCACCGAGTCGAAGATCCCGCATCCCAGACCGACACAGTTTATGACTAGTCTCAGTTTGTGAGCTAATTTATTAAAAGAAATAGCCAGATCATGATAATTCCGATATATGATCCTTAGACGACGAAATAACTTTGGAAAGTCGACCGTAAATCCATTTCAATATTCAGGGGAAATATGATCACCAGGACAATTAAGTCCCAGGTTTTGAATCATGGGGAAGCGCTAAAACCCGTTGAGGTTTATACACTACACACCGCCTGAGTTCTGGAAAATCAGGTTCATTCCAGATAAAGTCAAGAATCGATTCCTTGAATCAAGAGCCTGTCACCAGCTTCAAGGTATTCGTCCCCCCCCCCCCCACTTCTCCCTTTCCTTGGTCTTAGTTAAACTTCAAAGATTTGAGAGAACACCCAACTAGTGCAGACTGCAACACCTGACATATATCAGTGACATTACCAGCAAATAACGAAAACTAGTCGAGAGCAACTTAGCCTGCATAGATCACCGAAGATTTACTATACAGACAAGCACGTACAACATATGTACAACGTTAGAAAACTTTAATGGGTGATACGTTTCGCTCACCAGGCCCTAGTGTGCAAAACTATCGTCGTTTAAGTTTACTAACGTTGCATCATTTACAGGCTTGACACCAGGATAAAAAGCACAGAAACCCCAGGACAGTATATTATGTCTAGTCACGCACACCACATTCCCTGGAGTAGAGATTTTATTATGCTTTACATCAATAAATGTATTCTAGCGAGGCTAGGGTGTGACCATGACTACCCCCCACTCATCACCCTCTCCATGTTATGTTATCTTACCAATACCATAACAAGCATTAAACAAACATAGGGTCATGTAGTACCTGGGAAATGGGAAACTATCAAGTTCGACCCAGGGGAAGAGAGGATGCCTGGTTCCTTGGATCACTGAAACAGCATCTGGACAAGGGTTGCTCATCAGGTTTGATTCGGGATTGAAAAAAAAAGACAAGCTAAACCCGTGTGGTTCCAGGAAAGGGAGGGATGGCTCCAATTCTTTGGAGTAAGAACATTTCACAGGCATCAAGGTGCCTCCTACAAGGGAAAGGAATGACAAACCTAGTCTAGTTTACCAGGAATCTTAAATACGAAAATTTAAGCCGGGAAAATAAAGAGGAAAAAGACTGAAGGCAATCATAATAAGTTTAGATATATAATCAAGTCAGACGTTATAAACAACCGGTGAGAGGATAGCTTCCCATCCTAGAGGAACTGGTCCACAATCTGCACACACAAATCACTCCCTACGAAAGCAAAAGACTTGGCAGGGGGTTTGCAACATACCCCCAATGAAAAGTAGGGGCTCCATTAGTACATTAAAACTAACAAGTGGCGGAGCCCAAGACTGTTCAACAGCCTCCCACCAACTATAAGGGGAATTCCCTGGTTGCAGTCAAGAGGGAGCTGGACAGATACCTAAAGTCAGTGCTGTATCAGCCGGACTGGGGTTCGTACGCGGGACTACGTGCGGCAGCAGAAAACACCCTTTTTTTTGATCAGATCCTGGTCCACGGGAGGCCTGATCACGGACCGGGCCGTGAAGGCGTTGATTCCGGAATACCCTTCGGGTAGGTAGGCCCAGGAACTAGACATGGAGGGGAAGGGGAGACAGACGGGCACACACAGGGAGATGATAGTAATACCTTCTTTGTGAGCGCCAGCAAGGTGCCACCATCATAATGAGCGCCGCAAGGTGCCACCATCATAGTGAGTGCCAGAAAGGGTGCCACCATCATAGTGAGCGCCAGCAAGGTGCCACCATCATAGTGAGTGCCAGCAAGGTGCCACCTAAATAGTGAGTCCCAGCAAGGTGCCACCATCATATTTGAGTGCCAGCAAGGTGCCCACCATCATAGTGAGCGCCAGCAAGGTGCCACATCATAGTAAGCGCCAGAAAGGGTTTGCCACCATCATAGTGAGCGCCAGCAAAGGTGCCACCATCATAGTGAGCGCCAGCAAGGTGCCACCATCATAGTGAGCGCCAGAAAGGTGCCCCCAAATAAGAAAGGGCGCCAGCAAGGTGCCACCATCATAGAAAGCGCCAGCAAGGTGCCACCATCATAGTGAGCGCTAGCAAGGTCCCACCATCATAGTGAGCGCCAGCAAGGTGCCACCATCATAGTGAGCGCCAGAAAAGGTGCCACCATCATAGTGAGCGCCAGCAAGGTGCCACCATATAGTGAGCGCCAGCAAGGTGCCACCTCATAGTGAGCGCCAGCAAGGTTTCCACCATCATAGTGAGCGCCAGCAAGGTGCCACCATCATAGTGAGCGCCAGCAAGGGGTGCCACCATCATAGTGAGCGCCAGCAAGTGCCACCATCATAGTGAGCGCCACAAGGTGCCACCATCCATAGTGAGCGCCAGCAAGGTGCCACCATCATAGTGAGCGCCAGCAAGGTGCCACCATATAGTGAGCGCCGAAAGGGGTGCCACCATCATAGTGAGCGCCAGCAAGGTGCCACCATCATAGTGAGCGCCAGAAAGGGGTGCCACCATCATAGTGAGCGCCAGCAAGGTGTCCCCATCATAGTGAGCGCCAGCAAGGTGCCACCATCATAGTGAGTGCCAGAAAGGTGCCACCATCATAGTGAGCGCCAGCAAGGTGCCACCATCATAGTGAGCGCCAGCAAGGTGCCACCATCATAGTGAGCGCCAGCAAGGTGCCACCATCATAGTGAGCGCCGCAAGGTGCCACCATCATAGTGAGCGCCAGCAAGGTGCCACCATCATAGTAAGCGCCAGCAAGGTGCCACCTCTAGTGAGCGCCAGCAAGGTGCCACCATCATAGTGAGCGCCAGCAAGGTGCCACCATCATAGTGAGCGCCAGCAAGGTGCCACCATCATAGTGAGCGCCAGCAAGGTTGCCACCATCATAGTAAGCGCCAGCAAGGTGCCACCACATAGTGAGCGCCGGGCAAGGTGCCACCATCATAGTGAGCGCCAGCAAGGTGCCACCATCATAGTAAGCGCCAGCAAGGTGCCACCATCATAGTGAGCGCCAGCAAGGTGCCACCATCATAGTGAGCGCCAGCAAGGTGCCACCATCATAGTAAGCGCCAGCAAGGTGCCACCATCATATTTGGCGCCAGCAAGGTGCCCCATCATAGCGCCAGCAAGGTGCCACCATCATAGTGCCAGCAAGGTGCCACCATCATAGCGCCAGCAAGGTGCCACCATCATAGCGCCAACAAGGTGCCACCATCATAGCGCCAGCAAGGTGCCACCATCATAGAGCCAGCAAGGTGCCACCATCATAGCGCCAGCAAGGTGCCACCATCATAGCGCCAGCAAGGTGCCACCATCATAGCCCCCAGCAAAGGTGCCCCCAAATCATAGCGCCAGCAAGGTGCCACCATCATAGCGCCAGCAAGGTGCCACCATCATAGCACCAGCAAGGTGCCACCATCATAGCGCCAGCAAGGTGCCATCATCATAGCGCCAGCAAGGTGCCACCATCATAGCGCCAACAAAGTGCCACCATCATAGTGCCAGCAAGGTGCCACCATCATAGCGCCGGGCAAGGTGCCACCACATAGCGCCAACAAGGTGCCACCATCATAGTGCCAGCAAGGTGCCACCATCATAGCGCCAGCAAGGTGCCATCATAGCGCCAAGGTGCCACCATAGTGCCAGCAAGGTGCCACCATCATAGCGCCAACAAGGTGCCACCATCATAGTGCCAGCAAGGTGCCACCATCATAGCGCCAGCAAGGTGCCACCATCATAGCACCAGCAAGGTGCCACCATCATAGCGCCAGCAAGGTGCCACCATCATAGTGCCAGCAAGGTGCCACCATCATAGTGCCAGCAAGGTGCCACCATCATGGACAGGGCGAAAAAAATAGACAATGCTAACAATTTTTGTTATAGAAGCTTCAGGTTACATTACTGAAGCTTCAGGTTACATTACTGAAGCTTCAGGTTACATTACCATCATATTAGAAAATATTCACTGGAGTAAAGCTAATATCAAAACATTATGTGGATGTTATATTTGATGTTTGAGTAGCGAGTGAGTGTCATGACACTTTAATGGTGACTCCCTTCCATACAAGTTTCTACATTATCGTGCCTACGTAAGGTGAGATATAATAATTAATTATTGAAATAAAGTAATAATAGCAGCGGCAGCAGTGGTGGTGGCAGCGGCAGTGGTGGTAGTGGCAGCGGCAGCAGTGGTGGTGGCAGCGGCAGCAGTGGTGGTAGTGGCAGCGGCAGCAGTGGTGGTGGCAGCGGCAGTGGTGGTAGTGGCAGCGGCAGCAGTGGTGGTGGCAGCGGCAGTGGTGGTAGTGGCAGCGGCAGCAGTGGTGGTGGCAGCGGCAGTGGTGGTAGTGGCAGCGGCAGCAGTGGTGGTGCAGCGGCAGTGGTGGTAGTGGCAGCGGCAGCAGTGGTTGGTGGCAGCGGCAGTGGTGGTAGTGGCAGCGGCAGCAGTGGTGGTGGCAGCGGCAGTGGTGGAGTGGCAGCGGCAAGCAGTGGTGGTGGCAGCGGCAGTGGTGTAGTGGCAGCGGCAGCAGTGGTGGTGGCAGCGGCAGTGGTGGTAGTGGCAGCGGCAGTAGTGGTGGTGGCAGCGGCATGTGTGGTAGTGGCAGCGGCAGCAGTGGTGTGTGCAGCGGCAGTGGTGGTAGTGGGCAGCGGCAGCAGTGGTGGTGGCAGCGGCAGGGTGGTAGTGGCAGCGGCAGCAGTTGGTGGTGGTAGTGGCCGGCAGCAGTGTGGGGGGGGGCAGCGGTGCAGTGGTGGTAGTGGCAGCGGCAGTGGTGGTGGTGATGGTGGGTGATGGGTGGTGTGGTGGTGGTGGTGGGTGATGGTGGGTGATGGGTGGTGGTGGTGGTGGTGATGGTGGTGATGGGTGGTGGTGGTGGTGGCAGCAGCAGCAGCAGTAGTAGTAGTGGTACTGGTGGTGGTGTGTGGTGGCAGCAGCAGCAGTAGTAGTTGTGGTACTGGTGGTGGTGGTGGCAGCATGTAGTAGTAGTGGTACTGGTGGTGGGTGGTGGTGGCGGCAGCAGCAGCAGTAGTAGTACTGGTGGTGGGTGGTGGTGGCGGCAGCAGCAGCAGTAGTAGTACTGGTGGTGGTGGTGGCAGCAGCAGTAGTAGTACTGGTGTGGTGGTGGCAGCAGCAGTAGTAGTGGTGGTGGTGGTGGTGGCGGCGGCGGCGGGGCGGCGGCAGCAGCGGCGGCAGCAGCAGCAGCAGCAGCAGTAGTAGTAGTAGTGGTGGTGGTACTGGTGGTGGTGGCGGCGACAGTAGTAGTAGTGGTACTGGTGGTGGCTGCGGCAGCAGTAGTAGTAGTGGTACTGGTGGTGGTGGTGGTGGTGGCGGCGGCGGCAGCAGCAGTAGTAGTAGTGGTACTGGTGGTGGGTGGTGAGTGGGAGCAGCAGCAGTAGTATAGTGGTGGTACTGGTGGTGGTGGTGGTGGCGGTGGTGGGTGGTGTGGTGGCGGCAGTAATAGTGGTGGTGGTGGTGGGTGGTGGTGGCGGCAGCGAGCAGTAGTAGTGGTACTGGTGGTGGTGGCGGCAGCAAGCAGTAGTAGTAGTAGTGGTACTGGTGGTGTGTAGGTGGTGGTTGGTGGCAGCAGTAGTAGTAGTAGTGGTACTGGTGGTGGTAGGTGGTGGTGGTGGCAGCAGTAGTAGTAGTAGTGGTACTGGTGGTGGTAGGGTGGTGGTGGTGGCAGCAGTAGTAGTAGTGGTACTGGTGGTGGTGAGTGGTGGTGGTGGTGGTGTGGCGGCGGCGGCGGCAGCAGCAGCGGGAGTAGTAGTGGTACTGGTGGTGGTGGGTGTGTGGGGAAGCAGCAGCAGTAGTAGTGGCTGGTGGTGGTGGTGGTGGTGGTGGTGGGTGGTGGTGGTGTGGTGGGTGGTGGTGGTGGCGGCGGCGGCGGCAGCAGCAGCAGCAGCAGCAGCAGCAGCAGTCAGTAGTAGTAGTAGTAGTAGTAGTAGTAGTAGTAGTATTGGTACTGGTGGGTGGTTGTGGGTGGTGGGTGGTGGGTGGGTGGTGGTAGTGGTGGGTGGTGGTAGTGGTGGGTGGTGGTTGGTGGTGGGGGGTGGGGGTGGTGGTGGGTGGTGGTGGTGAGTGGTGGTGGTGGGTGGTGGTGGTGGCAAGAGCAAAACAGTAGTAGCAACAGCCCCAGTAGTGCCAGAAGCAGCAATGGCAACAGACCTGACAGCAACAGCAGATGAGAAAATGTTCGCAAAAAAAAAACAGCAGTGATAACAGTAGCGGCAGCAGCAGCAGGTGGAGAAACAGCGGTAGTGATGGTACCAAGATGCCAAGCAAGTACTCTGAGTGTGGGCTCCAAGCCAGTGGGTGACAGCATGGAATCAGCAGTGGCAGCACAGCTCCACTAACGCACTCCAACCCACACCCAAAAACCCATTATAAGTCATTCACCCACATGCTACAACAAAATTATGACGAAAGGGAAAAGTTCCCAGCAAGTTGGGCAAAAAAGAACAAATGAAGGGAAAAAATGCTTGGTCCTTATTGAGGCAAGCCGCTCAAACCTCATACCACCACCACACAAGTGACCCAAGCCAGTCGACTGAATCACTTCGTTTCAGTACATACCGAGTCAGTAAGATCGAACCTTTACCACACCTGATAGTGAATAATCCACACTGGTTTCCCACAATGTATATTTTTAATTACATAAAAATATTTAAACTGTCAAGGAGATACATAGTAAAAATTCCCTCTCGCTGCTCAATGGTCATTAAGTGCACTTACCAGAATGATACTGACGTCGGTACACAGCACGGTGTTTTAAGGTGGACCTGACAATGTGATGAAGAGACTGACGTGTCACCTTTTGTTGTAAAAAAGTGTCAGAGAGAGGAAGGAGGGAGGGAGGGAGAGGAAGGGGGGAGGAAGGGGGAAAAGGAGGGAGAGGAAGGAGGGAGGGAGGGAGATGGAAGGGGGGAGAGGAAGGAGGGAGGGAGGGAGAGGAAGGAGGGAGGAGGGAGAGGAAGGAGAGAGGGAAGGGGGGAGGGAGGGAGAGGAAGGAGAGAGGAAGGAGGGAGGGAGAAAAAGGAGAGAGAGGAAGAGAGAAATATGACAGGACGCAAGTGAATCAAGGCCCGTCAAAGATCCTCGCAAAAACCAAACCAAACTTTGAACTTTGCAAACACCCACTTACAGTTGTTACCTGGTAAAAAGGAATCCTCCCTTATATACGGACAAATTAAATCCCAATAATTAATCCGGAAAAATCATAGACGAGGCCTGTTTATTATTTTAATATTCCTAAAAGATGACAAAAGGGAACCATTCAGATAATATTTAATGTTTTGGGGAACAGGGAAGCATCAGATGCGTCACCAAGACGGCAGATGGAAATTCCCCCGGATCAACTACCTCACAGCGACAAGGATCTTCCTGAATATATTAGGAAAGCTCACTAGTTAACTAAGCAACATGGGTCAGCCCACTAGCAATGTGGGGCGGTCACTGCAACGGGGTCATTCACTAGCAACATGGGCAGTCACTAGCACATGGCGTCACTAGCAACATGGGGTCAGTCACTAGCAACATGGGTCAGCCCACTAGCAATGTGGGGCGGTCACTAGCAACGTGGGTCAGTCACTAGCAACGAGGGGCGGTCATAGCAATTGGGTCGGTCACTAAACGTGGGTCAGTCACTAGCAACGTGGGTCAGTCACTAGCAACGGGGGTCGGTCATAGCAACGGGGGTCGGTCACTAGCACACGGGTCGGTAAATTAGTAAACGTGGGTGGGTCATTAGTAACTGGTAGGTCACTAGCAACGTGGCGGTCACTTAGCAACGTGGGTCGGTCATTAGTAACGTGGGTCGGTCACTAGCAACGGGTCGATCATTAGTAACGTGGGTGGGCACTAGCAACGTGGGTCGGTCATTAGTAACGTGGGTCGGTCATTAGTAACGTGGGTCGGTCACTAGCAACACGGGTCATAGCAACGTGGTCGTCATTAGTAACGTGGTCGGTCATTAGTAACGTGGGTGGGTCACTACAAGTGGACGGTCCTAGCAACACGGTCGGTCACTAGTAACATGCAGATTGCCAATATGGTTCTACTGTACTAATGCAATGGTCCCAAATCTGCACTCACAAATCACCCCCTACGAAAACAACGGGTAGGCGACGGAGCAATATACCCCAAATGACAAGCAGGGGTGGTGCGAGTATACAGTGAACACAATTAAAGTGCAATCTCCCCTTTATACAAAAGGTGGTTTAACAATAGGCCCCCTAGCTGTCTTAGAGAGGCAACTGGATAGGTTTCAAAGTCGGTTCCAGACCCACCCGGGCTGTCGTTCGTACGTGGAACTGCGAACGACCAACACTAACGCTTCCCTTGATAAGGCCTTGAGCCACCGGCAGGCCTGGTTATGGACCGGCCGCGGCAGCGTTGACCCCGGAACACCTCCGGATGAAGTGGTGGTTCGTTGTCATGAGTTAACTGGTATTGTGGGGTGGTTGTCACGCAAGTTCATCATGGCGCGAGTGGTCATCATGCGCACCAGTGACTCAAAAACTCATATTAATACTTACTATACATCATTATCTGTCAATTTAGATCAGTGGTCACCTACACACTGCACATCACAACTTGCTGGGGACAGTCTCCGCTCACACCCCAGCTACTACTAATAACGCTCACTAAATTCCTACCTAATGAGCCTTTTCATACTTACTCTTAAAACTTTTTGTAAATGCTTGCACCACTATCTTTTTCATTGTACTTTTGACGTCCGTGCCCTTATTTGCGCACTTGGGTTTTTGGTATAGAGCTTAAATTTTATACGTAGTGATCATGTCCTCCCACGTTCGCCTAATTATTATAATGGTCATACAGCTCACGTCTCTAATGTTTAATTACGGTTCAATTATTTTAGCACTACATCTTAGCGTAGACCTAGTTATTATAATAAAAAAAGAAGCGCTAAACCACAAGGGCTATATACAGCTGGCAGGCCTAGTTGTTTTTGGGAACCTCATTGTTTCTTGAATGTAAACAGGTCAGGGTTTAATGTTAGTGCTCCATACATATGAAAGGTTTGTTTACTAGTCATAAACAATGCCGTGAAGCACAGTGCTGCTACATGAATGTAGTACTCTCCTAGTCTCGCCTCTTAAGTATTCGTACCGGGGTCGCTCATTCCTAGTCTTGTGGACCATCTCAAGCCCATCTTTAAAGCTGCCTCCCTCACCCGGGGTCATGGTACTTTTTAGCCAGAAGCAATATTCAGACATCGTGCACCCACCTCTCATCGTCCGCACGTCTCATCTTTCCTATCTACTGTCACTATTTGGGTTTATAGTAAAGTCATGATCTCCCCTCTGGTGCTATCCTGAAATATAATCAACTCGGTTCTGCTTAGCCTCCCATAATATAGCCTTTACCTCGTAGGCTAATTTCTGCGAATCCGTGAACTTTCTTCTTTACTGCCAGCTTCATCGAGCTGTTTTTGCTCGCGGACAGCAGTCCTACACAAATCAAATTGGCAAACCCCAGCCCTTTCTAAACATCTATGTGGCTCATCTGAATGCCAACTTTTAAGTCACCCTAGTTATGACTGCTCGTGTGCTAGTGCTTGGCAGAGTGCTGACCTCATGGCATTAATGACACACCCTACCCCTTAGTTGGTCACCGTCAAATTACCAGTACTGAATTTAAATTAGTGAACACTTCAATCTCCGGTTTTTGTTTTCAACTCGTTCACCAAAACATTTAACGAACATTCGTAACTTATCAATCACAAAAAGCACTAACCCGGGGTGGGGTAACCAGCTCTCTGGGTGTTAAGGTAAACAGAAGGGCGTCGGGTTTAATTATAAAACCAAAACAGTGGGAAACGTCATAATTGATAAAAATCACCTTGTCTGTTAAAACAAAGTAATCATGCATCAAGCTTAGCAAAGAAATGCAGCCAGTGTGAGGGCATCAGGGCATAAACGTGTGAGGGGATCAGGGCAATAAACCAGGAGGGCACCAAGGCATAAGCCAGTGTGAGGGCATCAGGGCATAAACCAGTGTGAGGGGATCAGGGCATAAACCAGTGTGAGGGCATCAGGACATAAACCAGTGTGAGGGCATCAGGGGATAAACCAGTGCGAGGGTATCAGGGCATAAACCAGTGTGAGGGCATCAGGGCATAAACCAGATATCAGGGCATAAATTAGCGAGAGCATGAGCAAGTAAGACATGGTGAGGTTATCAGGGAGTAAGACATGGGGGAGGTATCAGGGACTAAGACATGGTGAGGTTATCAGGGAGTAAGACAGGGTGGGTTAACAGGGAGTAAGACATGGTGAGGTTAAACAGGGAGTAAGAAATGGTGAGGTTATCAGGTAGTAAGACATGGTGAGGTTATCAGGGAGTAAGACAGGGTGAGGTTAACAGGGTGAGGTTAACAAAGGGAGTAAGACATGGTGAGGTTATCGGGATAAGACAGGGTGAGGTTATCAGGGAGTAAGACAGGGTGAGGTTATCAGGGGGTAAGACAGGGTGAGGTAAAAGGAGTAAGACATGGTGAGGTATCAGGAAGTAAGACAGGGGGAGGTTATCAGGGAGTAAGACATGGTGAGGTTATCAGGGAGTAAGACAGGTGAGGTTATCAGGGAAATAAGACATGGTGAGGTTAACAGGGGGTAAGACATGGTGAGGTTATCAGGGAGGGAAGACATGGTGAGGTTTTTCAGGGAGTAAGACATGGTGAGGTTATCAGGGGGTAAGACATGGTGGGTTATCAGAAAGTAAGACAGGGTGAGGTTATCAGGGAGTAAGACGGGGTGAGGTTAAACAGGGAGTAAGACAGGGGGATTTTTCAGGGAGTAAGACAGGTGAGGTTATCAGGGAGTAAGACAGGTGAGGTTGGGCAGGGTGAGATTATCAGGGAGTAAGAAAAGGGTGAGGTTAAAAAGGGAGTAAGACATGGTGAGGTTATCAGGGAGTAAGACATGGTGAGGTTATCAGGGAGTAAGGACATGGGTGAGTTATCAGGGAGTAAGACATGGTGAGGTTATCAGGGAATAAGACATGGTGAAAGGTTATCAGGGAGGGAAGTCAGGGTTTAGGTTATCAGGGAGTAAGACATGGTGAGGTTATCAGGGAGTAAGACAGTGAGGTTATCAGGGAGTAAGACATGCTGAGGTTATCAGGGAGTAAGACGGTGGTGAGGTTATCAGGGAGTAAGAGAGGGTGGTGAGGTTATCAGGGAGTAAGACAGGGTGAGGGTTTTCAGGGAGTAAGAGAGGGTGGTGAGGTTATCAGGGAGTAAGACAGGGTGAGGTTATCAGGGAGTAAGACATGGTGAGGTTTTCAGGGAGTAAGACATGGTGAGGTTATCAGGTAGTAAGACAGGGTGAGGTTATCAGGGAGTAAGACAGGGTGAGGTTATCAGGGAGTAAGACAGGGAGTGGTGAATGGGTGAGATTATCAGGGGGTAAGACAGGTGAGGTTATCAGGGAGTAAGACATGGTGAGGTTATCAGGAGTAAGACATGGTGAGGTTATCAGGGGGTAAGACATGGTGAGGTTTTCAGGGAGTAAGACATGGTGAGGTTTTCAGGGAGTAAGACAAGGTGAGGTTATCAGGGAGTAAGACATGGTGAGGTTATCAGGGTAAGAAAATGGTGAGGTTATCAGGGAGTAAGACAGGGTGAGGTATCAGGGAGTAAGGGCGGTTGGGAGGTTATCAGGGAGTAAGAGAGGGTGGTGAGGTTATCAGGGAGTAAGACAGGGTGATGTTATCAGGGAGTAAGACATGGTGAGGTTATCAGGGAGTAATACAGGGTGAGGTTATCAGTAGTAAGAGAGGATGAGGTTATCAGGGAGTAAGACAGGGTGAGGTTATCAGGGAGTAAGACAGGGTGAGGTTATCAGGGAGTAAGACAGGGTGAGGTTATCAGGGAGTAAGACAGGTGAGGTTATCAGGGGGTAAGACAGGGTGAGGTTATCAGGGAGTAAGACATGGTGAGGTTATCGGGAGTTAAAACAGGGTGAGGTTATCAGGGAGTAAGACATGGTGAGGTTATCAGGGAGTAAGACGGTGGTGAGGTTATCAGGGAGTAAGAGAGGGTGGTGAGGTTATCAGGGAGTAAGACAGGGTGATGTTATCAGGGAGTAAGACAGGGTGAGGTTATCAGGGAGTAAGAGGAGGATGAGGTTAACAGGGAGTAAGACATGGTGAGGGTTTTCAGGAGTAAGACAGGGTGAGGTTATCAGGGAGTAAGACAGGGGGAGGTTATCAGGGAGTAAGACAGGGTGAGTTATCAGGGAGTAAGACAGGGTGAGGTTATCAGGGAGTAAGACAGGGTGAGGTTATCAGGGAGTAAGACAGGGTGGGTTATCAGGGAGTAAGACAGGGTGAGGTTATCAGGAGTAAAACAGGGTGAGGTTATCAGGAGTAAGACAGGGTGAGGTTATCAGGGAGTTTAAAACATGGTGAGGTTATCAAGGAGTAAGACAAGGTGAGGTTATCAGCGAGTAAGACAGGGTGAGGTTAACAGGGAGTAAGACAGGTAAGGTTAACAGGGAGTAAAAACAGGGTGAGGTTATCAGGGAGTAAGACAGGGGGGAGGGTTTAAAAGGGAGTAAGACAGGGTAAGTTAACAGGGAGTAAGACAGGTTTAGGTTATCAGGTAGCAAGACAAAGGGGAGGTTAACAGGGGGTAAGACAGGGCGAGGTTATCGGTAGTAAGACAGGGTGAGGTTAACAGGGAAAAGACAGGTGAGGTTTTAAAAGGGAGTAAGACAGGGTGAGGTTAACAGGGAGTAAGCAGGGAGAGGTTAACAGGGGGTAAGACAGGGTGAGGTTATCAGGGAGTAAGACTTTGGGGAGGTTATCAGGGAGTAAGACAGGGTGAGGTTATCAGGGAGTAAGACAGGGTTAGGGTTATCCAGGGAGTAAGACAGGTGAGGTTAACAGGGAGTAGACAAGGTGAGGTTATCAGGAGTAAGACAGGGTGAGGTTATCAGGGAGTAAGACAAGTGAGGGTTTTCGGGAGTAAGACAAGGTGAGGTATCAGGGAGTAAGACATGTTTAGGTTATCAGGGAGTAGGACAATGTGAGGTTATCAGGGAGTAAGGACGGGTGAGGTTATCCCGGGAGTAAGACAAGGTGAGGTTATCAGGGAGTAAGACAAGGGGAGGTTATCAGGGAGTAGACAAGTGAGGTTTCAGGGAGTAAGACAGGGTTTGAGTTTGAGGGAGTAAGGGCATGGTGAGGGTTACAGGGAGAAGCGGGTGAGGTTTCGGGAGTAGACATGGTGAGGTTACAGGGAGTAAGACATGGTGAGGTTACAGGGAGTAAGAAGGGTGGGTTATCAGGGAGTAAGGAAGGGGTGAGGTTATCAGGGAGTAAGAATGGTGAGGTTATCAGGGAGAAGACAGGGTGAGGTTAAGGGAGAAAACTGGTGGTATCAGGGAGTAAGACAGGTGGAGGTTTCAGGGGGGTAAGACATGGTGAGGTTATCAGGGGGTAAGATGGTGAGGTTACGGGAGTAAGACATGGTGAGGTTTTAGGGAGGGAAGACAGGGTGGGTTACAGGGGTAAGACTGGTGAGGTTTATCAGGGAGTAAGACAGGTGAGGTTATCAGGGAGTAAGACATGTGAGGTTATCAGGAGTAGAGCATGGTGAGGTTATCAGGGAGTAAGACCATGGTGAGGTTATCAGGGAGTAAGACAGGGTGAGGTTAACAGGGAGTAAGACATGGTGAGGTTATCAGGGAGTAAGACAGGGTGAGGTTAACAGGGCTTGAAGAGGGTAGGAATAAAAATTACTCGGGAAACTCTAAGAGGTGTTTGGGGTGTGAGCGCAGGTGGTCCACTCCCTTGATTACCAGGGAGAGTCTGTATGGGGCAAACATGTAAGTGGGGGAAAAGTGATATGTGCAAATACAGTCATGCGGGTAGCGTTCCCACAAACCAGCAGTGATAAAATGAAGCTCTCTTACACTACAATACGGTTTACAGAACGCTAGTTGGTCAACCGCCAGAAACCCAAAAACGTAGCCAGGTAAACTGCAAGACGACTCGCCTGCACGTTCAAGCTGCCATTCTTCCTAGTCCTGGTGTAACTCACACTAGTTCTCCTCCCCTTTTCCTCTACTTATTATCCCTTTTCAATTTTATTTTTCTACCTTTTCTCTAAATAATTTCCCTTCACTAATTCAAATGTAATTTCACTAAACTTGCATTTCTAAAACTTAAAATTAACATCCTGGGCTGATCTCACTAAATGTTCCTAGGGATTTAATACTCACCTGCCATGATTCAACCCCCACCCTTCCTTGATTTTTCTCTCGATGTTTGTAGGGGCTCGAGTCTATTCCCGGGACCGCGCTCATCACTAATATTATCTCAATATTCTTGACGTCATGACCATATCAACATACTCCTAAAACTGTGTACAGAATCTGCTCGACACTCTATCATTCCTCTAAATAGACAGGAACTAGCGTCATCTGACGTGGCTGACTCGTATCTCGAGTGACAGCCATATCTACCCATCAATAGTCTCTCTCTTTACATTTGCAATGCCATTATTGTAAACACAAAATCCAAGTGTACTAAATGCACGATATAATTAAAATATGTATGTTTGTAAATATAGTCCACGTACTCATACGGTTTATTTTCAGGCAAATGTCTCTTCTTACATCGATTTGATATTAGTTAGGTTAGGTTCGTTAAGGAATATCGTCTGTATTAAACAAATTATAACATACGTTGCAAGGAGCAATATTACAATGCATGCTAAAAAAAAAAAGAAAAAAAAGTGGTGCCCTTGGTGGGTTCTCGTTCTCTGGTGCCGAGTTTTTGCTATGTTGTCTATGTTGAATCCTCGTTTTAATTATCCCTCACGTGCGTTACCAGTTTAATGTCAACATAAATATAACTCATTACATCAAACCTAATTATGAAACTTGTTAACAAAGAAATAAATAACAAATCTTAGATTTACGCAGTGTAAAGTACGGACTGTCGCTATGAGTTGCCATGATACAGGTTTACTGTCCGTTCCAATATGGATTTGTGCATCACCTATTGTGGTGTGGAGTTCGAATCATGGCTCTAGTTGTTTGTGAGTGGTGTGTGCGGTGTTGGGTGGGGGCGTGGTGTGTGTGTGTGTGGAGAGTGTGTGTGTGTGTGTGGGTGGAGTGTGTGGTGTGTGGTGTGTGTAGGTGTTTTGTGTGTGGTGAGTGTGTGTGTGTGCGTGAGTGTGTGTGTGTGGTGAGTGTGTGTGTGTGGTGAGTGTGTGTGTGGTTGAATGTGTGTGTTGTGTGGCGTGTGTGGTGATATGTGTGGTGTGGGTGGCGTGTTGTGTGTGGGTGAGTGTGTGGTGTGTGGTGAATGTGTGGTTGTGGCGTTGGGTGTGTGGTGAGTGTGTGGTTGTGTTGTGTGTGTGTTGTGTGTGTGTGTGTGTGTGTTGTGTGGTGTCGTGTATGTGTGTGTGTGTGTGGTGTGTGTGTTGTGGTTGTGTGTGTGTGTGGTGTGTGTGTTTGGTGTGGTGTGGTTGTGTGGTGTGTGTGTGTGTGGTTGTGTGTGTGGTGGAGTGTGTGTTGTGGTTGTGTGTGGTGTGGTTGTGTGTGTGTGGGTGGTTGTGAGTGGTGTGTGGTGTGTGTGGTGGTTGATGTAGAAGTGGTGTGTGTTGTGAGTTTGGAGTGTGTGTGTGGTGTGTGTGTGGTGTGCGGGGGGTGTGTTGTGGTGTTGGTGTGGTGTGGTGTTGTGTGTGTTTGTGTGTGGAGTGTGTGGTGCTGTTGTGTGTGGTGTGTGTGTGTGGGTGTGTGTGTGGATGTTGTGGTGTGGTGTGTGTGTGTGTTGTGTGTGTGTGTTGTGTGTGTGTGTGTGTGGTGTGTGGTGGTGGGTGTGTGTGTGTGTGTGGTGAGTGAGTTGTGTGGTGAGTGTGTGGTGTGTGTGTGGTGTGTGTGATTGTGTGGTGTGGTGTGGGTGTGTGTGTGGTGTGTGTGATGTTGTGTGGTTGTGTGTGTGGTGTTTGTGTGTGGTGTGTGTGTGGATGTGTGTGTGGTGTGTGGTGGTGTGTGTGTGGTCTGTGTGTGTGGTGGCGATTTGTGTGGTGGGTGTTGTGTGTGTGGGTGTGTGGTACTTCAGTCCTAGTTGAAGGTTTTGCGGGGGTCGAGTCCGAGCTTCCTGCCCGCTCTTCAGTGCTGCTACTAGGTCACTCTGTGTGTGTGTGGTGTGTGGTGTGTGTGGTGGTGCCTGTGTGGTGTGGGTGTTGGTTGTGTGTGGTGTGTGTGTTGTGTGTGTGTGGTGTGTGTGTGTGGGTGTGGTGTTGTGGTGTTGTGTGTGGTGTGTGTGTGGTGTGTGTGTGTGTGTGGTGCTTGTGTGTGGTGTGTGTGGTGTGTGTGATGGTGTGTGTGTGTGTGGGTGTGGTCGTGTGTGGGTTGTGGTTGTGTGTGTGTGTGTGTGTGGATGTGTGTGTGTGGCTGTTGTGGTGTGTGGCCTGTGTGTGTGTGTGTGTGTGTTGTGGTGTGTGTGTGGCGTGTGTGTGTGGTGTGTGTGTGGTGTGTGTGTGTGGTGTGTGGTGTGTTGGTCGTGTGTGTGTGGTTGTGTGTGTGTGTGGTGTGGGGACTTGTGGTGTTGTGGTGTGTGTGTGGTGTTGTGTGTGGTGTGTGTGTGTGTGGTGGGGGTAGACTGTGGTTGTGTGTGTGTGTTGTGTTGGGTGCGTGGGGTGTGTGTGGGTGGTGTGGTTATGTGTGTGGTGTGTGGTGTGTTGTGTGTGTGTGTGTGGTTGTGTGTGTGGTGTGTGTGTGTGGTGGTGTGTGTGGAGTGTGTGTGGTGTGTGTGGGTGTGTGTGGGTGTGTGTGTATGTGGTGTGTATGTGGTGTGTGTGGGCTGTGTGTGTGTGTGTGTGGTGTGTGTGTGTCGTGTGTGGTGTGTGTTTGGTGTTTGGTGTGTGTTGTGTGGTGTGTGGTGTGTGTGTGTGGTGTGTGTGTGGTGGTGTGTGTGTGTGGTGTGTTGGGCTGGTGTGTTTGGTATGTGTGAGGGTGTGTGTGTGTGGGTGGGGTGTGGTTGGTGGGTTGTGGTGTGGGTTGTTTGTGGTGTGGGTTGTTGTGGTATTGTGGTGTGTGTGGGTGTCGGTGTGGGTGTTGGTGTGGTGTGTGGGTGTTGTGTAGCGTGTGGTGTGGTGTGGTGTGTGTGTGGTGAGTGTGGTGTTGTGGTGTGATGTTGTGTGGTGTGTGTGTGGTGTGTGTGTGGTTGTGTGTGTGGTGGTTGTGTGTGTGTGGTGTGTGTGTGTGGTGTGGGTGTGTGGTGTGTGTGTGTGGTTGATGTGGGGTGTGGTGGTTGTGTGAGTGGTGTGTGTGTGTGGTGTGTGTGTGTGGTGTGTGTGTGTGGTGTGTGTGTGGTGGTGTGTTGTGTGTTGGTGTGTTGTGGTGTGTGTGTGTGTGGGTGGGTGTGGGTGTGTGTGGGTGTGTGTGTGTGGTGTGTGTGGTGTGTGGTTGTGGTGTGTGTGTTGTGGTGTGGGTGTGTGGATGGAGTGTGTGTGGTGTGTGTGTGTGGTGTGTGGTGTGTGTGGTGTGGTGTGTGTGTGTGGTGGTGTTGTGTTGGTGTGTGTTGTGGTGGTGTGGTGTGTGTTGTGTGGTGTGAGTTGTGTGTCTGTTGTGTGTGCTGTGTGTCGCTTTTGTGTGTGTGTGTCTGTTGTGTATGTGTGTGTCTGTGTGTGTGTCTGTGTGTGGTCTGTGTGTATCTGTGTGTGTACGTGTGATGTGTGATGTGTGTGTGTGTGTGTGTGTGTGATGTGTGTGTGTGTGTTGTGGTTCTGCAGGGGTCCATCTCCTGGCCCCCGCATCTTCACTGAAACGCTACTAGATCCTCTCACCCTGCTCCATGTGCTTCATATACTCGTCTTAAAACTATGTATGGTTCTTACCTCCACTACGTCACTTCTAGGCTTATTCACTTCCTGACTACTCCTTGACTGAAGAAATACTTTTCTACATCCCTCTGTCTCATCCTGAGTCTTCAACTTCAAGTGGTGACCCCTTGTTTCTGTGTTCCCCTCTCTGGAACATCCATGTCTCTGCCCATCTTTGTCTACTCCACGCAGTATTTTGTATGTATTATCATGTCTCCTTTATCCCTGCTGTCTCCAGTGTATTCAGTTAGACTTCCCTTACACTTTTTCTTAGTATTACATTACTCTTAGCTCTGGAAACCAAACTTTGGCACTTTGTCTATTTTTTTGACGAGCTTGATAAAGTATGAGTGCCAAAAACTGGTGCTGGATACTGCAGTATGGCTTGGACGTTACACGGTGTACAGTGTCTTGAACGCTTTTTACTAAGGTGATTGGATCGGCTATTCTCGAGGTTGGCAAGGCCGATATGCTGCGGGGGGGCAGTTACCTGGTTGCTGTAGTGTTTCCTGGAGACGTCCTCGGTGTTATCTCACCTAAAGATTCTTTCTCCTTGAGTGATGTTTTTTGCCCGTCTTTGGCCACCGTAGCCTTTAACTCTGTCTGCGGTCTTCTTTGCCCTTCCCGATCTGGGGGGTTTTGGAATTCGAGAAGCCAGTTGCTGGACCAGGTGTCCAGCCTGGGCCAGGTCTCTCTGAAGTCCTGCCTGATCCTCATCTTATTTAATTCTCTCATAACTTTACGTCTGCGACAGGGACACTTCTGTGTCTATCCCTTCCCATGTCATTAAACTGATACCAAAAAATAGCACTGGTTGTAGGACCGAACCCTGTGGGACCTGCTCGTCACAGGGAGCCCAATCTGTGTGTGTATACATCTAGTCTGTGTGTGTGTGTGTGTTGTTGCATCCCTGTCAGGTATTCTCTGACCACTGCAGTGCCCCCTACTGTTATACGCCCTGATGCCTGTCGTTCTGGTCTAATTGTCGTGAGGAAACTGCGTAGAGGTCTTCTTGCAGTCCAATGAAGATGGCAATAACCCTCCTCGTGTGCGTCTCGTTTGTCGCACTGCTGTACTTCATCATAAAAATCCAGAAGGTTTGTTCTGTGACAACAGGAATTGCCTCTTCCATGAATCGTGTTGGTTTGCGTTGTTTTTATACTCTTGTTTCCGTTCCAGGTGTTCCACCACTCTCCTCCTGCTAATTTCTACCATGGGACTGTGCATTATATACAAGTGACACTGGTCTAGTGTGTGTGTGGTGTGTGTGTGGTGTGTGTGAGTGTTGTGTGGGGTGAGTGTGTGAGTGTTAGTGAGTGTGTGAGTGTGTGAGTGTGTGTGTGTGTGTGTGTGTGTGGGTGTGTGTGTGTGGCGTGTGTGTCGTGTGTGTGTGTGCTGAGATGGTGTGTGTATGTAGTGAGTGTGTGAGTGTTGTGTGGGTGTGTCGTTGTGTGAGAGTGTGTAGTGTGTTTGTGATGTGTGTGGTGGTGTGATGTGTGTGTGTGTGTGATGTGTTGGTGTGTGTTGGGGGTTGTGGTGTGTGTGGGTGTGTGTGTGTGGTGGTGTGTGTGTGTGTGGTGTGTGTGGGTGTGGGTGTGTGTGGTGTGCTGTGTGTGGTGTCTGTGTGTGGTGTGTGGTTGTGTGGTGATTGTGTGGTGTGTGTGTGTGTGTGGGTGTGTGTGTGGTGTGTGTTGGTGTGTGGTGTGTGTGTGTGGTGTGTGTGTGTGGTGTATGTGTTGGGTTGGTGTGGTGTGTGTGTGTGTGGTGTGTGTGTGGTGTGTGTGTGGTGTGTGTGTGGTGTGTGTGTGTGGTGTGTGTGTGGTGTGTGTGGTTGCTGTGTGGTTGTGGCGTGTGTGGTGTGTGTGTGGTGTGGTGTGTGGTGGTGTGGTGTGTGTGTGTGGTTGGTAGGGTGTGGTGTGGGGTGTTGGTGTGTGTGGTGTGTGTGTGTGTGGTGTGTGTGTGGTGTGTGTGTGGTGTGTGTGTGTGTGGTGTGTGTTTGTTGTGTGTGTGTGTGGTTGTGTGTGTGTTGGTGTGTGTGTTAGTGGTGTTGTGGTGTGTGTGTGTGGTGTGTGGTGAGTGTGTGTGTGTGGTGTAAGTGGTGTGGTGTGTGTGTGTGGTGTGTGGTGTGTGTGTGTTGGTCGTGTGTGGTGTGTGTGAGGTTGTGTGTGTGTGTGTGTGTGGGTGTGTGGTGTGTGGTGTGTGTGGTCTGTGTGTGGTGTGTGTGTGGGTGTGTGTGTGGTGTGTGTGTGTGTGGTGTGTGTGGTGTGTGTTGTTTGAGTGTGTTCGTGTGTGGTGTGTGTGTTGTGTGGTGGTGTGTGTGTGGTGTGTGTGATGTGGTGGGTGTGTGGAGTGTGTGTGGTTTGTGTGTGGTGTGTGTGTGGTGTGGTGTGTGTGTGGTGTGTGTGTGGTGTGGTGATGTGTTGTGGTGGTGTGTGTGGTATGTGTGTGTGGTGTGCTTGTGGTGTGTGTGTGTGTGGTGTGTGTGTGGGGTGTGTGTGGTGTGTGGTGTGTGTGTGTGTGTGGTGTGTGTGTGTGTGTGGTGTGTGTGTTGTGTGAGTGTGTGTGTGTGTGTGTAGTGTTGTGTGTGTGTGGTGTGTGTGTGTGTGTGTGTGTGTGGTGTGGTGTGTGTGTGTGTGTGGTGTGTGTGTGTGTGTGTGTGTGGAGTGTTGGTGTGTGGTGTGTGTGTGTGTGGTGGTGTGTGTGTGTTGTGATTTTGTGTGTGTGAGTGGTATGTGTGTGTGTGGCTTGTGTGTGTGTGGTGTGTGTGGTGTGTGTGTTGTGTGTGTGAGTGTGTGGTGTGTGTGTGGTCTGTGTGTTGTGTTGTGTGGTGGTGTGTGGTGTGTGTTTTGGGTGGTGGGGGTGGTGGTTGTGTGGTGTGTGTGTGGTGTGTGTGTGGTGTGTGTGTGGGTGTGGGGTGTGATGTGGTGTGTGGGGTGTGTGTGGTGTGTTTGTGTGTGTGTGGTGTGTGTGTGTGTGTGTGTGTGTGTGTGTGGTTTGTGTGTGGTGTAGTGTGTGTGAGTGCGTGTGTGTGGTTATTCTTAGGACGTGGTGTGGAGAGTTTGTGTGTGTGGTGTCGTACGCCTCTTCTTCTTGTGGTGTGTGTGTGGTGTTGTGTGTGTGTGTGGTGTGTGTGGTGTGTGTGTTGTGGTTGTGTGTGTGTGGTGTGTGTGTGTGGTGTGTGTGGTGTGTGTGTTGGTGTTTGTGTGTGGTGTGTGTGAGTGTGTGTGTGGCTTGTGTGTGTGTGGTGTGTGTGGTGTGTGTGGTGTGTGTGGTGTTTGTGTGGTGTGTGTTGGTGTGTGTGTGTGTGTTGTGGTGTGTGTGTGGTTTGTGTTGTGTTGGTGTGTGTTGGTGGTGTGTTGGGTGTGTTTGGTGAGTGGGGTGTGTGGGTGGTGTGGTTGTGTGTGTGGTTGTGTGTGTGTGGTGTGTGTGTGTGTGTGGTGTGTGTGTGTGGTGTTGTTTGTGTGGTGTGTGTGTGTGGGGTGGTCGTGTGTGGTGTGTGTGTGGTGTGTGTGTGGTGTTGTGTGAGGTGTTTGTGTGTGTTTGGTGTGTGTGGTGTGGTGTGGTGTGTGTGTGTGGTATGTGTGTGTGTGGTTGTGTGTTTGTGTGTGTGTTGTGTGTGGTGTGTGTGTGGTGTGTGTGAGTGGTGTGTTGTGGTGTGTTGTGGTGTTGTGTGTGGTGAGTGTGTGGTGGTGTGTGGTGTGTGTGGTGTGGGTGTGTGTGGTGTGTGGTGTGTGTGGATTGTGAGTGGGGGGTTGTGCTGTATTTTTTGGCTTTTGTGTTGTGGGTGGTGTGTGTGCCGGTGGTGGGTGTGGGTGTGTGTGTGGGTGGTGTGTGTGGCGTGGTGTGTGTGGGTGGTGTGTGTGGGTGGTGTGTGTGTGTGGTTTGGGTGGTGGATGTGTGTGGTGTGGGTGGTGTGTGTGTGGGTAGTGTGTGGGTGGTGTTTGTGTGGGTGGTGCTGGTTGTGTGTGGGTGGTGTGTGTGCTGTGGGTGGTGTGTGTGTGTGGGTGGCTGTGTGTGTGTGTGTGGGTGGTGTGTGTGTGTGGTGGTGTGTGTGTGTGGCGTGGTGTGTGTGTGTGGGTGGTGTTGTGATGTGTGGGTGGTGTGTGTGTGGGGGTGGTTGTGTGTGTGTGTGTGTGTTGTGTGTGTGTTGTGTTTGTGTGTTGTGTGTGTGTGTGTGTGTGAGTGTGTGTGTGTGTTGTTTGGGTGTGTTGTGATTGGATGTGTGTGATGTGTGTGTGGTGTGTGTGTGTGTGTGTGTGTGTGTGAGTCTGTGTGTTGTGTTGTGTTTGATGTGTGTGCTGTGATGTGTGTGTGTGTGTGTGATGTGTGTGTGTTGTGATGTGTGTGTGTGTGTGTGTGTGTGATGTGTGTGTTGATGTGGTGTTGTGATGTGTATTGGTGTGTGATGTGTTGTGTGGATGTGTGATGTGTGATGTTGTGTGTGAGTGTGATTGTTGTGTGTGAGGTGATGTGTTGTGTGATGTGTGTTGTGTGATGTGTGTGTGTGATGTGTGTCGTGATGTGTGTGTGTGTGTGTGATGTGTGTGTGTGATGTGTGTGTGTGTGATGTGTGTGTGTGTGTGTGTGTTCACCTAGTTGTAGATGCACATGTCGAGTCCCAGCTCTTGGCCCGTCATAGCACGTTTGGGGGATGGAGTGCATGTGTGCTTATTTCCTTAAATAAAACTGGATACATCAGCAATGTGCTGCTGCCACATACTACAAGACATCAGCTACATACTAATATCATTAAGCAGTTATTCTCTGACACATTCCTTCACACAAGTTTGAGTACATCACCTAGTACAACCTGTCAACTGTGTCTTGAAGACTTGAGTACAACCATGACGGAATATCACGTTCTAGACTACAGCTCTAGTAACTACCAGTAAAACTTTAAGATGATACGGAGGGGGGAAAGAAGGGAGGAGACAAGAGGTAAAGTACTGTGTGTGTGTGTGTACGATGAAGGGAATGAGAGACGAGGACGAGCAGGAAAGGGATGAGAGGCGAGGACGAGGAGGAAAGGAATGAGAGGCGAGGACGAGGAGGAAAGGAATGAGAGACGAGGACGAGAGGGAAGGGAAAGTAAGGGAGATGAGATGACAAGAGGATGCGAGGTAGGAAATTCATACGTGATTTTATGCACNTGAGATGTACAGTGTAGTGGAGTTGTACAGTTGCTAGTGAAGATGTACAGTGCTAGTGAAGATGTACAGTGCTAGTGATGTACAGTGCTAGTGAAGATGTACAGTGCTAGTGATGTACAGTGCTAGTGAAGATGTAGTGCTAGTGATGTAGTGCTAGTGATGTAGGGTGCTAGTGATGTTGTACAGTGCTAGTGACGATGTACAGTGCTAGTGATGTAGTATGTGTGTTAGTGGAGATGTACAGTGCTAGTGATTAGTATGGATACAGTGCTAGTGATGTACAGTGCTAGTGAAGATGTACAGTGCTAGTGAAGATGTACAGTGCTAGTGATGTAGTGCTAGTGATGTACAGTGCTAGTGAAGATGTACAGTGCTAGTGATGTAGTGCTAGTGATGTACAGTGCTAGTGATGTACAGTGCTAGTGAAGATGTACAGTGCTAGTGATGTAGTGCTAGTGATGTACAGTGCTAGTGATGTACAGTGCTAGTGAAGATGTACAGTGCTAGTGATGTACAGTGCTATGAGTTGCTAGTGAAGATGTACAGTGCTAGTGATGTACAGTGCTAGTGAAGATGTACAGTGCTAGTGAAGATGTAGTGCTAGTGAAGATGTACAGTGCTAGTGATGTACAGTGCTAGTGATGTACAGTGCTAGTGAAGATGTACAGTGCTAGTGATGTACAGTGCTAGTGAAGATGTACAGTGCTAGTGATGTACAGTGCTAGTGAAGATGTACAGTGCTAGTGAAGATGTACAGTGCTAGTGATGTACAGTGCTAGTGAAGATGTACAGTGCTAGTGATGTACAGTGCTAGTGATGTACAGTGCTAGTGAAGATGTACAGTGCTAGTGATGTACAGTGCTAGTGATGTACAGTGCTAGTGAAGATGTACAGTGCTAGTGATGTACAGTGCTAGTGAAGATGTACAGTGCTAGTGAAGATGTACAGTGCTAGTGATGTAGTGCTAGTGAAGATGTACAGTGCTAGTGATGTACAGTGCTAGTAAGATGTACAGTGACTAGTGAAGTGTACAGTGCTAGTGAGATGTACAGTGCTAGTGAAGATGTAGTGCTAGTGATGTAGTGTAGTGATTGTACAGTGCTAGTGAGTACAGTGCTAGTGAAGATGTACAGTGCTAGTGATGTACAGTGCTAGTGATGTACAGTGCTAGTGAAGATGTAGTGCTAGTGATGTACAGTGCTAGTGAGATGTACAGTGCTAGTGAAGATGTACAGTGCTAGTGAGATGTACAGTGCTAGTGATGTAAATGTAGTAAGTTGTCGTGCTGTGATGTCAGTGCTAGTGAAAATGTCGTCTAGTGAGTAGTGTAGTGATGTACAGTGCTAGTGAAGATGTACAGTGCTAGGTTACGTGTAGTGAAGATTACAGTCTAGTGTTTACATCTAGTGAAGATGTACCTGCTAGTATTAGTGTAGTGGGTTCAGTGTTGGTGTAGTGTAGTTTGGGGGTACAGTGTTGTGATTACAGTGCTAGGGGAAGATGTACAGGTAGTGAAGATGTACAGTGCAGTGAATTTTCAGTGCTAGTGAAGATGTACAGTCTTTGATTAGTGTGTGAGTTTAATGTGTAAGATGTTTAATTAGTTTTTACAAAGGTAGTGAAGATGTAAAAGTCTTGTAGGTGCTGGAAAGTACGGGTATGATGTAAGTTT
>NC_069405.1:81482296-81559796 GCF_026875155.1 Cherax quadricarinatus
TACCTTACACACACTCCCCAAACTCGTCCACTAACCTTTGCAATTTTCTTTAAATCCCCATAAGCACAGTTTCATCAGTAAAATGTAACTGTGTCAATTCCCATTTTGTATTTGATTCCCCATAATTTAATCCCACCCCTCTCCCGAACACCCTACCATTTACTTCTTTTACAACCCCATCTACAAATACAAATACATGTATTAACCCTTTCAGGGCCGGCAGGGCCTCTCCTAAACTTGTTCACAGGGTCGGAAATTTTTCAAAAAACAAAAATAATTATGTTTTCTTATGAAATTATAGAGAATCTTTTCCCAATCATACTGACACCAAAAGTATGAAATTTGATGGAAAACTTACGGAGTTATGCTCTCACGAAGTTAGCGGTCTCAACAATGTTTATGCATCGGCGATTTTGCCCAGTTTGAGCCCTATTTTCCACCAATTCCAATGTATCAGTCGACAAAAATCATACCTATTTTGCTAGAACTCCATTTTTTCTATCGAATGAGTACAAGAAACCTCCCATTTACCGATTTCCACTACCCAATAATGTGGTCAGAAATTGATAATTTTGCCAATTTCACACAAATTTCAAAAGATGCCAATTTCCAAATAGGGTCCAGAATAAACAAGACAGACATTTCTGGCAGTAAAATAACATTTCCTCTTTTCATTACTCATGTTCCCAGGCCTCTTGTTACATTTCTTTGGCTTTCCACTTTGAATTTTTATTCTCACAAAAAATAGAAGATTTATGTTATGCAGACTACTGCATTCATGTAGCAATGGCATAGAAATGGTATAAATAATATCAGGGCACTTGTGAAAGAATATTACACTCGCTATTTGACGTGTATTGGACGCGTGGCATGATTTGTTTACCTTTCAACTTTGACAAAAATCGAACATTTCTGCTACTTTGAGCTCAGTTTCAAGGTACATGTACTTTTCATTGCGAAACCAATCAAAATCACCTCAGTTTCCATAATATGTCTTCCATTCTATAAAATGAGACCAGGAAAACTAGAATACAACCATAAATAGTATACGAAAATACACTGCAAAGTCGCTGTTAACCCTTTCAGGGTCCAGAGGCCAAGTTTCAAAGTGTGCACCAGTGTCCAAGAATTTTCAAAAAATAATTTTGGTATTTTTTCTTATGAAATGGTAGAGAATCTTTTTCTGAAGGTAATAAAACAAAAAGTATGAAATTTAATGGAAATTGACGAGATTATGCTCTCGCAAATTTTGCTGTGTCAGCGATATTTACGCATTGGTGATTTTGTCAACTTTGACTCCCATTTTAGGCCAATTACATTATTCCAGTTGACCAAATTCTTAGCTATTTCACTAGTATTACTTCTATTCTATTGATTGAGCACAAGAATTCGCCAAGTCAACTGTTTCAACTACAAAATAAAGTGATCGGAAGTTGGTAATTTGGCCAATTTATTGCAGAGTATAAAATACTCCAAATTCAAAATAGGGTCCAGAATAAACAGTGCAGGCATTCCTGGCACTAAACTAACATTTCATCTGTTCATTAGTTACTTTTTCAGGCTTTACTAATGAATTTCATTTTGATTTTTTATTCACATAATGAATTTTTATTCAAACCAAAAAATAGAAGATTTACTGTTATGCAATATTGTAATAATTGTATAAATAATATCACCACACTTGTGAATGTATATTAGACCCACCAGCTGGCGTGTATTAGACGTGTGAGGTCATTTGTTTACTCTTGAACATCGGGAAGAATTTAACATTTCTGCTACTTTGAGCTCAGTTTCAAGTCGTTTCCAATCAAAATCATCTCTATTTCTGTAATATATCTTCCATTCTATCAAATGAGACCAAGAAATCGCAAATACAGCTATAAAAACGTACAAAAAAAAAAAACTGCAAAGTCGCTGTTTTAATCGGAAATTAGTTTAATTTTTTTTTTCTTCTTAGCATGTGGCTGCGGTTTGTTTTTGTGGTGCACACATCACAAGATGTATTCTCTCATTCTAGGCCCAAATTTACCGCTCACAGGGTTTCAGAGTGGCCCACTCTGGCGTAGTTACGGGTTTTGGGCCCCCAACTCAAAACCCTAGAACTACGGCCGGACCTGAAAGGGTTAAAATCTAAATTATTTTAGCTTTGCGTAAATTTAAAAGCTCGTGTTGCTCTTTAGAGTTGTTAAACCAATGTTTGGGGTAACCGGGCAACAAGATGTCATGAATTACTTCACTGCCTCTTAGACCAACGTGTCACCTTTTCCACAAGACTTACGACAAGGGAAACCCATGGGCGCTGGAAGCGAAGTGGTACAGTGAAATTTGGGGAAAATGTAGGTCCCCCGAACCAAAAAACTAAGAAGATCAGAGAGAATACAAATATTTAAAAAGATTCAAGCAAGGTAAGTTTTTATTTATTTTTTTATTTTTTTTAATTTTAAATGATACAGAGAAGTACAAAGAATACAGTTTAATGCAGCATGCCAAAGCCACTTGAATGCTGCTTAAGGAGGCTTTAAAAATTAAATTAAGATTAACTAACAAAGAAAAATTTAGTGGAAAAAAAATTTTTGTAAAAAGATAAACAAGCAAAATGAGTTTCAAAAACAGGTTATGGTTGTTGCATTGCTGTACAAACAATATTTTTTATTATTTAATTTGAACATAATACAGAGAAGTACAAGGAATACAATTTTAAAAAGTGAGCATCCCAAAAACCCCCTTGTATGCAGGCATAAGGGGCAGGCTTAAAATTAATTGATTACAAAGCAATGATATTTTCAGGGGTCAAAAATTTTTGTAAAACAGAAAATTTAGAAAAAGGTTTTAAAAAGAAGGTTATGGTATTTGTGTTGCGTGTAATCAGTAAATGGAGTTTTTGTTAGGTAATAAAGTTAAATAGAACAAGTTTGATGGGAACGGGTTTGACTTTTATAGATACAAAAATGGATACATATATGAGTACTTTTATGAGATACAATTATTCAGTATTTTTTAGTTGGGGAGTAATATTTTTGGAAGAGACTTGAATTTATAAACGTGTTTTTTTTTATATTCACGGGGTAATGATTCCAATTTTAGGGCCTTTTATGTGCATTGAGTTTTTGCATAGCGTGCGATGGAACGAGGAACCCAAATCGAGAGATCTGTGTCTTGTTTTTGGTCATGGTTCTTTTTGAGGTTGGTAGGAGATGTTTGAGGGGGGGGTTTATATCGGAAGTGTTCTATGTTGTAGGGTGCAGTAATAAGTATGGATTTTTAGTATTGTGAGTGGGTTTAGATTTTTTGAATATTGGTGGAGTGTGTGCCTGTAGGGGGAAATTGTTATCATTCTGGCGCCCCCTTTTGTTGGGTGATCGTAGTTGGATGGTTTATTTTTATTGAGCCCAAATGCAAAAATTCCATAGGTGAGATGGGGTAAATAAGGATGGGGGCCCAGGAGGGCTGATGGGGAAAAATGTCCCGTATCTTCGTAGTATGCCTCGGTTTGGAATTTTTTTTGGGGAAAATTGTTGTATTGGTTTAAAATTTGAGTCTATTTTGGGGGATTCCTAGGAATTTTTTTCCCTTTTGGGTTTTGTGATGGCGATCTTTTTATCTTTATGTTTAATTTTTGCTGTAAAGGGCCCAAAAACCCTAAGTTTTTTCTGGTGTCGAAAAATTTTGAAAAAAAAAAAAATTATTTTTTTTATGAAATTTTAAAGATTATTTTTTGATATTTTTAGTCCAAAAAAAAATTTTTCCCATCAGTATTTACCGAGATATAGAGTCCTAAAGTTTGTAAAATTTGATTGTGGCGGAACAGCGGGGATTTCCGCTCCCCCGGTAAACTTTTATTTCTTGTATTCGAGGTTTCTTGTTTTTTTCATTTTTTATTTTTTAAAAAATTTTTGTGGCCTTGAGACCAAATTTTGTGCAATTTTCAAATTTATACACTCGTTGAAGAAACAAAAATTATAGCAAAAAACACTCGTTCATTATAAGTTGCTAAAACTTGTTTACACAAAAAAAAAATGAAAACAAATGTTTATTCGATTGCTTTATTTTATATTACTTGAAAATCACTGGCATTTTATTAGAAGTGCTGCAGTTGTGGAATTCTTTGAAAAAGGGGTATAAGCACAAGGGCTTAAACCCCTCACACAAAAAACGTTGTCTCTCGTTTTTGGGGCGTTTTGGGGTTTCCCACAGAAAAAAACACCCTTCTGAGCATTTTTTGGCGTAGTAGGGCGGGGTTTAGGGGGTAGTGATCCCCAGGCCCTCAGACGAGGGACATGTTTTGATAATTTCGGGGGGCGCTGGTCTTTTTGCGGGTGTTGTTTCTTGGTACTTGAATATTATTTTTTGATGACTGACAAAAAAAATTCACCAATTTTTGGGGTTGGGGTTTCTTGGTCTTCAACTTATACATTTATAAAGCTTCAGCATGGAAATGTCAAAAAGAGGGAAAAAAAAAACAGTTTTATGTACATTAATCTTGCGAACACAGTCAGAAAACCCAATCTGCATGTCACATTTGTCCTAAGGCTATTGGGTTGTAATCCATCACAGTGGGGTTTACAATAGGTTCTTTGGTCTCTCTTTTCTGCTTGCCAGTCTTACCATTTCGGTCGGTGAATGATGCAGCAGTGTGACATCACGTTTGTCACCCACGAAACCCATGATGTTTTGGCAGCAAACACCTGCACTTCCCCTTGACTGCCGCTTCGACCTAGGCTAGTTTCGACTTTACGCACTGTGCACCACTCTGTCATGTTCATCGCAAAAAATTCACTGAGTATAGGGCTTGTGTACCAGTTGTCAGTATAAAAAATATCCCCTTACCAAGTTTGGGCTCCATCATTTTTTAAACCCACTCCCGAGATCCCCAGTAACTTTGGTATTTCCATTGTTTTCCCGCCAGTGTAAAATTATACCCAAAAACCAGACCAGTTTTGAAATTTCCACAGAACAAAAAACTTTAACCAAAGCTTTTCCCTCTTGCTTGGTATTAGCTTAAATGAGAGTTTTCCCTTTGAAAAAATCAAAGATCGCAATAAAAAGCTTCCTGAAGGGATAAAAAACATCAGACTTTTGTTTCGGGTACATAAAACAACGTTGATCTTTTTTAAAAACCTGTCGTTCTGTCGGCCGGGTTTGTCTGAAAGTGAAATACGTAACAGTAACACAAATTATTCACTGGTATATGTCACTAAAAGGGGGTTTTTAAATCGGCGTTTTCGCCCCGTTTGCTGACACTATGCTTATAACAGGGGCATAAGCTTATTGTGGGAAAAAAAGATACTCTTGCCACAGTTGTGTCCTTCCCCTGGTGTAGGCGTGATCTTTGGGGAAAGTAGTGTTTGCCTGGTGTATCATAGTATGTATTTCTTTCCCCGAAAATAAAGTCCTCAGGGGTTATCGAAGAAAACAACTGAAAACATTCCGTTCAGTGGGATTGTTCCCAAATTACATGATGGCCTTATTCCCCCTTTGCCTTTATCAAAGTCAGGGGATTGGAAAAAAACTCGTCATCTTGTCCCCAAACCAGAGCGGTCAGCTGGTGGTTTGGATATTTTAATGTCGTTGTGGTTGTGCAGGTTGTGGTTTTTGGTTGTTTAGAGTGTGGGGTCGGCCGAAGCAGGTTTTTATTTTTGCGAGTCGCGCGCGGGCACTAGCGTGGCCCCTGCTGGTGTAATGACTCATGGCACGTCATATCACCACCACCGCCGCTGCCTCACTCACATCATTTATACCCCTCGTAACAAATCGTCATCTTTACTATCGGGGGTGGTGTTGGGCCCCCGGGATGTGTCCCAGATGTACTCCCTTCTTTGGAAGAGATATGGCACACTACCAGCCCCAGCGACGTCGTACATACTGCGTTTCCTGGGGAAAAAAATTCACCCTCACTGTCAAACTAGAAGTGCTTTCAATAACCCTTTAAAACACATCCTATCACTTGCATGCTCACTCTGAGTCTTGTACACGGGCAAATAGTTTCCTCTTTCGTCCCGGTAAGGTGAAAATAACGGCCGGCCTACACCCGAGGTGGATGGTTGTGGGTCTCTGGGTTTTCATCACTAATTAGTTATCCCGGGTAATTTTTGGGGCAACCCGCTTCAAAAAACCCTGGAATTCACTTTTTACTGACATATCATCACTGTTTTTAGCTATATTGGGAACAAAAGACCCCCAATCCGGAGGAGTGGGGGAACTTTTACGCGAGGCATGATGAAAAAGGACTCCCAAAATGGGTTTCCCCCAATGCACCCCTGGTCCCCGATTTTTTTCAAGGGTGCACCCGAACCCCTGAGACCTTCTCTCGTGTAGGCCCCCAGCCCCCTTTCCCCTGATTTGAAGCCGCTAGAATTTATGCGTTGTCGTCAAACCGGTATCTCCCCTGACGTACATATCGACCGCGACAGTCAAAGGGTTAAAAGAGACATTGCAGTTTGTTACCCAAATGAATGTAGTAGGTTTTGTCAAAGTTAGGTAAGTTTTTTGGTCCTCATCCAGGTTGATATTTTTGTAATTCGGTTTTTCAGTATTGGCTGCATGATGGGGGTGGGTGGAGTAGACGTATGTAGGTCATTGCAAATAGTGTGGGGTTTTTTAGTAGTTTCGATGCTTTTGGTTGGTCATTTATGTATATGAGAAAAAAGAAGAGGGGCCAGGACACTTCCCTGTGGGACACCCAAGTAATTGGCTGTGCAGAAGAGTTTGCCCCATTTTTTCAATATTGGCTTCTGTTTCTGAGGTTTATTTAGGTGTTGAGGGGGGCCCTCTTATACCCTAGTGTGGGCAATTTTATGTGGAGCAAGTGTGGTCGCTGTATCAAAAACTTTACGTCAAGAAGATCCCCGTGGGCTTTTTTTCTCTATTTTGTATAAATATGTTCTGATGTGGTAAAAAGATCTTAGTTTTTTTATTGGCCTGAACCCAAAAGACAGGGGTTTAGATGTTGTGGGAATGAGGTAGGAATAGATACGCTTATGGTTAATTTTTTAAAGGGTTTTAGAGGAGAGTGTAAGTTGGGTATTGGCCCCTAGTTAAATTTAAGTCTGTGTGGTCTCCTCCTTTATGAATGGGGGTTTCCCTTTCTATTTTGAGAACTGTGGAAAGGTGGGGGATTCAAGGATTTGTTAAAGAGTTTTGCCAGTGATTGGTGATAGCACCTGTGACACTTTTTTGACATAATGGGTGGTAGGTTTTAAAAAAAAACTCCCGTCTTTTTTTTTAGTTTGTTGTAATAAGGGAGTTCAGTTGGGTTAGACGACTAGGAACAGTGTGTTGGGGGGAGTTGCCAGGAGGGAGTCTTGGGGGGGGTATCTGAGTGGGATTTTTTGGCAAAGGTTTTTTTCCATAGTGGAGAAGAAATCATTGAGTCTGTTTTCTGTTTCAGTGGGGGGAACGGGGTTCATTGGGTTTTTTTAATTCAATTTCGTATTTTGTGTTATCTTTTTTGTTCCCAGTATTCTGATGGGTTTTCTGGTCTTTTTTTTTTTGTCACCCCGTAAATTGGATAAAATTTTTTCACAAAATTTTGTGCTAGTGGAAGATGTAAAAAGGAACTGTGAATAGTAATAAAAAATTTTTTAAAACCCCCATTTTTGTAGTTGTTGCAAAAAAATGTGTTATTTTTTTTTTTTTGTGGTGGCCTCTTCCCCCCCAAGGGAGGGTGGCCAAAAAAAAAAACACCCTTCCCATCTTCATCTTTCAATCTTACCAGAGGTGTGCGATCAACAGTTGGATGTCCTTCTAAACAATGTTTGAAGGTAACATCAAAAAGTGCTCATGCATGTATTCCCCCTTTAGAACTCAAATTTATCTAACCGTTTCCCCAATCTCTTCCAAAATATTTCCGCTCACATTCCAACCAAAATGCAAGTCCGGGGAAAACCCTTTTTTTCCACTTACTCCTGTCTAATATGCTCACATGCCTGCTGTATGAGCAAGCCCCTTGCACACAAAACCTCCTTTACCCCCGTCCCTCCATCCTTTCCTAGGATAACCTAGGAAAGGATGGATGGCTGTCTTCTACCAAGGCAAGGCGACCCCTTTCCCTAAAAACACACACACAAAAAAGAAACATTTAATTTTATTCATTCAGTTGCTGTCTTGCCAGAAGTGGGCTGACATCATAATTCAGATGAACCACTGACTGCAGCATCACCACCCCTTCCTTCAGAGTGCACTGTACTGTCTTTCCCATCTCCAGAACTTGAGTCTGGCTGACAGGTTTTCCTGATTCTCTTCCTAAGTGTTACCTTATTTGCACTCCAACAACACATTCCTTAAAACCACTTTCCTCCATTCATCCCTTTCTAACATGCTGCACAAGCCTGCTGGATGATAAAACCTCTAAAACTCGAAGCTTCCTTTATCCCCACCTCCCCCAGGGATGACCCCAACCCCTTCTCTCTTTGTCATCCTATCCCTCTCCATCCTCTCTACAAGCCCAAATTACCTCAGCAACCTCTCCTAACACCTTTGTATTATACTCTTGGTGACCTCACACTGTTTTTCAGTTTCTAAACTCTGCATAATATTCACATTACACACTTCTCTCATATATTATCTCCACTGCCTCCAGTTCCTCAGTGTTCAAAGCTCATGCCTTACCCATAGAAGAAGTTTTGGTATCACTATACTTTGGTACTTTTTTATTTTCCTCCATAAACATTTTTTTTATATAGATGCCTGACCTCACTACCTACCTTTTTTCTCATCTATTCTGTTATTCACATTGTTTTTCATAGAACTATCTGCTGACATGTCCACTCCAATATATTGGAACACATTATCTCCCTTTAATCTGATAGTATAAGATTACCTAGACTTTTTGTTACTCTTTTCTATGTTAACTTTTTACTTTTCTACTTTTACAGTCCATCCCAAATTTGTCCACCATCCTTTGCAATTTGTCTTCAGAATCCCCCAAAAGATGTCATCAGCGAAGTGCAACTATGACAACTCCCACTTTGTATCAGATCCATCGTCTTTTAATTCCACACCTTTTTCCAACACCCCAGCATTCACTTACTTTGATATCCCAGGTGTAAATATCGTAAACAGTAATGGTGACATCATGCATCCCTGTTTAAGTCGTACTTTCATTGAGAAATAGTTCCTCTTCTTCCTGCATACTCTGACCTGAGCCTCACTATCTGCATACTTTTTTTTTTAATACTTTTATTAACCTACCACCTATTCCATACGTATATACCATTGTTTCTCAATCCATCCAATCATATGCCTTTTTCAAATCCATAAATGCAACTAACATTTCTTTACCTTTATCTAAGTACTGCTCACTTATATGCCTTAATGTTAACACTTGTTTTACATATCCCCTTCCTTTCCTCACTCCTTTCTGCTCCTCTGCAGTTCTACTTTGTCTTATCCATGGCTCTTTCAGTAATAATTCTACCAGACACATTGCCTGATATAGTTTAGTATGTGATGTCACAGGTTGAGCATCTGGCATGATGATGATTAATAATTGATGTACAAATTTAATTCCGATGTAAAAGTTTATTAATGTTGGTAGAATTACCGACAATACATTAGGTAAAAGGACACAGGTGCAACTAATCTGACATTTTATTCTGGCAACGTTTCACTCTCCAGGAGTTTTGTCAAGCCGTAACAGCTTGTCAAAGCTCCTGGAGAGCAAACCGTTGCCACAATAAAATGTCAAATTAGTTGCACTTAACTGATGTAAGAAGTCTGAAGCATTGATAAATTCATTTCTGTTTGTAATATGTGTTTGCAGTCTAAAATATAATGTTCAGGTGTGTCTCTGGCTCTATTCACACTTTACATTTCATGTGCCTGACATCTCCAGACAAACTGAACTGCCATACTTACGGTTATTATATTTGGGGGAAGCACTAAACCCATAAGAGTTAAACAGCACCTGACAAATGGGAAGCTCTTGGGTTCAATCCAAGAAAAGCAAGGATAGGTCCAGTTCATTGGATCAAGAGCTCCTCATCAGTATCAAGAGGGGTTTAGTAGTTAGCTACTGTGCAACCAATTTGTTATGGGAGTTATTAACCACATAAATACTTGATCAGAGAGTTGACCAGAGAGTTACGACCTCAGCCAGAGGGTTATTGTGATCTTTTATTCACTAGCATATGAGGGGAAACTGAGGAACCTTATTCAGGCATTGGAACAGAATCTCATGGTGACACTCAAAATTACGAATATGAATGGATAAGTTGAGGCATTCTTCTGTAATCTCTAGTTGAAAAAAATAATAGTGTGCTGTAGTTAGTAATTTTTCAAGATTATCCTAAACTAAGGAGTGAGATGAGGGAACTTAGAGAGATGGTGATTAATTTGAGAGGTGAGGTGTTCAAGAACATAGAGCAAGTGGTATAATATATGTTGGATGAGAATCACATGGAACCAACTGACCATGAAATGCTGGGATGATGGAGTCCTAATAAGATTAAAATGGATGAGGAAAAAGCACATCACTTCACTCTATAAATCATATGAAAGAATCCTCTATATTTCTAAGCATATCATGAAAGCATATCACAACATGCATAGATGCATCAACCTGAAGTCATGTTTTGGAAACTGTGTTTTACCATATTGTCAGTTTTACAAATCCATGGAGATCACTGCAAAGCACATACACCTTACAGATTACTCTTCCCAAACAAACATGACTATCAGCACTTGAAGACATTCCAGTAATATTACATATAAACCATAACCTTCACAAGGGCCCAGTACTAACTTTATCTTCCCCCACCCTCTACAAGATACTCGACTTCAGGAACTTAGGGCGGCCAGAATGTGAGGTAAGGAATATTTATCTTAAAATTTACTCTTGTAAAATTTTTTGCACGTGTCAGAATCCTGGGGCCTAACTCTATTTTTT
The DNA here is from genome assembly GCF_026875155.1 of Cherax quadricarinatus. Classification (NCBI taxonomy): domain Eukaryota; kingdom Metazoa; phylum Arthropoda; class Malacostraca; order Decapoda; family Parastacidae; genus Cherax; species Cherax quadricarinatus. The sequence continues at coordinate 81,493,182 of NC_069405.1, forward strand.
CCCTGTGTCTTATTTTTTTACATCAAGGTTAGTGGCACATATTCTTCCTTATAGGAATCAGTCCCTGCTTGACAACATCTTGCACATTTGTGATCAGTTTAGAAATTCCTGGTCACTTAAGAACAAATTTATGCTGCACATCCGGAATTACTAGTAGAAATGGAATCATAGCATAAAAAACAAATGTGTGATAAACCTATGTTATGAGTCTGTGTACTTTAAGAATTTTTTTGGCAGTCAGTTTTGCTTGGAGCAAGCATACAGAACCAGCACACATGCAAGTGCTTCCAACATCGAAGAAATAAAGGTATGAGAGTCCCCTGGGCGTCAGCGACCATGCAGCACTGAAATTGTGGTACTAAATATAGAGGGAAAATTGGCAAGTTAGAGGATGCAAGAAGTGAGACTATGAGAGAGGGAACATTGCAGGAATGAGGGAAATTTTGAATACAGTGCAGTGGGAAAGTGAACTGGAATGAAAGTCAGTGGATGAGATGGAGTATGTAGTTGGGAAATTCCAGGAGACAGAGGGAAAACTTCATACTAGATGAAGAATGGGAAATTGAAAAGACAAAGCATGCTCTGGGTTCAACCAAAGATAGAGAGAGGCAAAAAACAGAGAAGCACAAGAGCATAGAAAAACTAGGAAGCAAAAGGCAGAGGAGAAGAGACAAGTGAGCAGATTAGCCAGAAATGAATATGCAAGGGTAAGGAGAAAAGCTGAGTGACATATTGAGATCAACATAGCAACCATGGCTGAGTCTGAACCAAAACTGCTTCACAGCCACATCAGAAGAAAAAGACGATAAAAGATCAGGTAATTTGATTAACTCTTTCAGGGTCGACAGGCCCTCTCAGAGATTTGTTCTCAGGGTCGCCCAAATTAAAAAAAAAAAAAATTATTTTGTCTTGTGAAAAGATAGAGAATCTTTTCCCGATCATAATGACACCAAAAGTATGAAATTTGATGGAAAACTTACAGAATTATGCTCTCGCAAAGTTAGCGGTCTCGACGATGTTTATGCATCTGCGATTTTGCCCACTTTGAGCCCTATTTTCGGCCAATTCCACTGTACTAATCAACAAAAATCATAACTATTTTGCTAGAACTCCATTTTTTTCTATTGAATGAGTACAAGAAACCACCCATTTACCAATTTCAACTATCCAATACAGTGGTCAGAATTTAGCACTTTTGCCAATTTCACACAAATTTCAAAAGACGCCAATTTCCAATTAGGGTCCAGAATAAACAAGAAAGACTTCCTGGCACTAAAATGACATTTCCTCTGTTCATTAGTCACGTCCCAATGCCTCTCTTACATTCTTTTGCTTTCCACTTTGAATTTTTATTCTCACAAAAAATATAAGATTTACTGTTATGCAGACAGCTGCATTAGTGTAAAAAATGGTATGAATATTATCAGTGCACTTGTGAAAGAATACATGTATTAGACTCACCAGTTGACGTGTATTGGACACTTAGCATGATTTGTTTACTTTTGAACTTCAATTCAAATTCAAAGTTTATTCTCTATAAAGATTACAATGTTGAATTTACAGAATTTGGTTGTTGTGTGGTTTACATGTAGTTAAATAATGATTACAGAGTGTACCACTAGAACGCCTAGCATGGCTAGGCATTTCGGGCAGACTTAGTTTAATTCTTTATTTTAAAATATTACAAATTATGAGGTAAGTTGGTATTATGGCTAAGTGACTAAATACTAGTTTGTGAGTTTAGCAATGTGAATGCTTTTGTTTTGGCACAGTACATAGTTTCAGTATTGGAGTATCATAGGTTTCATTATTTTAAGATTGAGATTAATATTTCTGTTTATGGTCAAAGGGGGTGAGTGAAAGTGTGAACCACCAGGGGGTTATTCGTGTAGTTAGTTGATGGGTGTATCAGGGAGATAAGATGTTTTCTAAATGGTAGTTTTAAAGGGTGATGAATGTATCTGCAGTTTCTAGAGTTCTCAGGTAGGGTGTTCAGATTTTAGGGCCTTTGACATACATTGAATTTTTGTAAAGGTTTAGTCGGACACGGGGAATGTCGTAGAGATGTTTGTGTCTGGGTTATGCCTGTGGGTTCTGTCACAACTATCAAAAAAGCATTTTAGGTAAAGGTTGATATTGGAGTTTAAGGTCCTGTAGATGTAGATTGCACAGTAGTAAGTGTGGATGTACTGAACAGGGAGTAAATTTAGATCTATGAAGAGTTGGGGGGGGGGGGTGTTGCCAGGGATGGATTTAGTGATTATTCTTACTGCAGCTTTTTGTTGGGTTATTATTGGTTTTAGGTGTGTTGCTGCAGTTGATCCCCAAGCACAAATAGCATAGGTGAGGTATGGATAAATAAGTGAGTGGTATAGTGTGAAAAGGGGCATTTTGCGGCACTTAGTATCGTATTTTGGAGAGGATCCCAACTGTTTTGGATACTTTTTTGGTTATGTGTTGGATATGGGTGCTGAAATTCAGGTTGTTGTCAAGGTATGGGCCCTAGGAATTTGCCCTCATTATGTCTGGTAATTAGAGTGTTGTCCATCTTAATGTTTAATTTTTTGCATCTCCTGCTCTGCTACCCAAAAAATTTAAAATAGTAGGTTTGTCAGTGTTAAGCGTAAGTTTATTGGCTGTCATCCAAGTCGATATTTTGATCAGCTCCTCGTTAACAATGGTGTTGAGGGTGGCAAGATTAGGGTGAGAGATGACTCAAGTCTGTCGTCAGCAAAGAGAATGGGTTTCAGGTGTTGGGATAAAGTTTGGAAGATCATTGATGTATATGAGGAAGAGCAGGGGACCGAGGACACTTCCCTGCGGAAACTCCAGTATCAAGTGGCCGTGTTGTTGATGCGTGTCTTTAATGGTAACATACTGATACATTAGTAAGGTAAGATTTGAAATAAGCAAGCGCATGGCCTCTTATTCCGTAATGGTCAAGTTTTGTGGAGTAAGGGTGTCGTGGTCTAAATGTGGGCAAAAGCTTTTCTTAGGTCAATAAAATTCCTAGTGGATATTCCTTATTTTCCAATGCTGTGTAAAGCAGATCTAGCATTTTTATGATTGCATCATTAGTGCTTTTATTTTTCCTAACCAAATTGGCAGGGGTTGAGTATGTTTTGTGCTGTTATAAAAGAATATAGTCTCCTGTGCACGAGTTTCTCAAAGATTTTGGATAGCAAGGTAAGTTTGATATTGGCCTAAATTGTTTAAGTCTGTAGGGGTCACCACCTTTATGTATTGGTGTAACCTTGCCCTCTTGAGTAGTTTCGGGAAGGTGTAGTTTCTAGTGACTTGTTAAAAAGTAATGAAATAGCATGCGAAAGGATATGGGGCCGCTCGCTTGTACAGTAATGGTGGGACATTAGACAGATTCCCTGAGTTGTTTTTAAGTGATTTTATAATCTTGGTGACTTCCCAGGGCTCAGTTGGTGCAAGATAGAAGGAATTTGGGAAATTCCCATCTAGGTAGTCCCCGGCATGGGCACTGGTATGTGGGGTTTTATTGGCGAGATTAGATCCTATGGTTGAGAAGAAGTCGTTTATCTTGTTAGCTGTGTCAGTGGGATGTATGGTGTTTTATTAGGTTTAGTTAGGACCCAAAATTCTTTTTTTTTCAGTTTGTTGGGTCCTAGAATCTGAGAGAGTGTTTTTTCCCGGTCTTTTTTATATCTCCTCTAGTGTCTGTGAATCTACTGGAGTAGTATATTTTTTTGGCTTTCTTTTTTACTTTGGTGAGAACTGATGAATAGTGTTTAAGAATATCTTTGTGTATTAAGCCCTGTCTATATGCTTTTCATATTGGTGTTTTCTGTCAATGGATTTCAGAATGGTGCTGTTAGCCATGGGCAACCCAAACCTTTGTTTGATCTGTTTCTTTTTATAGGACAATGTTTGTTGTATAGTCTAAGTAATTTGTTAAGAAAAATGTCTGTCCCGTCCCTCAATACCATTGGCCTTGGAGAATTTGTAAGCCAGTCAAAATCTCTAGGTCATTGTGAATTCCCCTTTTTGAGGCCTCGTCATGGAGTCTAAAGGATTTGTTGTATTCAAAGTGGTGGTTACTAATATTTGTCAGGAGGAAGGGAGGTGTGGTCTGTAGTGCATCGTGATTATCCCTGATTTAAGGGGGGCTAGTTTATTGGTCCAAGTGTCTTTTATGTTCACTTGTCTCAGGAGCCTGGTTGTTTAGTTATTGTTGGTATGAGAATTTTGTCATTTTATGAACATTTTACAAAACTTTGGGCCAAATTTTTTTAAACCCCAAAAAAATTCATTCATTTTCTGTTTTATTATACAAATTTTTCCAAAAAAGAAATTTGGGGGTTTTTGGGGGACCTAAACACCAGTTAATTTTTAAAGGGTTTTTTTTAAAAATTTTTTTTTTGAAAATCGTTTTTTTCAGTTTTGTGGGGCCCTAGAATCTGAAGAGTGTTTTCCAGGTCTTTTTTATATCTCCTCTAGTGTCGTGAATCTACTGGAGTAGTATAGTTGTTTGGGCTTTTTATTACTTTGGTGAGAAACTGATGAATAGTGTTAAGATTTTTTTGTTTTTCAACAAGTCGGCCGTTCTCCCACCGAGCAGGGTGACCCAAAAAAGAAAGAATCCCCAAAAAGAAAATTACGATCATCATCTTCAATCCTTTCACCACACTGCATAAACTGATTTGTGCTAGAGGTGCTGATTAATACGTCTAGAAGCATTAACATATAAGTACAAACATATTTGCTACTCATTTCAAACCCTCCTTAAAGTGCAGGCATATGTACTTCCCATTTCCAAGGACCTCAAGTCCGACTATATGAAAATAACGGTTTCCCTGAATGATCTTCACTAAATATTACCCTGCTCTACTCCAAGGACAAGGTCCCAGTACATTTGTCTCCATTCATCTATCTACACGCATGCACGCTTGTGGAAGTCAAGCACCTTTACAAAAATCCTTTACTCCCATCTCCAACCCTTTCGGAGACCCCTACCCCGCTTCCTTCCCTATAGATTTATGCTTTCCATGTCATTCTACTTGACCATTTCTCTAAATGACCAACACCTCGAACTAACCCATCTTTGCCTAGGACTAATACTTTTATTAACTCCCCTTCTCCTAATTTCCCACTTCCGAGTTCTGCATAATATTTACACCACACTTGCCCTGAAACAGGACATTCCAGTGCCTCCAACGTTTCCTCGCTTGCTGCATTTACCAGCCAGTTCACACCATAGTAAGAGTTTGGTACTACTATACTTTATCAATTCCCTCTTTGCCTCCCTAGATAAGTTTTTGACTCCACTTACCTCAAGCACCTCACTTTTTTCCCTCATCAATTCTATGAATTAACCCATCCTTTATAAATCCATTCTGCCGACAGTCAACTCCCAAGATCCGAAAACATTCACTTCTTCATTTTCCTCCTACCCCAAATTTGATATCCAATTTTCTTTCTAAATATGCACCTTATACAATAATGTATCAACCTATTCATCCACCCCCAATTGTTGCTCTATGTCCTTTGCTATCCTGTAGTACACACATTCCAACTCATCCCTAACCTTTCGTAATGTTTATTTGAGAAGTCCTAAGTCAACAGTATCTCAGCAAAGAACTGTGTTCAATTCCATTTTGAATTTGATTCCCCATAATTTTATCCCACCCCTTCTCCCAAACCCTGCATTTATTCTTTACAACCCCATCTATAATATATTAAACACTGGGTGACATTAGACCTTGTCTAAGCACTTTTACGGGAATTGTCTACCTCTCTTCTTAACACCTACCTGAGCCTATTATCTCATAAAATCTTTACAGGAATTTATAACTTACACCTATTCATATACTTGCAACATCTGGACATTGCTCCTCTATCCACTCTATCAATGCCTTCTCTAAATCCTAAATGCAATAAAAACTTCCCTATCTTTATTAAATACTGTAATATAAACTTAAGTAAACACCTGAATTACACATCCCCTACCCATCTAAAACTCCTTGTCATCGCAATCCTAATTTGTCTTGACTTATTCTTTAATTATAACCTACAAAATCACTTTTCAATGTATGCCTCACTGTAAGTTTTCCCAAATTTTTACAGTCTTTTGTCCCCTTTCTTTTATATAAAGGGGCTATACATGCTCTCTGCCAATCCTAGGTACCTTCCCTCTTTCATACATTTATTAAACAAAGTACCAACCACCCAACACTATCCCCCCCTGCTTTTAACATTTCTGTCATGATCCATCAGTTCCAGCTGCTTTACCCCCTTTTTTTACGTAATGCCTCACGTACCTCCCCCACACTTACATTCTGCTTTTCTTCACTCCTAAAAGTGTATTCCTCCCTGACCAGTGCATGAAATTACTGCCTCCCTTTCTTTTTTAAAACATTTAAAAGTTCCTCAAAAATTCTCGCCATCTACCCAATACCTCCATCTCCCATCTACTAACTCCCCTACTCTGTTTTTAACTGACAAATCCATATTTTCCCTAGGCTTTCTTAACTTGTTTAACTCACTCCAAAATTTTTTCTTATTTTCATTAAAATTTCTTGACAGTGCCTCCCACTCTATCATCTGCTCTCCTTTTGCACTCTCTCACACTCTCTTTACCTTTCTTTTACTCTCCATATACTCTGCTCTTCTTATAACACTTCTGCTTTGCAAAAACCTCTCATAAGCTACCTTTTTCTCTTTTATCTTTGTGTATTAAGCCCTGTCTATATTGCTTTTCATATTGGTGTTTCTTGTCAATGGATTTCAGAATGGTGCTGGTTAGCCATGGGCAACCAAGCCGTTTGTTTGTGATCTGTTTCGTTTTTATAGGACAATGTTTGTTGTATAGTCTAAGTAATTTGTTAAGAAAAATGTCTGTCCAGTCATCAATACCATTGGCCTTGGAGAATTCTTTTAAGGCCAGTCAACAATCTCTAGGTCAGTTGTGAACTTCCTTATTGAGGCCTCGTCATGGAGTCTAAATGAGATTTGTTGTATTCAAGTGGTGGTTTACAAATTGTTTGTCAGGAGGAAGGTAGGGTAGTGGTCTGTAGTGCTATCTGTGATTATCCCTGATTTAAGGGGGGCTAGTATATTGGTCCATATGTGGTCTATTATGGTTGCACTTGTCTCAGTGAGCCTGGTTGGTTTATTTATTGTTGGTATGAGAAGTGTGTTGTTCATATTGTTGATGAAATCAGTTACAGGCTGATCATCTAGTAAGCCAAGGTTGATGTTGAAGTCTCCAGCTAAGAGAAGGTGGTGCTTATTCATTTGTCTGTTTGTTATTAGTGACTTTAATTTTTCACTGAAATCTGAAATTTGGGATGTTTGTGTGAGGTATCCGGTAAATGGGACCGATTGTTATAGGTGTCTTAAGGTTTTTTACAGTAAAATTAGCAAAAATGTATTCCCCATATTCATCACTAAAGCAAGTGGTGCTAATACAAGATAATTGGTTAGAGTAATAGATTGCAATACCACCCCCAACTTGGTTTGGTCTGCAGTTGTGAATTGCTGTGTATCCTGGTAGAGGGTATATATCTATTGTGTCCTGCTTAAGCCAGGTCTCAGTAAGAATAATGCAGGAGAAGGGTGTCTTTAGTGATTCAAGGAGTGCCAGGAGGTCATCATAGTGTTTGCTTAAGGACCTGATGTTGTAGTTAAGTACTGATAGACTTTTAGAATTGTTTAGGATAGTGCTGGCTTGTGATGCTGTGTAATAAAGGCAGTTACTTTCCAATAGGTTTTGATTGGGTGTCAGATTATGGAGGTTTAGATCAGGGTCAACGTGATCAATCATCTTCGGTTTAATTTGGTTTTTATATCCTGAGTTATGTGTTAGTTCTATACTGTATCTGAGTGGTGGAAGTTTGGATAAGTATATAGAGAATTTTGGTCATATAGAGTATAGACTACTACACTAAGAGTGTGTTGTCTATGTTTGTGTGAATGAATAAAGTACAACGTATTAAATGTCATATAAAAATACAAATTAGAAATAGACAGACTCTCACTTGTAATTGCAAGGTCTAATATATGACTTTGTGGAGTCTATGTTTTGTGCTAGGAATGAGCTATAGTACAACTAGATTTAATCTATAATATAAAAATACAAATTAAAAATAGCACCAGTCTCTCACTAGTAATTGCACTATGGTCTAATATAATGAATTTGGTATTGACTATAGTACAACTGAGTTTAATCTAATAATATAAAAAAGGCACAAGACTCTCAATTGTAATTGCACTAAGGTCTTATATAAGTTGTTTACAAGACTTAGAGTATAACTAGATTTAAACTGACAGGATAAAATACACAAGTTAAGGTAGCAAAAGAATAATAATAAAAAAAATGATAAAATAAAAATGGCAATGATTTGGTTATAATATGCTAGTAAGATGGTAGACAGGATAATAAAAAAAGTTGTAGTTGAAAATACTAGTTTAACAAAGTATAGAATAAAATGGTCAATAAAAGAAGTTTACAATAAGTTGGATCAATATAGTTTAAAGCAAAATTGGGCAATAATAGGGATTTTAGAATAGAATTGGGCAATTGAGTATTTCTTAAAGTGAGGTAGAATTATTGAGGACAAGTTATGGCTAGTTTATAATAAAACAAGATGGAACAGTGATGCGGTAAGTTGTAAAAAAAGGAGATAGATTCTGTAGATATTAAACAAATTAAGACTATGAGGTAGAATGGTCGTTGAATACAACAATGACAATCAAAAGTAGTTGGGGTATTAGAATTTTAGGGGGGCACAAATTTATGACAATATAACACTAACTGTGGACTGTGGGTATTATCTGCACTTTACTCTGATTCTGTTAGTCCAGCCTCACTTAGGAATGTTTTAAGGTCATGTTCTGTAGAGATGAAGTATCTCTTCCCAGTGGGCTGTTTCCTAACTGCGATTTTTCCATCCCTCACAAAGCACTGGTGGATTTTTTGGGCATAGCGTAATTTTCTTAGCTGATAAAATCGAACATTTCTGCTACTTTGAGCTCAATTTCAAGGTACTTTTCATTGTAAAATCAGTCAAAATCATCTCAATTTCTGTAATATGTCTTCTATTCTATAGAATGAGACCAAGAAAACTAGAATACAACAATAAATACCATACGAAAATACAGTGCAAAGTCGCTGTTTTAATCCAAAAACATGGTAAAAGTTTTTTTTTCTCATTACGTACTGTGTGCTGCAAGATTTTTTTTATACTGCTCACACTGACCACATAGACCCATTCTTTTATATGTAGGCCTACCAGCTTTCTCTCACTCGATTTGAGGGCGCTAGAATTTAGGCGTACTAGTATGTCAAAAACCCTGGTGCGTAAGCCGTACTAGTACAGCCGAAACCCTGAAAGGGTTAAAGAAGGAAGGAGAACTCCCAAAAAATGTGAAGTGCTGAACAAATGGTTGAAAGGTCTTCTCAGTAGAAATGGGCATTGCCAAAAAGCCTATGGGAAAAGTATACCAGTAGATACTGGACACCATACACACAACAAGGGAAGAGGCAAAAAAGTTTAGGTGGAGCTGGATATGTCAAAGGCAGTGGGACCTGATAAGGTGTCACTGTGGATTCTACAAAAAGGAACAGAAGCACTGTCCAGACCATTAGCTGTGGTCTACATCAAGTCATTGTACCCAGAACAGTTGCCAAAGATCTGGAAAATAGCAAATATAATACCTGTATTTAAGAAAAGAGATAGGCAGAAGGCATTTAAGTACAAGCCAGTTTTGCTAACATGTATACAATGCAAGGGAATGGAAAAGATAATCATATGGAGAGTCCTGGGAGAGAAATGGTTTCATAAACTTTTACCAGCTCAGGTTCATAGATGGGAAGTATTGTCTTAATAACCTTTTGAAATTCTGTGACACAGCAAAGACAACAGAAGGAGAGGGGAAAGAACAATTGCATTTTCTTAATGTTCCCTACTTGAGACTGCGGCAATAACTTAAGAAGCAGGCAGGAATAACTGGGAATGTACTCTGGTGGATAAAGTGTACTTTATGGGAAGGAAGCAAAGAATGATTGTCTGGGAAGAGATGTCAGAATGGGGAAGATTAGCTAGTTTTGCAGGGAAAAGTATTAGGACAAGTATTATTTCTGGTTTATGTAAATGACATTCAAGATGGAATTGATTTAGTTTTTTTTTTTTTTTAATATGTCGGCTGTTTCCCACCAAGGCAAGGTGACCCCCCCAAAAAAAAGAAAAAAATTTCATCATTCAACACTTTCACCATCACTCGTACATAATCGCTGTTTTTGCAGAGGCGCTCAGATACGACAGCTTAGATGTCCCTTCAAACTGTCAGTATCCCAACCCCCTCCTTTAGGGAGGATAAAGCAAAATAGGAGGATGACTTGGAGGGTATATAAATCTGTAGTGGAGGGAAGGAGGGGTAGGGGTTGTCCTAGGAAAGGATAGAGAGAGGGGCTAAAGGAGGTTTTGTGTGCCAGGGGTTTGGAGATCCAGCAGGCATGTGTGAGCATGTTAAATAGTGAGTGGAGGCAAATGGTTTTTGGGACCTAACGAGATGTTAGAGTGTGAGTAAGGTAGCATTTTATGAAAGGATTCAAAGAAGCCAGTTAGCCAGATTTGAGTCCTGGAGGCAGGAAGTACAGTGCCTGCACTCTGAAGGTTGGGTTGGGATATTTGCTGTTTGGAGGACATGTGAACTGTCATATCTTGCAAGACAGTGATAGTGTGAATGATGATGAAAGTGTTTATTTTTTGGGTCACCCTGCCTCTTGGGAGACAGCCTGCGTGTTAAAAAAAAAAAATCCCTGTTTGCTGATGACGTAAAATTAAGAATACAAGCAGATGAAGATGGGGGAAAATGCTCCAAAGGGATCTGAATAAAATGCAGAGATTGGTCAAATAAGTGGTTGCTTGAATTCAGCCCCCAGTAACTGCAAGGTCATGAAGATTGGGGAAGGAGCAAAAAGACTGGAAATGGGGCACAGACTAGGGAGACAGAGGCTGCAGACCTCATTCAAAGAGGATGACTTGGGGGTGAGCATATTGCCCAGTACAACACCAGCAGCTCACATCAGCTGAATAATGTCTGTAATCGATGCTTGTCTAGCAAATCTAAGAGTAACCAACAGGAATCTCAGCAAAGACTCGTTCGGGCAATTTATACAACATTCATTGGGTTCATCTTGGAGTATACAGCACCAGTATGGAACCCACATCTGAAAAAAAGCATGTCAAGAAACTGAAGAAAGTGCAGAAGTTAGAAAGAAATCTTGTTCCTGAGCTAAGGGGCATGAGCTACAAGGAGAGGCTAATGGCATTGACTTAATTAACAACATTGGAGGACAGAAAAAAACAGGGGAGGCATAACATACAAAATACTAAGGGGAATTGATAATATAGAGATGATGAGCTGTTGGAGAGGTGAGAAGTGAGAACTCGAGCCACACAGGGATGTTAGGAAGTATTTCTTCAGTCTCATTGTGGTTGGAAAATGGAATGATCTTGTTAAGGAAAATATTGGTGCCTGGGTATGACCTTATGAGACTGACAAAACAGGTCATTCGTTTATAGTTGGGTAATACAGATCCTCCCCTACTTCCAAGTTTCATTCTGACCAACCTGTCGGATCTCAAAATGGACAGATGTGGGAATTATGTCAGCGTGGCATGTAGAAGTTGTATACCTGTACAACTTTCTTTTAATCTAGTAAGTTTGTCATGATTATATCATTTTTTTTTTATCAACCTGCTTTGTTATCTTAAGTTTCATTACTCAAACTGATGTTTCTTATTTGTAGGTATCATTCATATGCTTCACAAATGAAAATGCTGTTGAGAATGTAGCCTAGGCTAGGCCTATCAGTTTTCTTGTTACTCAATATTTCAACATTGTCTTTTGCCTTCTTAGTCTTTTTATGATTTTAACCAACACAGTACAGTGAGTATATTTACCATTCTTTATTTTCTATTTTATAATTGAAAATACCATTCTTTAGTTTTTGCGTATTCTATCATTTTCAAGTATGTTGTGGTAATAAAAAGCATGTAGGTAGTAGGTTGGTAGACATCAACCACCCAGGGTGGTATTACTGTCCTGCCAAGTGAGTGTAAAATGAAAGCCTGTAATTGTTTTACATGATGGTAGGATTGCTGGAGTTTTTTGTCTGTCTCATAAATATGCAAGATTACAGGTATGTCTTGCTACTTCTACTTACACTTAGGCCACACTACACATATGTATACACATTTATTTATGCACACTCATCTGGGTTTTCTTTGATTTTATCTTAATAGTTCTTGTTCTTATTACTTTTCCTTTTAAATCCGTGGGGAAGTGGAATAAGAATCTTTCCTCCTTAAGCCATGTGTGTTGTAAAAGTCAACTAAAATGCCGGGAACAATGGGCTAGTAACCCTTTTTCCTGTGATGATTACTAAAAAGAATGAGAAGAAAATTGTCAAAGTGGCATGTCTGAATGTGCGTGGATGTGTGGGAATGATAAGAAAGAGATGATTGTGGATGTTATGAATGAGAAGAAGCTGGATATCCTGGCTTTCAATGAAGCAAAGCTAAAGGGGGTGGGAGAGTTTCAGTGGAGAGAAATAAATGGGATTAGGTCAGGGGTTTCAAATAGTTAGAGCTAAAGATCGAGTAGCAATAATGTTGAAGGATAAGCTATGGCAGGAAAAGAGGAAGTATAAATGTATTTATTCAAGGATTATGTAGAGAGAGAGAGAGATAGATAGATAGATAGATTGTGAGATTGAGAGATAGATAGATTGAGAGATTGAGATTGAGATTTTGGGAAATGTTGATTGAATGCGTGGGGAGTTTTGAACCAAGTGTGAGAGTACTTATGGTTTGGGATTTCAATGCTGAAGTGGGTAAAAATGATGTGGAGGGAGTAGTAGGTAAATTTGGGGTGCCAGGGGTAATTGTAAAAGGGGAGCCTTTAATTGAGCTATTGAGCTACATGTAGAAAGAGGTTTGGTAATAAGTAATACATATTTTATGGAAAAGAGGATTAATAAATATACAAGGTATGATATAGCACGTAATGAAAGTAGTTTGTTAGATTATGTATTGGTGAATAAAAGGTTGATGGGTAGGATTCAGGATGTACATGTTTATAGAGGGGCAACTGATACATCAGAGCATTATTTAGTTGTAGCTACAGTTAGAGTAAGAGGTAGATGGGACAAGAGGAAAATGGCAACAACAAGTAAGAGAGAGGTGAAAGTGTATAAACTAAGGGAGGAGGAAGTTCGGGTGAGATATAAGCAACTATTGGCAGAAAGGTGGGCTAGGGAGGCACTACTGTCCTGCCAAGTGAGTGTAAAATGAAAGCCTGTAATTGTTTTATATGATGGTAGGATTACTGGTGTCATTTTTTCTGTCTCGTAAACATGCAAGATTTCAGGTACGTCTTGCTACTTCTACTTACACTTAGGTCACACTACACATACGTATATAAGCATATATATACACACCCCTCTGGGTTTTCTGCTATTTTCTTTCTAGTTCTTGTTCCTGTTTATTTCCTCTTATTTCCATGGGGAAGTGGAACAGAATTCTTCCTCCGTAAGCCATGCATGTCATAAGAGGTGACTAAAATGCTGGGAGCAAAGGGCTAGCAACCCCTTCTCCTGTATATATTACTAAATTTAAAAGGAGAAACTTGCGTTTTTCCTTTTGGGCCATCCCACCTCAGTGGGATACAGCTGGTATGTTGGAAGAACAAGATGTGATAGAGTGGATAGGGGAGCAATGTGGCAGATGTTGCAAGTGTATGGAATAGGTAGTAAGTTACTAAATGCTGTAAAGAGTTTTTATGAGGATAGCGAGGCTCAGGTTAGGGTGTGTAGAAGAGAGGGGGACTACTTCCAGTAAAAGTAGGTCTTAGACAAGGATGTGTAATGTCACCATGGTTGTTTAATATATTTATAGATGGGGTTGTAAAAGAAGTAAATGCTAGGGTGTTTGGAAGAGGGGTGGGATTAAATTAGGGGGAATCAAATAGAAAATGGTAATTGACACAGTTACTTTTTGCTGATGATACTGTGCTTATGGGAGATTCTAAAGAAAAATTGCAAAGGGTAGTGGACAAGTTTGGAAGAGTGTGTAAAGGTAGAAAGTTGAAAGTGAACATAGAAAAGAGTAAGGTGATGAGGGTATCAAATGATTTAAATAAAGAATAATTGGATATCAAATTGGAGAGGAGGAGTATGGAAGAAGTGAATGTTTTCAGGTATTTGGGAGTTGACGTGTCAGCGGATGGATTTATGAAGGATGAGGTTAATCATAGAATTGATGAAGGAAAAATGGTGAGTGGTGCATTGAGGTATACTTATATGGAGACAAAAAAACATTATCTATGGAGGGAAAGAAGGGAATGTATAAAAGTATAGTGGTACTAACACTCTTACAATAAACAAATAACCCGCACATAAAAGAGAGAAGCTTACGACGACGTTTCGGTCCGACTTGGACCATTGACAAAGTCACAGTGTGACTTTGTCAATGGTCCAGGTCGGACCGAAACGTCGTCGTAAGCTTCTCTCTTTTATGTGTGGGTTATTTGTGTATTGTTCCAGTCACGGTATTGTGCCTTTTTGTTATTTACTAACACTCTTATATGAGTGTGAAGCTTGGGTTGTAAATGCTGCAGTGAGGAGATGGTTGGAGGCATTGGAGATGTCCTGTCTATAGGCAATGTGTGGTGTAAGTATTATGCAGAAAATTCGGAGTGTGGAAATTAGGAGAAGGTGTGGAGTTAACCCTTTGACTGTCGCAACCCCCAATCCTGAGGTGTCTCCTGGTGTCGCAAAATTTAAAAAAAAAAAAAAAAAAAAATTCTTATGAAATGATAGAGAATCTTTTCCCAATTGTAATGACAGCAAAAAAAACGAAATTTGATGGAAAACTGACGGAATTATGCTCTCGCGAAGTTAGCGACCTCGGCGATATTTACAAATCGGCGATTTTGCCCACTTTGAGCCCTATTTTCGGCTAATTCCATTGTTCCAGTCGACCAAACTCATAGCTATTTCTTTAGAACTCCATTTTTTCTATCGATTGAGTACAAGAAACTGCCCATTTACCGATTTCAACTACCCAATAATGTGGTCAGAAATTTGCAATTTGGCCAATTTCACGAAAATTAAAAAATATGACAATTTCAAAATAAGGTCCAGAATGAACAATGCAGACATTCCTGGCTCTAAAATAACATTTTCTTTGTTCATCAGTCATGTCTCCAGGCCCCTCTGATATTACTCTTGCTTTCTATTTTGAATTTTTATTCAAACAAAAAATAGAAGACTTACTATTATGCAGACTACTGCAATACTGTAATAATTGTATAAATAACATCAACTCATTCATGACTGCATATTACTTTTGAACATTGGCAAAAATCAAACATTTCCCCTACTTTGAGCTCCATTTCCAGGTTCTTTTTATAGTAAAATCAATCAAAATCACCTCTATTTCTATAATATGTTTTCTATTCTATCAAATGAGACCAAGAAAATGAGAATACAACCATAAATACTATACGAAAATAGACCACAAAGTCGGAATTTTAATTAAAAAAAATGATTGGAGTTTTTTTTTCCATTATGCACTGCGTGCTCCAGGATTTTTTTTATATGGTGCACACTGACCACACAGACCCATTCTCTCACATGTGGGCCTACCAGCTTTCTCCTGCCTGATTTGAAGCCGCTATAATTTATGAGTATACAGTGTATATACATCAAACACGGTACCTCGTAAGACGTATATATACGGCCGCGACAGTCAAAGGGTTAATAAAAATATTAGTCGGAGAGCTGAAGAGGGGTTGTTGAGGTAGTTTGGTCATTTAGAGAGAATGGATCAAAGTAGAATGACATGGAGAGCGTACACCTACCGTCCGACTTACGACCAAGCTTGGTTTCAACCAACCGGTCGTAAGTCAAAATGGACATAAGTCGAATCTTTGAAAATTGCCGACATACTGGTAGGGTACAAATCTGTAGGGGAAGGAAGGAGGGGTAGGGTTCATCCTCGAAAAGGTTGAAAGGAGATTTTGTGGGTGAGGGGCTTGGACTTCCAGCAAGCGTGCATGAGCGTGTTAGGAGTGAATGCAGACGAATGATACTTGGAACCTGACGAGCTGTTGGAGTGTGAGCAGGGTAATATTTAGTGAAGGGATTCAGGGAAACCGGTTATTTTTATATAGCCCGACTTGAGTCCTTGGAAATGGGAAGTACAGTGGACCCTTGGCCAACGAAGGCATTGTCTAACGATAAACTCGTCCAATGAAGCGTTTGAGTGTAAAAATTTTGGCCCGACCAATGATGAAAAACTCGGCTAACATGATTCGTCTGGAACGTGTCCACGTGTGGCCTGAGCACGCCTTAGCTGCCCTGTGCCTTCAGTTAGTGTGCCAGTGTTTACAAGCCAGCAAGTGCAGTTGCATCCACACATACATTCGGTACATTTTGTATTATTCCAGTGTTTTTAGTGGGAGTTGTCACAGCTGCTCTTTGCTGATGACACTGTGCTCTTGGGAGATTCTGAAGAGAAGTTGCAGAGATTGGTGGATGAATTTGGTAGGGTGTGCAAAAGAAGAAAATTAAAGGTGAATACAGGAAAGAGTAAGGTTATGAGGATAAACAAAAAGATTAGGTGATGAAAGATTGAATATCAGATTGGAGGGAGAGAGTATGGAGGAGGTGAACGTATTCAGATATTTGGGAGTGGACGTGTCAGCGGATGGGTCTATGAAAGATGAGGTGAATCATAGAATTGATGAGGGAAAAAGAGTGAGTGGTGCACTTAGGAGTCTGTGGAGACAAAGAACTTTGTCCTTGGAGGCAAAGAGGGGAATGTATGAGAGTATAGTTTTACCAACGCTCTTATATGGGTGTGAAGCATGGGTGATGAATGTTGCAGCGAGGAGAAGGCTGGAGGCAGTGGAGATGTCATGTCTGAGGGCAATGTGTGGTGTGAATATAATGCAGAGAATTCGTAGTTTGGAAGTTAGGAGGAGGTGCGGGATTACCAAAACTGTTGTCCAGAGAGCTGAGGAAGGGTTGTTGAGGTGGTTCGGACATGTAGAGAGAATGGAGCGAAACAGAATGACTTCAAGAGTGTATCAGTCTGTAGTGGAAGGAAGGCGGGGTAGGGGTCGGCCTAGGAAGGGTTGGAGGGAGGGGTAAAGGAGGTTTTGTGTGCGAGGGGCTTGGACTTCCAGCAGGCATGCGTGAGCGTGTTTGATAGGAGTGAATGGAGACAAATGGTTTTTAATACTTGACGTGCTGTTGGAGTGTGAGCAAAGTAACATTTATGAAGGGATTCAGGGAAACCGGCAGGCCGGACTTGAGTCCTGGAGATGGGAAGTACAGTGCCTGCACTCTGAAGGAGGGGTGTTAATGTTGCAGTTTAAAAACTGTAGTGTAAAGCACCCTTCTGGCAAGACAGTGATGGAGTGAATGATGGTGAAAGTTTTTCTTTTTCGGGCCACCCTGCCTTGGTGGGAATCGGCCGGTGTGATAATAAAAAAATATAAAATAATAACTGCAAAATAAGTCACCATGGGCCCCAAGAAAGCTTCTAGTGCCAACCCTGTGGTAAAAAGGGTGAGAATTACTATGGAATTGAAAAAAGAGATAATTGCAAAGTACGAAAATGGAATGCATGTCCGAGCTGGCCAGGTTGTATAACAAACCCCAGTCAACCATCGCTACTATCTTGGCCAACAGAAAGGCAATCAAGGAAGCTGTTGCTGTGAAAGGCGCAAGTATGTTTTCGAAACACAGATCGCAAGTACTCGAAGATGTTGAGAGACTCATTGGTGTGGATAAACGAGGAACAGATATCAGGAGATAGCATCTCTCAAGCGATCATATGTGAAAAGGCTAGGAAGTTGCATGCCAATTTAATTAAAAAAATGCCTGCAACTAGTGGTGATGTGAGTGAATTTAAGGCCAGCAAAGGTTGGTTTGAGAGATTTAAGAATCATAGTGGCATACATTGTGTGATAAGGCATGGTGAGGCTGCCAGTTTGGACCAAAAAGCGGCTGAAAAAATATGTGCAGGAATTCAGGGAGTACATAGAGGCTGAAGGACTGAAACCCCAGTAAGTGTTAAATTGTGACGAAACAAGCCTGTTTTGGAAGAAAGTGCCAAACAGGACCTACATTACACAGGAGGAAAAAGCACTCCCAGGACACAAGCCTATGAAAGACAGGCTAACCTTACTTAAGGAAATTTGTACAAAGTGGGTTGATGTCCAAACATTTATGGATGAAAATCACCCTAACACAGTTATTGCAAGCCGTGCTGGTGACTATAACAATGACAGTGTTATGGCCCATTTTAGGAAAATCTTAAAGGACCGTGAGGTACAGAGCTCTATGGACAGATTTTTGGTGTGACAGAGGTCCAGTGACTCAAGTTGTTTCCAGTGGCATTAAAAGAAGACAGGAAGTAACCCCGTAAAAGGGCTTGCTACCTTAAGACCTCATGGAAAGAGATTCCCCTTCCAAAAAATAATAACATCCATCATCTCCCCTCCTCCCATCCCATCACTCATCACCAGATCTTCAATAAAGGTAAGTGTCATTTATTCTTCATTACACAATAATATATATTATGCATGTCTCCTTTTTTTTGTGTAGGAAAATGTATATTTCATGTGGTAAATTTTTTTTTCATACTTTTGGGTATCAGGAAAGGATTAATTTGATTTCCATTATTTCTTATGGGGAAAATTAATTCAACTTCTAACGATGAGCTCTCTAGAACTGATTAATATCGTTGGTTGAGGGACCACTGTACAATGCCTGCACTTTAAAGGAGGGGTTTGGGATATTGGCAGTTTGGAGGGATATGTTGTGTATCTTTATTACGTATATGCTTCTAAACTGTTGTATTCTGAGCACCTCTGCAAAAACAGTGATTATGTGTGAGTGAGGTGAAAGTGTTGAATAATGATAAAAGTATTTTCTTTTTGGGGATTTTCTTTCTTTTTGGGTCACCCTGCCTCGGTGGGAGACGGCCGACTTGTTAAAAAAAAAAGAAGCATAAAGTTTCATTACGTATGGTTTATTGTGGTAAACATACAATTGACTTCTCTAATAAATGCTTGCAAAGTGGCAACTGAGAGTGGGAGTCTGCAAGAGAGAAAGATGCTGAATGCTGTTGCCAGATCTGCGTCACTATTGTACGCATGCAGCCCCTAGAGCTGGCGGACATATGACCAAGGATAATTTTTATATTTACATACATGTATTTTTTATTTTCTAATTTAGTGTATTTTTTTGGAGTCGTATACATGTGTGGTTGGATGCAAGTCACATAGGTTGGAAGTTAAGGAGGATCTGTACATCAGCGAGGGACTCGTCTGCCCGAAATGCTCAGCATACAGAGGGGGTTTTGGCATGTATACCCAACTATTATATTCCTCTGTGCAACCATGTAATTTGTCAAAATAAAAAATTTAAATCTACATCTAAATCTAAATTTTCTGCTTAGCAGTATAAATGTAGGCAAAGTAATGACTGATAATATAAAGCCAGAAAAACTGCCTCTAAAAGCTTTTTAAATGTGGTTTTCTCACTAAGGTTAAATGATCAGTTGCACACAAATTGCTTTAAGCTGGCAAGTGATAGATTACTGGAAAAATACAGGTAGATACTCTTTACTTTGTATACAGTGGTAGTGATTGCTTAAGATTCTGACCTGTCACCTTGAATCATCATTTATCACTTTTCTTTATTTATTTATTTATTAATTTATTAACAATTTGAGCACACATACAGAGGTACAAAAAAAATACAGATAAGAGCAGCATGCAGCATGGTTAATGACCTTTCATCGTAACAGTAGCACACTAAAGATGTGATATTCAGTTAAAAAGCTTACACTTTGTGTATGACATTTTTTTTTTGAAAAGTATTAAAATTTTTTGAGTGCAATACAAATATATAACATATTGAGGAGTAATATAGATACTAGACATTTAGGCAAGATTTTATTTAGGAATTTGGCATTAGCAAAAAAGATACAGGTACTTAACAAAAATATTGTCTGGACTGCCAGATTAGTATTGCTCTCAATGTTCACTTCAAAAAAAAAAAAAAAAAAAAATTCTTCTGGAATGGTAGACACTCTTACTGAAGGTAAATATGTATATTAAACAAAGATGGTGACATGGTTGTTTAATTCTTACTGAGACAAACTTTACTCTTAGTTAATTTCAAGTAATTCCCTAGCTTTTACAACAAGCATGAAATACACATCCTGATTTGTCATATAAAGCCTATATATACATGTACATATTAGAACTTAAGTTATGTGGTCTGAAATTAGTCTGATGGAAATGCTTCACATAAGAAAGGGCTTTCCTTAGAATATGCAGTATGCTGTATTCCTGGAACTGTAAGCATGCACATTGGTAAGCCTATTCATTGTAACCTCCTAAGTATTCTAGTGGAAATATGTATCCATGTGTGAACGCAAATTAAGTTGTAATAAACAACTGTCAGTGAATAAACATAAAGTTGGACAATTCAATTCAATTCAATTCAATTCAATTCAATTCAATTCAATTCAATTCAATTCAATTCAATTCAGTTCAATTCAGTTCAATTCAGTTCAATTCAATTCAATTCAAGTTTATTCTTTATAAGGGTTACAATGTGGGGTTTACAGGTTTTGGGTATTGTGTGGTTTACATGTTATAAAATACTAATTACAGAGGGGGCCACTAGGACACCTAGCATGGCTAGGCATTTCGAGCAGACTTAGATTAATTCTTAACATTAAATCCTTACAGATTATGGTATTAAGGCTAAGTGACTACATCATAATTTGTGAGTTTAGCAATGTGAATGCTTTTGTTTTGGCACAATACAAGGTGTCTATATTGGAGTATCATAGGCAAACTTATGACTAGTTAGGATTTATTATTTAAAGATTAAGATTAGTATTTCTGGGTTTATAGTCAGTGGGTGAGTGAGTGTAATTTTGAACCACCAGGTGGTTATCATGTAGTTAGTTGTCGGGGTGGATCAGGGAGATAAGATGTTTTCTAACTGTAGTTTTGAAAGTGATGAATGTGTCTGCAGTTCTAGAGTTTTCAGGTAGGGTGTTCCAGATTTTAGGTCCTTTGAAATACATTGAATTTTTGTAAAGGTTTAGTCGAACACGGGGAATGTCATAGAGATGTTTGTGTCTGGTGTTATGCCTGTGGACTGTCACAACTATCAAGAAAGCGTTTTAGGTCAAGGTTAATATTGGAATTTAAGGCCCTG
Source organism: Cherax quadricarinatus (assembly GCF_026875155.1). NCBI lineage: Eukaryota > Metazoa > Arthropoda > Malacostraca > Decapoda > Parastacidae > Cherax > Cherax quadricarinatus. The sequence goes on from NC_069405.1 coordinate 81,514,470, forward strand.
TAGATATTGATTGCACAGTAGTAAGTGTGGATGTTCTGAACAGGGAGTAAGTTTAGATCTATGAAGAGTGGCGGGTGGGGGGGGGTGTTGCCAGGGATGGGATTTAGTGATTATTCTTACTGCGGCTTTTTGTTGGGTTATTATTGGCTTTAGGTGTGTTGCTGCAGTTGAACCCCAAGCACAGATAGCATAGGTGAGGTGTGGATATATAAGTGAATGGTATAGTGTGAGAAGAGCAGTTTGCAGTACGTAGTATTGTATCTTGGAGAGGATCCCCACCGTTTTGGATACTTTTTTTGTTATGTGTTGGATATGGGTGCTGAAATTTAGGTTGTTGTCGAGGTATAGGCCAAGGAATTTGCCCTCATTATATCTGGCAATTAGAGTGTTGTCAATCTTAATGTTAAGTTGCGCTTCACCTGCTCTGCTACCAAACATAATATAGTAGGTTTTGCCAGTGTTAAGTGTAAGTTTATTGGCTATCATCCAAGTCGATATTTTGAGCAGCTCCTCGTTAACAATGGTGTTGAGGGAGGCAAGATTAGGGTGGGAGATGACATAAGTCGTGTCGTCAGCAAAGAGAATGGGTTTCAGGTGTTGGGATATGTTTGGAAGATCATTGATGTAAATGAGGAAGAGCAGGGGTCCAAGGACACTTCCCTGCAGAACTCCAGTATCAAGTGGCCGTATTGATGAGGCTGTCTCTTTAATGGTGACATACTGATACCTATTAGAAAGGTAGGATTTAAAATATGCAAGCGCATGGCCTCTTATGCCATAGTGGTCAAGTTTGTGGAGTAGGATGCCGTGGTCTACTGTGGTTAGAGCCCCTCGTTCAACCTTGTGTTTAATCATCTTCATGCATCTTTAGCCTAGCCATGAGTGAAGGTTAATAAAGGTAATTCATAAAAGTACAGTAGGGTCCCTCTTTACGGTGTTTTGCTAATATGAACATTTCAAATTATGACCAAAACTTGTTATGCGGCACCCCCTCTTCCCACACTTTACTCACTGATACTGTCACTGCATGCCATTCTGTTTACATCCTCCGTGAGCTCTGCATCTCTCCATTATGTCTGGAAACTTTCCCAAATTTCAAGTGTTTTTAAAGTCATTGTGTATTTTAAAAGTACTCTGATAATTATACTTATATGTGCTTTATTTTATTAACATATCGGCTGTCTCCCACCATGGCAGGGTGGCTTGAAAAAGAAAAACTTTCATAATCTTTCCTCTTCAAGGGGGGCTCCTTGGCGTGGTGAAGAGGCTCTTGGTCTGAGGAATTAAACCTATTGGTCTCCTTCCTCAGACCTAACCTAATTACCCCCCAATCCCCCCTTCCCTATCTCATCCTCCCTTTTTCCTTTCCTCCTCCTCACCCCCATCCCTTCCTTATTCCCTTCCTCTTTTTGGCCTTTGGGATTCTTCCTACAGGCCCACTGGTTCCTAGATAGGGAGAAGGGTACCGGGGTCCATCCCATTTCGTTGATGTTCTTCGTGGTGGTGTAGTTTGCCGTGGAATCTGGATCGCCAGGGGATGTCCCATTCCCTCTCCGGTCTCCCAGGGGGTGGCTTTGGGTGTTTTTCAGGTGACGGGTGTATCTTTGGAGGCCGCCTTTCGGATTCCAGGGGTGGTGGCCAAAGGAGTTATGCTTTGTGGCGGATATCCGGCCGCCCTCTCTTTTGTCCACAGAGGTAGCTCGGCAGATGTGAGGTTGCTATCCTGGATTGCTGGTTTACTGGCATGAAGGGTAGGGTATGGCACGGGTTCCATGCCGAATCTGCACTACTTGCGGTGTTGAGTTTCTCTTGGGTGCGGAGGGCGATTTCCGGTCCTTTCATTCCCCCCTGGGAAATATTCCTCCCCGTTCCCCCCTTTTTTTATTCTTTATTTTTATTTTTATTTTATTTTCTTACTTTTTTTTCTTAAAAACAAAAAGAAACAAGTAATCTAACCATGGAAGCCCTGATCCATGAACCTGCTACCCCCAGGCCCCTTACTGGTACCGCACCCCGTTCTGACCCTGCCTCATTTTTTGACCAGTCGTCAGACACTCCTGATGCCCCTGTACCTCTTGCTGGTGCTGTTTCATCACCAGCTTCAGGTACCAGGGTCTCAACTGACTCCTCTGATTTGTCTGATCTCCGCCCTCCTTCGACTATGCTTCCAGCCTCTCCCTATACAGTGCAGCAATTTTTGAATCGCCAGCCCGTCCCACGTCGGACCAACTCTGCTCCCACTTCTAAATGCCAACGACAATTGCTTGATGATGTTACTTCGTTACCTTCCCATTCTACTCAGAAAAGACTGACACATAATGCACTTCCTTTCCACGCTAAGTTTTGGACTGCACAATGGACTAAATTCTTTACTTTACGACCGACTTCCTCTATTGCCTATCTTTCCGACCATAGTATTGGCAAGGCGCTCCTATGCCATGTTGGTAGAGATATTTCCTTTCATGCTCTCGAGAGCGGTACGTGCATCATCACTGTCCAGAATGCTACCCAAGCTCATGATCTTTCTCTTCTTTCATATATCAGTACTATTCCTGTCACTACTGAAAAACATCATTCCCTCAATTCTTGTAGTGGTACTGTCATTCTGCCCCATACCATAGTCCAACAGAATTTCCAGACATGTGACAATGACATTCTCGAACAGCTGGAACTCCAGGATCTCCCAATCCTCAAAGTAGACACTTATGTCCTTCCTGCCCGTGGGCGGAGACGATACCCTTGCAATGTGGCTCGATTAACTTTCGACAACTGTGAACTCCCGTCCTCTGTTTATGTAGCAGACATCAGTTGCAAGTTCGAAAGGTGATCCTTACACCGCAACAGTGTAGAAATTGCTGGCGATTTGGTAACCCAGCAAAATACTGCAGATCAATAGCTGAATGCCCAGTCTGTGGTGCCGATGACCATTCTAATACGTCTTGTAGCCGACCTCCCTCTTGCCTTAATTGTCATGAGGCTCGCCCTTCTTACTCTCGCCATTGCCAGGTCTATGTAAATGAGTGGGAAATCCGTTGCCTCAAAGAGGCAGAAGGTCTCCCTTATGCTATGGCAGTTTCTCATCTATGCCTCCAAGGGAGACTACCCTGTATTTCTTATTCTCGTGTTTCTAAATGTCCCCCCCACTTCTAGGGCCCCATCTTCTGCAGCCTCCTCTGTGGTTACCCTTCCCATAGTCACTCCTGTCTCTAATTCTTTTGCTGTCCTGGGCTCAGAAGTCCCTAATTCAACACCTCAGTCTGCTCTCACATCTTTGTGTTCTCCTTCACAAGCCCCGGTATCGACAAACCTCATACGACACCTCCTCCCAATTGCCCCTCTACTTCTCAAAAGTCCAAAAAATCCCCATTGCTCAAATCTTTAACCCCTTCCTTCCCTTCTTCCACCCCCACATTTTACCTTTCCAGTCTCTGTACCTGGTTCTTCCCCTCTCACTGGCTCTGTTACAAGTGTTGAGGTTCACCCTCCTCCTCGTACTGTGTCTTCCTCCCCTGTCCCCTCTCAGGTTTCTTCCTCTTCTGCTACCTTCCAGGTTTCTGCCTCTTCTGTCCCCTTCCACACTTCTCCAGTTCCCTCCACCCTTTTGTTCCCCCCTACTTTGGTACAGTCCATTACTGTCCCAATCTTTACTCGCCCTCCTCCTTCCATCTCCATTATTGTCTCCCATACAATGTCTTTGAATTACGAAACACTTAAAGCTATCTCAGAATGTATTGCAGAGACTAAACCATCAATGGACACTGATCTGCCCCCTGTTCCTTCTCTTTCCTCTCCTCCATCTATGTAACTCCTTTCTTCACAATGCTCCGTTCCTTCTCTACTTGAATGTTTTCTGCTGCCTCCACGTGTGGACTTTTCAAACCCCTCTAATCCGTAGGTACCCTTACCTGCGGATTTCTGGTATGTTTATCGTTACAAATCATGGCTTATTTACAGTGGAATACCCGCAGCCTCAGGGGTAATCGGGGTGAGCTTCAGCTGTTGCTTTCCCAGCTTTCCCCTGTCGGTGTTTGCTTACAAGAACCAAAATTACACTCCGTGGTTATCTATCCCATCTCAGGCTATAATTTATTGTATTCTTTGGATCCTTTTTCTGATGGGACCTTTAATGAAAGTGCCCTTCTTCTATTCACTGATATTCCGTACAATCAGCTATTTGTTCGTATTTTGCTGCATTACACTGCAGCCCGTATCCACTTACGTGTTATACAATCTGTTCTTTGTATCTCTACCCTTCTCGGGCATTATCTCTCCTTGATGTTGCCTTTCTTGTCTCGTCCTTACCGCCACCACTTTTGTTACTTGGCGATTTTAATGCACATCATTTCCTCTGGAGGGTCTCACTGTGATTCCCGTGGCATTCATGTTTTAAATACAGGTACTCCCACCCATTTTGATTCTCATACTCTTTCTTGCATCGATCTCTCAGTCTGCTCTTCCTCCACTGCGCTAGACTTCACCTGGTCTGTTCTCCCAGATTTACATGACAACGATCATTTTCCAATCATTCTTACTTCTCCTTCATATTCACCACCTCTTCGTAGCCCACGCTGGCAATTTGATCAAGCAAATTGGGACCTTTACTCGCATCTAACTGCTTTTAGTGAGCTTCCTTCTTCGTCCTCCATTGATGAGCTTTTACACCTCTTCGTGTCCTCAGTTTTAACCGCAGCTTCTCATTCTATACCCCAAACCTCATGCAGGCATTTTCAGAAGTGCGTGCCTTGGTGGTCTCCTGCTTGTGCTTGTGCAGTATGCTTGAAACGTGCTGCGTGGGGCAGGTACCGGTAGAATAGAACCACTGAGAGGCTTCTTGATTTTAAGCAGAAGCATGCGGTCGCTCGCCGTGTCATCTGTGATGCTAAACGCACTTGCTGGCGAGATTATGTCTTCACCATCACCTCTGCTTCCTCTGTGAGTGCAGTCTGGAAAAAAGTAAGGAAACTGAGTTTTAAATACTCTCCTGTCCCGGCTCCTGTTCTGCGGGTTGCCGGTGTTGATATAGCAAACCCTCTAGATGTTGCCATTGAAATTGGTAATCATCTGGTCCATATTTCTCAGGGGCTCCATCTATGCCCCTCGTTTCTTTCCTCAAAGTCTGCCAGAGAGTTAGCGCTCTTAGACTTTTCTTCTCTCAAAGAAGAATGTTATAATGTGCCTTTTACACTTCAGGAACTGGAGGCGACACTCTCAGCTTGCTGGTCATCGGCAGCTGGGCCAGACAACATTAATATTCAGATGTTACAACGTTTACATCAGTCAGCCCTTTAGTCCTCTTACACCTCTTCAATCTTATTTTGTCACAAGGAGTTCTTCCCAAGCTGTGGATATCTGCTATTGTTCTCCCTTTCTGCAAACTGGGTACTATGGGACATGATGCCTCCCACTATCGTCCCATTGCTCTTACCAGTGCAGTTTGCAAAGTGATGGAACATCTGGTAAATCGACATTTAATGTGGTATTTAGAGACACACAACAGTCTTTCCACTAGTCAATATGGCTTTTGTAAGGGCCGTTTTACCATAGACCCCTTACTGTGCTAGGATATGTATTTTTGTAATGCCGTTGCAAATAACCACTCGGTTATTGCCATATTTTTTGACCTTGAGAAGGCATATGACATAATTTGGAGGTACATGTATAATATTTTGGCCCAAGCCCACTCCTTAGGCCTCCGAGGCAATCTACCATCCTTCCTTAAGAACTTCTTAACTGACAGACATTTCCATGTTCGGCTTAATAATATGCTCTCCCTGGACTTTGTCCAAGCTGAAGGTGTCTCCCAGGGATGTGTTCTGAGTACAATACTTTTTCTCCTTGCTATAAATGATTTGGCCTCTCTTTTTCCATCCAATATTTGGTCATCACTCTATGTTGATGACTTTGCTATTGCTTGTGCAGGTGCTGACTGTCACCTCATTACAGTTTCTCTCCAACATGAGGTCGACCATGTTTCCAATTGCGATACCATGCATGGGTTTAAATTTTTCAGTACTAAAACTCACCAGATTACTTTCACTAGACGCTCTGTCATCTCCACTCATCCTTTGTACCTCTGTGGCTCACGTATCCCTGAACGTGATACGGTCAGGTTTCTGGGCCTTCTCTTTGACTGTAGGTTATTATGGAAACCTCACATTACCTTTCTGAAAGCAACTTATCACAGCAGGTTGAACCTTCTTAAAACTCTTGCTCATTTTTCATGGGGAGCTGATCGTCGAACTCTTCTTCACCTACATTCAGCCCTCATTTTATCGAAACTCGATTATGGTGACCAGATCTATTCAGCTTCCTCTCCTGCTACTCTCTCTAGTCTTACTCCCATCCATCACCAGGGATTACGTTTATGCCTTGGTGCTTTTCGCTCTTCCCCTGTTGAGAGTCTATGCTGAAGCGAATATTCCATCCTTGTCCGATCGCCGTGATGCTTATTGCTTACACTATTACGTTCGCTCTCATGATCTCCGCAATCCTTCCATATATAGAATAGTCACCGATGTTAGTAGACATTCTTTTTTTGTTTGTCACCCCTGTTTGCTCCGTCCCTTTTCTCTTCGCCTGCATTTGCTCCTGTTTTCCCTTCAGTTACCACTTTTCTATGTTCATGTAGCATCTCACTTTTCCCTGCCCCCCTGGTAAGTTCCAGCTGTTTAAGTCTGTTCTTTCTCACACCCTTGCACGAGAGCCTACTGCCTACGGTAGCTTCCCGCTCTCTTTTTCTTGACCACTTCCACTCTCATTCTCATGCCATAGGAGTGTACACAGATGGCTCTAAGTCTCTGATGGCGTCAGATTCGCGGCGGTGTTTCCGGACAGTGTTGTGTGAGGACATTTACTATCCTCGGCTAGCATTTTTACAGCTGAATTGTATGCCATTCGTGCAGCACTTATCCGTATTGTATCTATGCCTGTGTCATCATTTGTGGTTGTCTCAGACTCCCTTAGTGCTTTACAGGCTATACAAAAATTTGATACACCTCACCCCCTAGTTCTCTGTATTTAACTTTGGCTACACCCTATCTCTACCAAGCATAAAGATATTGTTTTTTGTTGAGTCCCTGGTCATATTGATGTACAAGGCAATGAACAGGCAGGCACTGCTGCGTGGTCAGCAGTACATGACCTACCAGTTTCATGTAGAGGCGTTCCACTTACAGACTATTTTGCTGTAATAGCTACCCACCTTCACACCTGTTGGCAACAATGCTGGTCTAATCTGCTCGGTAAGAAACTTGAGTCTATTAAACCGAGTACATATATAGTTTACTGGCCGTCTTCTCGTCATCAGTGTCGAGGTTGGGAGACTACTCTCTCCTGTCTTCGCATTGGCCACACTCATCTTACTCATGGGTATCTCATGGAGAGGCACCCTGCTCCTCTCTGTGAGAAGTGTCAGGTTCCACTATCGGTTAGCCACATTCTGTTGGACTGCCCTCTCTATAAACGAGCACGCAGAATTTACCTCCAATGCCGTCTCCACTCTACTACTCTCTCTTTACCTTCCCTTCTTGCTGATGGACCCTCCTTTAATCCTCACTCTCCCATTGACTTCTTGACAACAACTGATTTACTCCACAAACTCTGATGGTGATACCTTTCGCACTCCCTTTCAGCCCTTACTACCTCAGTCTCTTGCTACCCTCTACCTCTGCACTATCCACTGCCCCGCTGTTCTCCATAACCTACTAATCATCCCTCTTCCTTTAACCACCTGATACCCTCGCTTCCTTCCTGCCCTGGAGCGCTGTATAGCCCTTGTGGTTTAGTGCTTCTTTTTGATTATAATGTGCCCAAGAGAGATTATTACGTAGTGATTTGAATGTGTACCTGCACGCTAGCACAGTGTGTAAGTATATTTAGGTTCAGGTACACATAAGCATAATTATCAGAGTACAGTAAGGCCCCGCTTTATGGCGTTTCACCTTACGGCGTTCCGCTAATACGGCGATGTCAAATTATGACCAAAATTTGCTATACGGCAAGCGGTCTTTTAAATACGGCGCCCCCACCCAGTTTGTTTACATTTTCCGTGACCACATCCATTATGTCAGGAAACTTTCTAAAATTTCAAGTGTTTTAAAGTTACTGCATATTTTATATGTACTCTGATAATTATACTTATGTGTACCTGTACTTAAATATACTTACACACTGTGCTGGTGTGCAGGTACACATTAAAATCGCTAAGTCTCTCTCTACTCATGACGCCAATACTACTACGTAATAATAATCACTCTTGGGCACACTAAATGTCTTATTTTACATCAATATAGGCATTTTCATTAATCCATATATGATATTTTCCTCAAAATTATATATGAAACCCATTACATAGCATATAAACATGATACATACACTCAGAATAAAAATTGATGTAAATATGAGATTTGTTTACCAAGCAGCTGTGTTGGTGGTGTCGAAAGAATTACGTTTTCTCTAGTCAAACACTGGGGGGTAACTGTAGAAAAATATTCTTTTCGTATGCCTTTATGTATAGCAATTCGCAACCCTTGTGGGTTTAGTGCTTTTTATAATTAATAATAATTATTATTAATAATAATAATAATAATAATTATATATTATTATTAATATTAATAATATTAATTATTATTCCCTTCTTTAAATATTAATAAAAATAATAAATTTTATTTTAAATTTAGTAATAATAAAATGGGGTTACTGCCTTGTTATCTGCATAATTTGTCACCCCTTTACAACAATGGTAAGGAAAAATTTTATTTGGGGAAAGGTCAAGCGAAATATATTAAAATAAAAAAACCGAAGGGTTAAATGCTTTACAAATCTTATAATGGGCCTAATGAATAAAAGTAGCAACACATAAATCGCATTTTTAGCCGACCAAAGACACCGTCCACTCATGTTCAGCTTTGTTTTTCCCTTTGCATTGTCTCCTCGGTTGCTGTTTCCACCTCTATCGTTTAATATTATTAATTAACTATTGCTCTATTACACTCTAAAAGGTTAGCTGTAATAAAAAGTAATTCAATAACCTTCTTACCTTTGTACCAAGTAGAGATTGTATGTGTCAGTTTATTATTAAAATAAAATATTAAATTAATTTAATATTAAGGAATGAACTAAAAGTAGACACACATTAAAACGCATTTCGCCTGACCATATCGTCCACTTACCTTTCTGTTCTTACGTTGTCTCAACACTGTACTCGTTCTCTCTCGTTTACTTTGTTAACTAGTTGGCTCCATGACGATGGCGTCTAAGTTAGCTGTAATAACAAGAGAGCATAAGCCTCTACTTTAATGCAAGTTAGAGGATAGGTGCCATTTGATTTTATTCAATAAACACCCTGCCACTCACCTCTCACACATTAATATTAATATTTTAAGGTAAGTAATAATTGTATCTGTTGTATCTACCTTATTATTGTGTTTTAATGCCTATTTTTATTGCTACTTATATAGTTAGTGTAACCTGTTGTCTGGCATTTATCATTTTATATCTCTGATAATAATACTTGTGAAGCTGTGTGGTAGCCGGTGAGGGACAACATATTTTCTCTGTTACAGCCATCAAGAAAACGTATTGAATCTGCTTGGCCCAGTACCCCCACTCTGCTTTTGTTTACAATTTTCGCATGATTATTCATTACTCTACCTTGTTTATGATGGCCCTGAAGTGTATTAAAATTTTAAATTCAGTTAACAAGGAATGTCGATTTAATAAGTATCTGGGTCAAGTGTAGGTAGCCAGTAGGTGTAGCCAGTGGCTTCTACCGGTACCTACACTGACTTTATACAAATAAATACTACTCACCCTCTTCGTATTAGACTCAATATTTTAGGTAAATTAATGAGAACTGTATGTGCAGTTTACCTCTGGGATGTTTTAAATACATATCGTATATTAAGTATGAGATGGGGAGCCAGTGCTACCTACACCTGGGCTACCTGCACCTGACTTCCTACAAATAAGTACTACTCACCTCTCTCCCTACATTAAGATTACAAATACTTTAAGATAAGTAATGAATTTACTGTGACTGTATTTTACTTTATGTGTTTTTAACCCTTTGAGGGTTTTGGTCGTACTAGTACGTCTTACGTGTAGGGGTTTTTGACGTACTAGTACTCATAAATTCTAGCGGCCTCAAATCTAGTGGGAGAAAGCTGGTAGGCCTTCATATGAAAGAATGGGTCTATGTGGTCAGTGTGCACAGTCTAAAAAAAATCCTGCAGCACACAGTGCATAATGAGAAAAAAAAAACTTTGACCATTTTTTTTAATAAATCAGCGACTTTGCAGTGTATTTTCGTATGGTATTTATTGTTGTATTCTAGTTTTCTTGGTCTCATTTTATAGAATGGAAGACATATTACAGAAATTGAGATGATTTTGACTGGTTTTACAATGAAAGGTGCCTTGAAATTGAGCTCAAAGTAGCAGAAATGTTCGATTTTTACCAAACTTCAAAAGAAAAACAAATCGTGCCAAGCGTCCAATACACGTCAACTGGTGAGTCTAATATTCTTTCACAAGTGCACCAATAATATTTATACCATTTTTTACACTAATGCAGTAGTCTGCATAACAGTAAATCTTATATTTTTTGTGAAAATAAAAATTCAAAGTGGAAAGCAAAAGAATATAAAGGGGCCTTGAGACGTGACTAATGACTAGAGGAAATGTCATTTTAGTGCCAGGAATGTCTTTCTTGTTTATTCTGGACCCTATTCGGAAATTGGCATCTTTTGAAATTTGTGTGAAATTGGCAAAATTGCTAAATTCTGACCACTGTACTGGATAGTTGAATTTCATAAATGGGTGGTTTCTTGCACCCATTCGATAGAAAAAAATGGAGTTCTAGCGAAATATTCATGTTTTTGTCGACTAGTACAGTGAAATTGGCCGAAAATGGGGCTCAAAGTGGGCAAAATCGCCAATGCGTAAACATCGCCGAGACCGCTAACTTTGCGAGAGCATAATTCCATAAGTTTTCTATCAAATTTCAAACTTTTGGTGTCTTTGTGATCGGGAAAAGATTCTCTATCTTTTCATAAGAGAAAATAATTTTTTTTTTTTTAAATTTGGCCGACCCTGAGAACGAGTTTCGGAGAGGGCCTGTCGACCCTCAAAGGGTTAATACCTAGTTCTATTACTAACTTAATATAATTTAGTGTAAACTTGTTGTCTGGCATTTATATGCATTTATAAATGGAAAAAATGGAGTTCTGCCTTCCGGAGATGTCTGCTTTCCGGCGACAGCCTGGAACCTAACCTGCCGTATAAGTGGGGCCCTACTGTACATATAAAATATGCAATAACTATAAAGCACTTGAAATTTGGAGAGTTTCTAGATATAATAGATGTGCTCACGGAGAAAGTAAACAAACCGGGTGGGGTGCGCCGTATTTGAAAGACCGCTTGCTGTATAGCAAATTTTGGTCATACAGTGGAACCTCAAATTTCGAACTGCTCCCAACTCAACCAATCATGTATTTTTGTAAGTGCTTTTATAGTGTATTTTTGAGGGTCTGAAATGGACTAATCTAATTTACATTATTCCTGATGGGAATAAATTCCTTCAGTAATGGCACTCGAACAGACTTCCGAAACAAAGAAAGTTCGAAATTTAAGGTTCCACTGTAATTTGAAATCGCCGTATTAGCAGAATGCCGTAAGGCAAAACGCCGTAAAGTGGGGCCCTACTGTATTACATATAGGCGTGGCATCTGAGTGAGCTACCATACCTACCACCTGACTTCCTACAATAAATACTACTCGCCTCTCACCTTATATGAAGACTACACACATTTTTGGGTAAGTAATTAACATATTGGGGGAGGGGTTTGGGATATTGGCAGTTTGGAGGGATATGTTGTGTATCTTTATATGTGTATGCTTCTAGACTGTTGTATTCTGAGCACCTCTGCAAAAACAGTGATAATGTGTGAGTGTGGTGGAAGTGTTGAATGATGATGAAAGTATTTTCTTTTTGGGGATTTTCTTTCTTTTTTGGGTCACCCTGCCTCGGTGGGAGACGGCCAACTTGTTGAAAAAAAAAAAGTGTATTTTACTTTTTTATTGTTTTATAGAGCCTAGTTCTATTGCTAACTTAATATATGTTAGTGTAGACTTGTTATCTGGCATTTATATGTATTTATAAGTGGAAAAAAGGGCATTCCACTTTATGGTGATTTCTGTTTTAGGGCAGTAGCCTGGAACCTAACCTGCTGTGTAAGTGGGGCCCCACTGTACTCTGAAGGAGGGGTAGGGATTTTGCAGTTTAGAGGGTCATTTTAATTTGTATCTCCTCACACTTCTGAAAAGACAGATATTGAATAAATGATGATTTTTTTTATTACCCTAGTTTAGTGGAAGATGGCTGATGAGGTAAAAAAAAAATTACATGCCTGTACATCCAAACTGGGAGGAAGGGGCTAGTAACCTCTTCTCTTGTATAAATTACTGAATTTAAAAAGAAAAATGTTTGCTTTTCTTTTTAGGTTACCCTGCCTCAGTGGGATACCGCTGGTTCATTGAAAAAAAAACAAATTGTTTATTGTTGAATATATCTACAATCACACTAAAAATTTATCATTTATTCTTGTCCTTTTTCAGGCTGTTGATGTTGTCGGGTCTAAATTTGTTGGCCGTATGTGCCTGGAGACGTGCTGCTCTGAGTGTGAGCAAGTAACTGGGCGTGAAGAAAATTTCCTTGAAGTGTGTGTTCCAGTTAAAACAAAAGCAGACTTTGATGGTTAGTTTTAAGTTTTTAATGATATAATTTTATGATGGTTTTTGAGTTGTAAGATTATAAATGTACTCTAAGGAGATGGTCAGTTATAGGTCTCGGTCACCTAAGGAATCATTATTGTGGGAAAACTAAAGGGGCTATCAGCTTATGTAATAAGGGTGATTTAAACTCATAAGTGGTAGCTCTGTCACCTACTAGCAGTCATACCATGAATAGGTTAAAAAAAGAAATATGAATGTTAGAACTGGTAAATCTTCTTCCTTTATTTGGCTTAGGCAATCATAGATCCAGCATCCAGGAAACAATTTAAATGTGCTTTTGAAAATAAAACTAAAATCTTTATTTTTTCAACACGCCGGTCGTCTCCCACTGAGGCAGGGTGATCTAAAAAGAAAGAAAATCCCAAAAAGAAAACGCTTATACATATTATTATTCAACACTTTCACCTCACTCATACGTAATCACTGTCTTTGCAGAGGTGCTCAGATACGACAGTTCAGAAGTCCCTCCAAACTGCCAATATCCCAAACCCATCCTTTAAAGTGCTGACATTGTACTTCCCATTTCCAGGACTCAAGTTCAGTTAACCAGTTTCCCTGAATCCCTTCACAAAATATTACCCTGCTCGCACTCTAACAGCTCGTCAGGTTCCAAAAACCACTTGTTTCCATTCACTCCTATCTAACACGCTCACACATGCTTGCTGAAAGTCCAAGCCCCTCGCCCACAAAACCTCCTTTACCCCCTCCCTCCAACCTTTTTGAGGACGACCCCTACCCCACTTTACTTCCCTTACAGATTTATATGCTCTCCAAATCATTCTACTTTGACCCATTCTCTTTAAATGACCAAACAACCTTAACAACCCCTCTTGAGCCCTTTGACTAATACTTTTAGTAACTCCAAACCACCACCTAATTTCCACACACCGAATTCTCTGCATAATATTTACACCACACATTGCCCTTAGACAGGACATCTCCACTGCCTCTATCTGCCTCCTTGCTGTAGGATTTGCAACCCAAGCTTCACACCCATATAATAGTGTTGGTACCACTATACAGTGGACCCCCGCATACCGTTGGCATCACATAACATTTAATCCGCATACCGCTCGCTTTTATTGCAAAAATTTTGCCTCGCATACCGCTCAAAAACCCGCTCACCGCTGTTTGTCCGAGACGCGTCCAATGTGCGGCCTGAGCCACGCTCACATGTTCCGCCGGTGGCATTGTTTACCAGCCAGCCTCCGCGGTAACATCCAAGCATACAATCGGAACATTTCGTATTATTACAGTGTTTTTGGTGATTTTATCTGCAAAATAAGTGACCATGGGCCCCAAGAAAGCTTCTAGTGCCAACCCTACAGCAATAAGGGTGAGAATTACTATAGAGATGAAGAAAAAGATCATTGATAAGTATGAAAGTGGAGTGCGTGTCTCCGAGCTGGCCAGGTTGTATAATAAACCCCAATCATCCATCGCTACTATTGGTGGTACAGCTGCTGCTGCTGCTGTAGCACCGTCAGCTGCTGCTGCTGCTGTAGTACCATCTGCTGCTGCTGTAGCATCGTCTGCTGCTGCTGTAGCATCGTCTGCTGCTGCTGTAGCATCGTCTGCTGCTGCTGTAGCACTGTCAGCTGCTGCTGCTGTTGTACCACCGTCAGCTGCTGCTGCTGCTGCTGCTGTAGTACCGTCTGCTGCTGCTGAAGCATCGTCTGCTGCTGTAGCATCGTCTGCTGCTGCTGTAGCACTGTCAGCTGCTGCTGCTGTTGTACCACCGTCAGCTGCTGCTGTAGTACCGTCTGCTGCTGCTGTAGTACCGTCTGCTGCTGCTGTAGCATCGTCTGCTGCTGCTGTAGCACTGTCAGCTGCTGCTGCTGTTGTACCACCGTCAGCTGCTGCTGCTGTAGTACCGTCTGCTGCTGCTGTAGCATCATCTGCTGCTGCTGTAGCACTGTCAGCTGCTGCTGCTGTTGTACCACCGTCAGCTGCTGCTGCTGTAGTACCGTCTGCTGCTGCTGTAGCATCGTCTGCTGCTGCTGTATCACTGTCAGCTGCTGCTGCTGCTGTAGCACCGTTGTTGGTGTGGCTTATTGAGAATACCAAGAAACAATTAACCCCAGAGGATTTGCCACCCAGGATAACCCAAAAAAGTCAGTGTCATCGAAGACTGTCTAACTTATTTCCATTGGGGTCCTTAATCTTGTCTCCCAGGATGCAACCCACACCAGTCGACTAACACCCAGGTGAACAGGGAAAAATGCCTGGAACTAGTGCTCATATTGGTGAATTTAAAGCCAGCAAAGGTTGGTTTGAGAGATTTAAGAATCGTAGTGGCATACACAGTGTGATAAGGCCTGTTCTGGAAGAAAATGCCAAACAGGACCTACAGTACTCAGGAGGAAAAGGCACTCCCAGGACAGTGTCTCATCAGTCATTGCTGCATCTTCAATAAAGGTAAGTGTCATTTATTCTTCATTTAGTAGAGTAGTACATGCACAATATATATTGTGCATGTACTACTCTACTATTGTGCATGTATCCTTCTCTTTGTGTGTAGGAAAATGTATATTTCATGTGGTAAAATTTTTTTTTTCATACTTTTGGGTGTCTTGCACGGATTAATTTGATTTCCATTATTTCTTATGGGGAAAATTCATTCGCATACCGAACATTTCGCATAACAATCAGCCCTCTTGCACGGATTAAAGTCGCTATGCGGGGGTCCACTGTACTTGGTGAACATGGGTACTAGCTGTAAAGAGCCTTGTTCATACCAGCACATTTACTACAATATTTTTGGAAAGCCCCTTGTTATGCAAAGTATTTCAGCCAGACTAAAAGTAGTACTTATCACTACTTAATGCTAGTACAGGCATGGAAATAATGAATATTCAATGACATATACAATTTCTGTGTTTACCCAGTAAGTACAGTACACCAGTTACAATTAGAGTGGTGAGGTAGCATTTATGAAGCTAGAGATAATAGAGGCAGGGTCACCCAAAAAAGAGAAACACTTTCGCCATCATTCACACAATATCACTGTCTTTGCAGAGGCGCACGGATACAGCAGTTTAGATGTCACTCCAAACAGCCAATATCAGATTATATTAAATTAATAGACTTTTACATCAAATTGATAATGTCTTTGAAACTATATTAGGTAATAAGAGTTTTTAATTCTTAAGGCAGTTTGTTTCAAATTTTGAGTTTCTTGTGTTGCCAAAGTGTTTACTCAGACTGAGCCATAAACATGGAATATCAGAGATATTTATTTCTAGTGTTATGTGTGTTACAATGCTCCCTGGCTTCAAGCACAGACAGTTTCTCAAACCATTTCTTGGTAAAATCTTGTGCATGCCATGCCATCTCGTTAAAACTATAACTGGTAACATTTTGATACTTGAGTGTAAATGGATGTGCATTGTTTTCTCACTAATAGGTGGTTTCCACTTGTGTGCCAGCTGCTTTTGTATCTGTTGACAGCAAATCCTTAATATATTGGACTAATAGGGAGGATTATCAGTGTTAAATCAAGAGTAATGTTAAAAACAAAAAAATCAATTAGATATTCTACAGTATACCTAACATAGTACATATTATACCCTCAGTTTAGATATGTTTACCTGGAGAGAGTTCTGGGGGTCAACGCCCCCGCGGCCTGGTCTGTGACCAGGCCTCCTGGTGGATCAGAGCCTGATCAACCAGGCTGTTGCTGCTGGCTGCATGCAAACCAACGTACGAGCCACAGCCCGGCTGATCAGGAACTGACTTTAGGTGCTTGTTCCAGTGCCAGCTTGAAGACTGCCAGGGGTCTGTTGGTAATCCCCCTTATGTGTGCTGGGAGGCAGTTGAACAGTCTCGGGCCCCTGACACTTATTGTATGGTCTCTTAACGTGCTAGTGACACCCCTGCTTTTCATTGGGGGGAGGGTTTCATCGTCTGCCAAGTCTTCTGCTTTCGGTAGTGAGTGATTTTCGTGTGCAAGTTCGGTACTAGTCCCTCTAGGATTTTCCCGGTGTATATAATCATGTATCTCTCCCTCCTGCGTTTCCAGGGAATACAGGTTTTGGAACCTCAAGCGCTCCCAGTAAATTGGGTATTTTATCTCCGTTATTTCGCGCCGTGAAAGTTCTCTGTACATTTTCTAGGGCGGCAATTTCACCTGCCTTGAAAGGTGCTGTTAGTGTGCAGCAATTTCCAGCCCAGATAGAACAAGTGACCTGAAGAGTGTCTCATGGGCTTGGCCTCCCTAGTTTTGAAGGTTCTCATTATCCATCCTGTCATTTTTCTAGCAGATGCGATTGATACAATGTTATGGTCCTTGAAGGTGAGATCCTCCGACATAATCACTCCCAGGTCTTTGACGTTGGTGTTTCGCTCTATTTTTTGGCCAGAATTTGTTTTGTACTCTGATGAAGATTTAATTTCCTCATGTTTACCATATCTGAGTAATTGAAATTTCTCATTGTTGAACTTCATATTGTTTTCTGCAGCCCACTGAAAGATTTGGTTGATGTCCGCCTGGAGCCTTGCAGTGTCTGCAATGGAAGACACTGTCATGCAGATTCGGGTGTCATCTGCAAAGGAAGACACGGTGCTGTGGCTGACATCCTTGTCTATGTCGGATATGAGGATGAGGAACAAGATGGGAGCGAGTACTGTGCCTTGTGGAACAGAGCTTTTCACCGTAGCTGCCTCGGACTTTACTCTGTTGATGACTACTCAATGTGTTCTGTTAGTGAGGAAATTATAGATCCATCGACCGACTTTTCCTGTTATTCCTTTAGCACGCATTTTGTGCGCTATTACGCCATGGTCACACTTGTCGAAGGCTTTTGCAAAGTCTGTATATATTACATCTGCATTCTTTTTGTCTTCTAGTGCATTTAGGACCTTGTCGTAGTGATCCAATAGTTGAGACAGACAGGAGCGACCTGTTCTAAACCCATGTTGCCCTGGGTTGTGTAACTGATGGGTTTCTAGATGGGTGGTGATCTTGCTTCTTAGGACCCTTTCAAAGATTTTTATGATATGGGATGTTAGTGCTATTGGTCTGTAGTTCTTTGCTGTTGCTTTACTGCCCCCTTTGTGGAGTGGGGCTATGTCTGTTGTTTTTAGTAACTGTGGGACAACCCCCATGTCCATGCTCCCTCTCCATAGGATGGAAAAGGCTCGTGATAGGGGCTTCTTGCAGTTCTTGATGAACACAGGTTCCATGAGTCTGGCCCTGGGGCAGAGTGCATGGGCATGTCATTTATCGCCTGTTCGAAGTCATTTGGCATCAGGATAACATCGGATAGGCTTGTGTTAATCAAATTTTGTGGCTCATAAAAAATTCATTTTGATCTTCGACTCTCAGTCTGGTTAGCGGCTTGCTAAAAACTGAGTCATATTGGGACTTGAGTAGCTCACTCATTTCCTTGCTGTCATCTGTGTAGGACCCATCTTGTTTAAGTAGGGGCCCAATACTGGACGTTGTTCTCGATTTTGATTTGGCATAGGAGAAGAAATACTTTGGGTTTCTTTCGATTTCATTTATGGCTTTTAGTTCTTCCCGCGATTCCTGACTCCTAAAGGATTCTTTTAGCTTAAGTTCGATGCTTGCTATTTCTCTGACCAGTGTCTCCCTACGCATTTCAGATATATTGACCTCTTTTAGCCGCTCTGTTATTCTTTTCCGTCGCCTGTAAAGGGAGCGCCTGTCTCTTTCTATTTTACATCTACTCCTCCTTTTTCTTAGAGGAATAAGCCTTGTGCATACATCGAGTGCCACCGAGTTAATCTGTTCTAGGCATAAGTTGGGGTCTGTGTTGCTTAGTTTTATCTTCCCAGCTTATATCGGTTAGGACTTGGTTTACTTGGTCCCACTCAATGTTTTTGTTATTGAAGTTGAATTTGGTGAATGCTCCCTCATGACTAGTCTCATTATGTCGGTCTGGGGCTCCACGCATACATGTCTGAACCTCATTTATGTTGTGATCTGAGTATATTGTTTTTGATATGGTGACATTTCTTATCAGATCATCATTGTTAGTGAAGATGAGGTCTAGTGTATTCTCCAGTCTAGTAGGCTCTATTATTTGCTGGTTTAAATTGAATTTTGTGCAGAGATTTAAAAGTTCGTGTGAGTGTGAGTTTTCATCAGAGCTGCCTCCTGGTGTTATTACTGCAACAGTATTATTTGCTATATTCCTCCATTTTAGGTGCCTTAAGTTGAAATCCCCCAGGAGCAAGATGTTGGGTGCAGGAGCTGGAAGATTTTCCAGACAGTGGTCAATTTTTAACAGCTGTTCCTGGAATTGCTGGGATGTTGCATCCGGAGGCTTGTAGACTACCACAATGACTAGGTTTTGGTTCTCGACCTTTACTGCTAAAACTTCCACTACATCATTTGAGGCATTAAGCAGTTCTGTGCAAACAAGTGACTCTGCAATGTACAGGCCAACCCCCCCCCTTTTGCCCGTTCACTCTGTCACATCTGTATAGGTTGTAACCTGGGATCCATATTTCGTTGTCCAAGTGATCCTTTATGTGGGTCTCAGTGTCAGTTCCGTAGTACTGCGCCAAAATTCTAGCAGCTTCCAATCTTGCAGGAGAAAGCTGATAAGCCTACATATGAGAGAATGGGTCTGAGTGGTCAGTGTGCACAGTATAACAGAAGAAACCTGCAGCATGCAGTGCATAATGAGAAAATAAAACTGATTGTGTTTTTAGTTTAAAACAGAAACTTTTCGGTGTATTTTTGTATAGTATTTATGGTTGTACTCTCATTTTCTTGGTGATTTTGAATGGTTTACGGACTAAAAGTACCTTGAAATTAAGCTCAAAGTAGTGGAAATGTTTGATTTTTGCCGATGTTCAAGAGTAAACAAATCGCGTAACATGTCCAATACATGTCAATTGGTGGGTCTAATATGCTTTTACAAATGTGCTGATACAGTGGGCCCCCGGTTCACGTTATTAATCCATTCCTGAGAGCTCATCGTAAAGCAAAATTATAGGAAAGCGAATCAATTTTCCCCATAAGAAAGAATGGAAATCAAATTAATCCGTGCAAGACACCCAAAAGTATGAAAAAAAACTTTTACCACATGAAATATTAAGTTTAATGCAATAGAATAATTACAATAACAATAATAACAATAGAATAATCACAGTAGAATAATTGACACTTACCTTTAATGAAGATCTGGTGATGATTGATGGGATGGGAGGAGGGGAGGGTGTCAAAGTTTTTAACCCTTTGAGGGTTTTGGTCGTACTAGTACGTCTTACGCGTAGGGGTTTTTGTCGTACTAGTACGCATAAATTCTAGCGGCCTCAAATCTCACAGGAAAAGGCTGATAAGCCTAGATGTGAGAGAATGGGTCTGTGTGGTGGGTGTGTGCAGTAGGAAAAAAATCTGGCACCCAGTGGTGCATTGTGGGAATGCCATCATAGTACACAATTTCCACTGTGCCTCGCGGTAAGAAGTTCCTCACTCCTCGGCGAATTGGGACACTTTTGTTCCCCAGTGACAGTTCTAATACAGATGGAAGTGACAGTGAAGATGAGTTTCAAGGTTCTGGTGAGGTTTTGACCGAAACTAATGACCATAATATGGGTAATAGTGAGGAAAACCCAGACAACCCACAGCCTTCCACCTCTGGTGCTGGGCCATCTTGTTCACGTTCAGTTGTACCAGAATCAAAGAGGAAACTCCTATTTTCCAAAATCCCAGACTCAGATGTGAGCATTGGTGATGATAGTGATAGTGATTATGAACTACAAGCTCTTCAAACTTGTTCCAAGAATGGGGGGGATGAGGAGGAGGCAAAGGAGGAGGAGGAGGCAAGAGGAGGAGGAGGCAAGAGGAGGAGGAGGCAAGAGGAGGAGGAGGCAAGGGGAGGAGGAGGAGGACAAGAGGAGGAGGAGGCAAGAGGAGGAGGAGGCAGAGGAGGAGGAACAAGAAGAGGAGGAAGAGGAGGAAGAAGAGGAGGAGGAGGAGGAAGAAAACGTAATGATAACAATAATACATAATAATAATAATACATAATAATAATAATACATAATAATAATAATAGGTAATAAAAATAATAATAATATGTAATAATAAATTTTTCACCCATGACAGTAACAAGATAAGGGGAGATAACATCTGATAAGTGCTGACGTTTGATGAGGGTAAATGAGGGTAGAGCTGATGCCAAAAGATGAGATAAACATCTCCCTCCCTTTGTTTTTGCTGGTATACTAACATTTCTGTCTGTCTATTTGCCTGTCTGTCAAGCTCCCTGTCTATCCGTCTAGCTCTCTGTCTCAGAGAGCCACAAGACTGTGTCATCACTTTTACTCACATCTTCAAGCAGAGTATAGCACTTTGTCTGGGTTTCTTGGGTTATCCTAGGTAATTTATACTATGTATACTTGTATTTATGTGTACCTGTGAGACAGAGATAAAAAGACAGATAGAATGAGGGAGAAAGATAATTAGATAGAAAAGAGGAAGGGAAGCAGCATCCGACCCCATTGTTTTGACAGGCGGGAGGGGGGAGTGAGTAATGAGACAATATGTCATTTTGACAGCTGCCGACTCCTGGTAATTTACACTATGGGAGGAGAAGGAGAAGGGAGGAAGAGTAGGGGAAGGAGGAAGAAGAGGAGGAGGATGAAGAGGAGGAGGAGGAAGAGGAAGAGTAGGAGGAAGAGGAATAAGAGGAAGAGGAGGAGGAAGAGGAATAGTAGGAGGAAGATTAGGGGGAAGAGGAGAAGAGGAAGAAGAGGAGGAGGAGGAGGAAGAGTAGGAGGAAGAGGAAGAGTAGGAGGAAGAGGAAGAAGAGGAGGAGGAGGAAGAGGAAGAGGAGGAGGAGGAAGAGGAAGAGTAAGAGGAAGAGGAAGAGTATGAGGAAGAGTAGGGGGAAGAGGAGGAAGAGTAGGGGGAAGAGGAGGAAGAGGAAGAAGAGGAGGAGGAGGGTGGAACACTAGTACACTGGTACTGGTACACTAACATTTCTGTCTGTCTATTTGTCTGTCTGTCAAGCTCCCTGTATAACGGGCTTGTTTAGTAGCTGTAGCGGGTTGTGAATGATGTAATTCTTCGGAGGCTTCTTACTTTATTGTTAAGTAGTGGTGGGTTACACAGGCTTGTGTGTTTGTGCCCATGGCCCGGGCAGGGCCATGACCACGAGAGAGAGCTGGGAGTACTTGTGTCTTGATGCCAGGCCGCTGTGTGAGTGAGGGCGAGGCAAGTCTGGGCATACTGAAGTGGCAAGGCCTATAGGTGGCAGCACTTGAGTGGCGCGAAATATGAACTAAGCTGGCAGACAGCATGGGCTGTCTGTGCAGACAGTACAGGCTGTCTACATACGCTCGGCCACCTACCGCGCGTCGTCCTGACGCGACAATACTGGTAGTAAAAGAAACTCGGTCTCTCTCTCGTAGGAACAGGGCACAGAACACAAAAAAAAAACAATATAATACATATGGACATGGAAAAAAAAACTTCCTACAGGGGGGGAAGAAAAAAACATGTGGGGTTGAAAATTTTGTGGTAAAAGCGGAGGCGGGGATTGTTTGGTCGGGCAGAGAAAGGGGGAACATCCGGGGGGGAGCGAAAACTAAAAGGGACGGCCCCGGTGAAGAACATAAGGAAATCGTGCGGGTTTTTCTAAACGGGGAAAATGGGGGTCTGAGGCGCAAAAAACCGGCCGGGCAGGCCTGGCGGCTAGGGAACTTCTCGCTTGGTTTCCCGGGTTTTGTCACCCCGGGGGGGACATTAAGGAAATCGAATTGGGGGGGAAGTGAAACAAACCGATGGGGAACTACAGGTACATTTTTTTTCGGGCTCCAAAAAGCGGAACGGCTAAAAGCCCGGGAAAAGGGGCTATTAGGGGTTTCCCCCAAAGGGGGTTTGAGAAACCCCAGCTTTTTTCCAAAAACACTGGGTCTGGGGTGAAGTGAAACAAATCTAAAAAAACTAGGGGACACACGAAATACACACAGTTTTAAAAACCTTAAAAGGGGGTTTAAAACCTGGGGAAAAATCCTGTCCAAAACTTACTGACTATTAAAAGGGGTTGAAAACCCACTGAAAGGAAAAATTAAAAACACCCCGTGACATTTTTTTTAAAATCTTCTAAAAATTTTCTTTTCGGCCCAAAAAATAACTAAAAAAAAAAAATGTAAACCTGGATAGGTTTTTTAAAACGCAAACTTTCTAAACCCCGACAATCGAATATTACAGAACATCTGGAAATTGAGTCAGCTGGGGCCAAAATAAATCGCGCAGTGAGTAAACAGACACTCGAGGTGACGTCAGGCAGACATCTGAGGTGACGTACGACATCTGAGTCTGAAGCGGGCGCATCTGGTGGCGTCGATGTGATCCGGGCAGCAGCCCAAAGCAGTGGCCTTGGACTTTTTTTTAACTCACGTGGCTTTGAAAGGGGTTCTACGTGAAATGGGCCCACACCCAGTGACGTCGTAATCCACGTAGCTTCGAGGGGCCCGGGCACTGGGATACACCACGGCAATGAATTCTACAAAAACAGCAGAAAAAAAGCGAGGGAGTGGGCATTGGGGTGGTGTATGGTAGGTGGTGGCGAGGAGCGGGTGAGTGTAGGCAGGGCGGGAACTGGCCTTCCTCCCCCTCCCCCACCCCAAACAGTGGAAAAAGCACAATGGACGCAGAAACACCACAAAACTCACCTCTGGCTTGCGAAACAGCTGTGCTGAGCTGAAAAACAACAACAGCAATACAAGTGACGTGAAAGTGAGAGAAACAGCGTGGGGTCACTGGGCGCGGTAGCGTGGGTCACTGTGACGCCACTCCAATTCTGGGGGAGAATTTCGAAAATTTTCGGTGGCCCTGCTTCCCTGTTTTGGATGCTAAAACGTGCAGCCCGACATCAGGATAACTCGGGGAAGAGGTGCTTTTTGGTGGGTGATGAAAAAAGATGCTTATAACTTCCTCCTTCTCCCCCCCCCCAAGGAAACCAATGCTGCGGAGAAACCGCTGTCACCTTTTTAACAGATTTTTTGGTATTCTGGTTGGGGTATGTGTTATAGCTTGGAGGCTTCTTACTTTTTGAAAATAGTGTTGGGTTTACAAGGCTTGTGTTTTTGTGCCCTGGCCGGGCAGGGCCATGCCCGCAAGAAAAAACTGGGAGTACTTTTTTGTCTTTGTGCCAGGCTGTGTGTGAGTGAAGGGGAAAAATTGGGATACGAAGTGGAAAGGGCCCTATTTGCAGCATTGAGTGGCGCGAAATATGAACTAATTGGCGGGGCGCATGGGGGTCCTGTGCAGACAGTCATGTCTACCCGTCTATTTCAAACCTCTGCTCTCTGTCTAAAGAGACCCCACGGGGACTGTGTCACATTTTTTACTCACATCTTCAAGCGATTTAAAAGCATTTTGTTGGATTTCTTGGTTACCCTAGGTATTTATATATGTATACTTGTATTTAGGTACCTGTGAACAGAGTTAGACAACAGATAGAAAGAGGAGACAGATTGAAAGAGAAGAAGAGGGAGAAAGATAAAACCCCATTGTGTTATGACCCCATGTTTCAGAGTTCCCAAAAAAGCTGCAGAACTAATAGGAATATTTTCAGGACTTATTGGTTATTATTATGAACATAATAAAAAACAATGTTTTGTATTTTTGTTTTTGTAAAAAAAGTTTTGAAAACAATATATTAAAATTATGTTTGTGTGTTTTGGTTGTATAAACAGTGATAAATGTACTTGCACCTATTTTGGGCTCATAGGCCACATAGTTATGGAAAAAAAAAAAATAGTTTAAAAAAAACAAACCTTTTAAAAAAAGTAAACTAAAGTTTTCCGGGTGACGGCAGTCGCGCTTTGCCATAACGGCTCATTTTTTTGCAACTTCATATCCTATTCCGTAAGTATTTTATGGTAAAATTTTTTTTTTTTATCCTATAAAGTTTAGAAAAAAAAACTTTTTTTTCATAAGAAAAAATAATTTTTTTTTTTTTTTTAAATTTGGCGACCTGAAACGAGTTTCGGAGGGGGCCTTTTTCGGACCTCAAAGGGGTTTTAATGTTTAGAAGGGAATCCCCCTCCATTAGGACTTGAGGGGAGCAAGTCTTTTTTGGGTTACTTCCCTTCTTCTTTTTTAAAGCCACAGGACCAGCTTGAGAGTCACTGGACTTTTGTCGCCAACAAATCTGTCCATAGGGCCTGTACTCTCGTTTTTTTTCCCTTTTTCTTTCCTAAATGGTTCACAACATTGTCAGTGTACGGTTGCCCTACGGCTTTAGTAGCTGTGTCAGGGTGTTTTTTATCAAAAAAGGGTTTTCACTTCAAGCCCCTTTGACAATTTCCCTTTAACTTTGAAATAGGCAACTTCGTAATTTTTCTATCCCCCCCTCCCCAAGCAGTTTCCTCAGGTCTGGCCTCTTTCTGTTGAAAATGACTAGCACTCATCGTGGTTTGTTCGTCATTGTCCTTTCCCCCCGAAACTTTCCACATCCTCCCCCCCCAACCCCCACCTCAAGGACTTTCCCAAAGCCACAATGGATACCCCAATGGATAGGATTCCAGGGTTAGCCCAAAAAACCTTTAAAATCCCTTTTTTCACATTTGGGCCCCAGTTTCTTCAAGAAGTTCAAGGTCCTTTAGCACTCCTCCCAAGCCTTACCCATAAGGTTTACAAATTGAGGATATTAAAGTGATCTTTCCAAAACTCCTTTTGAGTCAATAGAGTTTCTGTGGTCACTTAAAAGCACTTTAAACATAGCTTTTGTGTACATTTTCTTTAAGTTGGAAATGACCTCTGGGAAAGGGCTCAGGGGAGGGTGGGATTTGGGGAAAAAAATTGACCCTTTAAAGAAGCTCAGTCCCACAAAAACGCTCTGCCAATTTTTGGGGTGACCAGGGGCATTTTTAAAAACCCGGAGGGGACTTTAAAGGGCAAAATTTTTTTTCAATTAGGGAATTTTTTCAGGGGGGCAAATTGGTGAACCAGCATAGAAAAAACCCTTAAAAACCTGCCTTAAATGTTTGCCCTCCCACACCACAATTTGCCTTTTGGGTATTCTTTTGCCCAACGCTCTGGGATTTTGAGTGATCACCAATAAAGGCTTACTTTGCAAACATACATTGGCACTTCAACAGATAAGCCCCGTCTTTCATAGGGTTATGTCTGGGGGGGCCCTTTCCCCCTGAGTATGTAGGTCCCGCTTGGCAAAATTTTTTTTTTCCAAAAAGGCCTGTTTCGTCACAATTTTAAAACTTTTCAGGTTTGTCCTTCAGGCCTCTAGTATCCTTGAATTTTGCCTATTTTTCCTGCTTTTTGGGCTGAACTGGGAGCCTCACCAGCCCAATCACCAATGTATGCCACTACGTTCTTAAATCTTTCAAAACCCAAACCCTTTTCTGGCCTTAAAATTTATCCTCACCACTAGTTGCAGGCATTTTTTAATTTAAAACCTATGCAATGCCTAGCCTTTTCGCAAGTGATCGCTTTAGAGATGTATTCCAGCTATCGTTTTTTATTTTTCCAACCCCAATAACAGTCTCTCAAAATTTTTAAACTTGCAAATTTTGTTTTGTAACACGTTGCACTTTTCAAGAACGCTTCCTTTTGCCGTTTTCCCCCCTTTTTTTTTTTTTGTAGAGATGGGTTTATTGGGATTTACTATAAACTAGCCCGGTCGACACACGCACCCACTTTCATACTTTGCAATTAACCTTCTTCATTTCAATAGTCATTAGCACCCCTTTGGTTTTGATGGGTTGGCATAAAGTTTCTTGGGGCCCAGGTGATTATTTGCAGAAAAAAAGCACAAAATCATTTATAATTGGATAATATGGAATGTACCGAATGTTCCCTTTGATGCGCCACACTGGTGGGTTGTAACACTGGCACACACGGGGGATTTAGGCCCACGTGGACACTATTTATGAAGTATGGTACCGGGTTTTGTAACGGGAAAAGAGGAATTTTTTTTCGATATAATGCTTTGGAAAACCCATTTATCAGTTCTATGACTTCGCGAACCGGGGGTCCAATATATTTTTATACCTTTTTACAATAATGCATTAGCTGCATAACAGTAAACTTCTATTTTTTGTGTGAAAAAAAATTCACATGGAAAGCGGTTAATATAGAAAGGCCCGAATGTGACTAAAGAACGAGAAAATTTATTTTTGTGTAAGTGTTTGTTTTTTTAATTTGGGTGTTTGAAAAAACCTTCTTAATTTTTATAAATTTCCAATTACCCCAACTGATCACTTTTTTGGGTAGTTGAAATTGGAAATGGTCAGTTTTTTGCACTCGTCGTATTACAAAAAGGGGTTCTAGCAAATAGCTATGAGTTTTGGTCGATGGAACAAGGAATTAGCCAAAAAAAAGGCTCAAAATGGGCGAAACGCCCATGCGTAATTTGTTAGCCCTACCAGAGAGCACAATTTTATAAGTTTTTTTATAAAATTTGGCTTTTTGGGGTCATTACCATCGGGGGAAAAAATTCTCTGTCATTTAAAGTTTTTCTTTTTTAATTTTCAACCTGAGAACAAGTTTTTGGCAGAGGGGCCCCGCAGTGAAAGGGTTTTTAAAAACAAGGTAATAAAAAGGTTTTTGTGCTTAATTTTCACCAACATCCATTTTATTTCACATACAGGCAAGAATGTTGTACAAAAATTGTCAGAGTATCTTGTTTCACTACTTCATAAATTGCGAGAATTGCTAAAACTCAAAAAAAAAAGGAAGGGGGGGGGGGGGCTAAAAAAGTCATTGTGTCACCATGTGTAGAGGCTCTCCCACAAGTTTTAATCTGACAAATATCATGCTTTCTTGAACCTGTCTATCCATCTATGGCAATATTCACAAGGATAATGGATATTCAGTTCTTTGTGGAATAGTCTTGCATTCTTCATGAAACACTGCTCAGAGAGAGAGGCAAACCTTCCATGAGAATTTATAGTGAAGGCAAATTATTTGTTTAAAATGGAAAAAGAATCCTTCCTCCGTAAGCCATGTGTGTTGTAAAAGGTGAATAAAATGCCTGGAACAAAGGGCTAGTAACCCCTTCTCCTCTATAAATTGCTAAATGGAAAAAGAAGAAAAACTTTTGTTTTTTCTTTTTTGGTTCACCCTTCCTCATTGGGATATAACAGGTGTGTTAAAAAAAAAAAACATTCCTGTTTTGTTCGTATGTCCTTTATGATGTATTGATGGGTACAATTAACCCTTAAACTGTCCAAGCAGATCTACGTTCATATGCATAGTGCTCCAAAAGTAGATCTACATTTTTTTTATATATTTTCAGTTATAACAAAAAAAAAAAGATCAAAGTTTTTTTTCACGTTTTCAAATTAAAAAAAAAAAAAAATTACTTTTTTTACATACTTTCAAATGTTGAAAAAACGTAGATCTACGTTTGGACAGTTTAAGGGTTAAGAAGTTAATTGGTGTGCTTCATGGATATTTATAGAGACCTCTTCACATAGTTATGACACTTAACTGCCAAATGCTAATAACAGGTCTGGTTTATACATGAAAGAGTACACTACCTACATACCTGTAGATGGTGTTGGAGGTTACTCTCCCCCCCCCCCCCACACACACACTTTTCCTCAACCCATCTTGGACCAGGTCTCCTCATTGATGGCTCAGTCTGGTTGTTGGTACTAGATACAAACAGTCCAATACAAGCATCACTTCCCAACTAATCATTAATACTTACTTTTGCAAGCATAATATAGTACTAGCATAATGATACCAGAAGCATGTGTGATGTAGTAAGTTGTTAGTACAAGCGTGATACTAGAATCATATGTGATGTAAGCTGTTATTGCAATTCTTAATGTATGTGTGAATCAGTATTTTAATATTGAAGCTTGCACGCCCACAGAGGATGAGAATGTGAGTGACCCTCAAGTGTTTATGTCAGCACTGTGTGAGGAAGAGTGTTTACGTGACAATAACAAGTACTGGTGTGACCACTGTTTCCATCACAACGAGGCACGACGCTCCGTCCACTATTCACAACTGCCGCATCATCTCGTCATTCATGTTAAACGGTTCAGCTCATATCATAGGTAGGTCTACTTCTGAAACTATTTTGGGTCAATAAGTACTGAAATAGTTATAAATGTTTCATTCAATGTAAATAACCTAATGTAAAGAAAATCACTCTTTATCAACATTAATTTATAAGTAAATTTACATTTTTTTTGTCACTGACCATATTCCACTGAGGTAGGTTAATTTGTAAAATAAATAAATAAATAATTATTTGTTACAAATATGTAATAGACTGACATCTTTAATTATAATTACTAGAAAAGTGTTTGTGTCAATGATTCCAGGAATCTTCTCCCCCAGTTTTGATCTTTTTGTAATATTTCTAAAGAAGGTGTTTCTGAATGAAATATTACAGGAATAAAAATTAAGAAATACAGGAAAGCAAAAAAGTGTATACTAAATGTAAATTAAAATTTATAAGATTGATCAGCCATTTTACGCATTTGAGACCAAAAGAAAAGATTAGTAATTCTGCTAGTGGGCAAAATTTTCAAGTTTTGTGTTTCACATTCTTATGACAGAATGGTATTACCTTTCTGGATGGTTATTGTGGTATTGTCTACTATTCTATTACCTACTGTATGGTATTTTCCACATAGAGTACCTGCTTATCATTTTCATGCATTATTTTGATTGGCAGCAATACTTAATCATTCCTTAAGAGCATGATTAGGGAAGTTATCCCAGTGACATAAAAGACTAAACAGAATAAAACAGCTATTCATTTATGCTGATTGCTATGTGCATTATTGTAGAAGTTAGTTGCAAGGTAATAACACAGTAAGACTGTTGTTCATACATGCCAATCCCTCTACATGTGAAGTATATTACCCACCCAGTGAATCATTGAAAACACCACTATCATGTATATTAGATATTCCATGTGTACAACTTAACCTGGGTAAACACTCCATGCATATCAAAAGGCCCAATATTTGAAACAACCTGAAGGATCAGAATCTCCTTATTTCTCAGTAGCTTCAAAAACAGTCAAAAAACATCTTTTGATGTAGTATTAAATAGGTGGCATTCATCAGTATATACAGCATCAGTGGTATTTTGTACTGCTAACTTATTCACTTGTTACTTCCCCATTGTATCTAAACCACTTTATATATGAAAATTATTAATGCTGAATTAAAACACAAGACTAAAATTACATGTTATTTTCCTCATTTAAATATTTGTACTAGTATTAAATGGTTCATAAGTATTACTTTGTTTGTCAAAAATGTTTCTGAAAATAAGGGGACTTCCTTAGTATTTACAAAAAGATGCATAAGGTAATTCCAGAGTTGAATCTGCACCTTGTAATTCTTGGGATATAATTGATTTAATTTGATTATGAATTGCTAATTAGAGTATATACCCTTACTGCATAAATTACTATATATTAAAGAAAAACTATGAAAGCATTTCTTCTGTTTCGGGTCTTCTCATCTTAGTGGGAGATGGCCACTGCGTTAAAAAAAAATACAATGTACACCTACTCTCCGACTTAAGACCAAGTTTGGTTCTGACCAACTGGTCGTAAGTCAGAATGGACACAAGTCGAACCTTACTACTGAATATCAACATCACATTTTTGTAAAGACCTTATTTGATTGTTTTATTCTGGTATTTCATTTTTTACATTGCTTTTTATGCTGTTAGTACTGTGTTTTATACTGTAATGTTTAGGATAAACACTGTGTACATCACAAACAGTTGTTTATATTTCCCAGAAATTTGGCATACAAAACATGGTCGTAAGTCGAGTGGTCGTATGTCGAGAAGGTCGTAAATCGGATGGTAGGTGTATGCTTAATGAGTCTATATCACAGCCTTCTGATTATGAAAAAAAAATTCTGCCTGGGGTTCTAATATACATTAAAAGTCATTCTCCAATACACACCCTACTGGCTCCAGCACAGTCCATAGCATGTTGTACACCAAGTATAGTGCCCCCTTCAGCATTGCTTGCTAAGGTAGTAGTCTTGTTATGTACAAAATCAGCTGTGAGCTTGATAAAGCTCCAAATTCCAGTGTACATTTGAAACATCACAGCTGGGTTGGGGAAAACTGTGGGCATTGCTGTGGCTCTTACACAAATATGAGTGTCTTGAAGTTTTTCAGTCAGATTTGCACTATTCTAGCCTTGGGAAAGGGGGGGATCTATGCTATGATACTACCAGTATCATAAAATAAGAAGTGTGATGGACCATCCTGGGGTCAGAGAGGTGAGGATTGGTGTAAATGAGGCAGTGTGCTCCAGGTGAGTGCCCCTTGAGTTTCAGCCTCAAAAATATTTTTACAATGAATTATATTATTCCTATTACTTTTTTTTTTTTTTTGTAGAAATATGTTTACGGCGAAGTGCAGTGAAGCCATGCCAGCACCTTTAGAGCTCTCGTGTTTCTGTCGAGGTTGTCTCTCGGAGCAAATCCGGAAGCAGTCATTAGCTGAAGAAGAACGGGATAGCAAAGGACCTAGATCAAATTCTAATAGTAAATGTGACACTGCTGTACACCTTCCTTACCATCTTACTGCTGTTGTCTGTCATCTTGGAGCTACTCTCTCATCTGGTAAGAATGTCAGTCATCTGAGAGCTACTCTCACATCTGGTAAGAATGTCTCCAAATGTAACAATTAGGAGACAGAGAGTGAGTAGCTTACAAAGCAGAACTGATACTACTAGACTAGACAGTAATTTGAATTGATCATCATCATCATCATCATCATCATCATATCATCATCATCATCATCATCATCATCATCATCATCATCATCATCATCATCATCATCATCATCATCATCATCATCATCATCATCATCATCATCATCATCATCATCATCATCATCATCATCATCATCATCATCATCATCATCATCATCATCATCATCATCATCATCATCATCATTCATCATCATCATCATCATCATCATCATCATCATCACATCATCATCATCATCATCATCATCCATCATCATCATCATCATCACATCATCATCATCATCATCATCCATCATCCATCATCATCATCTCTCCTCCCTCCTCCTCCTCCTCCCTCCTCCTCCTCCTCCTCTCTCCTCCTCCTCCTCCTCCTCCTCCTCCTCCTCCTCCTCCTCCTCCTCCTCCTCCTCCTCCTCCTCCTCCTCCTCCTCCTCCTCCTCCTCTCCTCCTCCTCCCTCTCCTCCTCCTCCTCCTCCTCCTCCTCCCCTCCTCCCCTCCCCCTCCTCCTCCTCCTCCTCCCCCCTCCCCTCCTCCTCCTCCTCCCCCCCCCCTTTTCTTCCTCTTTTTCCTTTTCTTTTTCCTCTTCCTCTTCCTTTTCCCTTTTCCCCTTTTCCCCTTCCTCTTCCTCCCCCCCTTTCCCTTCTTTTTTCCTCCTCCCCCTTTTCCCTTTTTCCTCCTCCCCTCCTCCCCTTTCCTCATCCCCCTTTTCCTTTCCCCTCCCCTCCATTTGTCTTGGGCAGGGCATGCCTAACACAGTTAAAAAACTGAAAACATATCAACACCCCCCCTTCAGAATGCAGGCATTTTACTTCCCCCTCGGGACTTAAGTCCATCTTCTGGTTTCCCTGAATCCTTTTTTACAAATATTACTTTGCTCACACTCCAGCACATTTTGTATAAAAACCATTTGTCTTCACTCCTACTAACTGCCCCGACACATGCTTGCGGAAGCCCAGACCCTCAACCCCAAAACCCCCTTTTCCCCCTCCCTCCAACCTTCCCAAATTTTACCCCGCACCCCCCCCTTCTATCCACTACAGATTTATATCTCTCCAAGTCGTTCTATTTTTTTCCTCCTGTCTAAATGCCCAAAACCCCCTCAAAAACCTCACCTTCTCCTAATTTTTTTTAAACTACAATTCTTTTCATTTTTTCACACCACACATTGCCTTAATGCAAAATACACTTTCTCCGCCTTCCCTTTTTGCAACATTCACCCCCCCATGTTTTACTCCATGAAGAGCATGGTAAAACTATACTGCAACATTCCCCCTTTGCTTCCAGGATTACATTTATATACCCATAGCCCCACAAAAACCACTCCCAAAACTCCTCCTTCACTTAACGACAAAATTTTATTCCCTTTGACCACGCAGAAACGAATTTGTCGCAAGTGGAGCAAAAAATAATCGTAGGGGTTTGTTCAGCCCTGTTTTGATATTGTTTTTACTGTCACCTTTGCACCATTTAAAAAATTTCTGGTATTTTTTTTTAACCCTTTGACTGTTTTGGCCATATATAACACTCTTAAGAGCCATGTTTCAGACGTATATATACTCGATAATTCTAGTGGCTTCAAATCAAGCAGGAGAAAGCTGGTAGGCCCACATGTGAGAGAATGGGTCTGTGTGATCAGTGTGCACCATATAAAAATAAATCCTGCACAACGCAGTGCATAATGAGAAAAAAAAACTCCGACTTTTTTTTTAATTAAAATGCTGACTTTGTGGTCTATTTTCCTATAGTATTTATGGTCGTATTCTCCTTTTCTTGGTCTCATTTGATAGAATGGAAAACATATTATAGAAATAGAGGTGATTTTGATTGGTTTTACTGTGAAAAGAACCTTGAAATGGAGCTCAAAGTAGGGGAAATGTTGGATTTTTGCTGATGTTCAAATGATGTCATTTTCCAATAAATGTCCATGTAGCCATTCTAATATGCAGTCATGAATGGGTTGACATTATTTATACAATTATTACAATATTGCAGTAGTCTGCATAACAGTAAATCTTCTATTTTTTGTTTGAATCAAAATTCAAAATAGAAAGCAAGAGTAATATCAGAGGGGCCTGGAGACATGACTGATGAACAAAGAAAATGTTATTTTAGAGCCAGGGAATGTCTGCATTGTTCATTCTGGACCCTATTTTGTAATCATCATATTTTTTAAATTTTTGTGAAATTGGCCAAATTGCAAATTTCTGACCATGTTATTTGGTAGTTGAAATCAGTAAATGGGCAGTTTCCTGTACTCAATCGATAGAACAAATGGAGTTCTAAAGAAATAGCTATGAATTTGGTCGACTGGAACAATGGAATTAGCCGAAAATAGGGCTCAAAATGGGTGAAATCGCCAATTTGTAAATATCGCCGCGGTCGCTAACTTTGCGAGAGCGTAAGTCCTTCGGTTTTCTATCAAATTTCGTTCTTTTGGTGTCGTTACAATCAGGAAAAGATTCTCTATCATTCTAAAAAGAATTTTTTTTTTTTTCAGAAATTTTGCGACATCAGGAGACACCTCAGGATTTGGGGTTGCGCCAATCAAGGGGTTAATGTTTATACAGTAGTGTACTGTATATTGTAATAAACAAAATAGAGGAAATCAGCTTTAATATACATAATTTAGGTATGCATACCGGTCGGAGAGCCCGTCGTTGGTCCAAGTCGTTGGTAAACGAATATGTTGCTAAGTGAGAAGAGGCTGTATCTGAATACATTCACTTCTTCCATACTCCTTCGTATCTGATCTTTCATTACCTAAATTTTTTGTTATCCTCATCACCTTACTCTTTCCAATGTTCATTTTTAATTATTGGACACAAAAGAAAGAATAGGACAATAGTACAGTACATATTTAGTAAATAGACACAACCCCTTGTACTTTCTCCGTGATGCTGCTTTCATGGGTGATTCGAGTCAGCTTCTCTTCTGTCTACAATAAATAAATTTCATGTTTAACTCAACAGCTGTCTTCTGCTAGGGCAGGGTGGCCTAGAAAAAGAAGAAAATGAATTCACCATTGTACACTCAGTTGCTGTCTTTCAGAAGTTTGGTGGCATCACAGTCAGATTACTCTCCAACTTCAACCATCCCCAGTGCAGGCACTGCCCTTCCTACCTTCAGGACTATGGCTAACCACCTCTAAGAAATATATTCATTAAAGTTACTTTGCTCACACTCCAACAGTACATCCATTAAAAACCATGTCACCATTCAATCCTATCAGACATGCTAGCACAAGTGTGCTGGGTACTCAGGCCCCTGGAACTCGAAGCCTCTTTCCCTCCCTCCCCTCTCCCTTTCATCCAACCATTTCTGGGGTGGCCCTTACCCTTCCTACCTTTCACCCAGGATTTATGTACCCTCTTTGTCAATATATTCCTCTTCTGTATGACCCAAACCACCTCAACACCTCTCCTCAGCCCCCTGAATTATGCACCTTGGTGACCCTACATCACCTTTTAATTTCTGTGCTTGGATATTCACACAACACATTGTTCTGAGGTGTGATATCGCTGCCTCTAGCTGCCGTCTCACTTCAGTATTTAAAACACATTCCTCAAACCTCTATAAAAGTGTTGGAACCACCATACTCTGATACATTCCCTTCTTTACCTCCATAGATAAACTTTTTTCCACAGATACTTCAACACACCACCCACCTTTTGCCCCTTATCTTGTCTATAGTTCACCTCATCTTTCATAAATCCATCTGCTCATATATCCGCTCCCATATATTTTTTTTAATATTAATACTTGCTGACTCCCACTGAGGTAGGGTGACCCAAAAAAAAAAAAAAAAAAAAACCACTTTTACCATCACACTATCACCATTTTGCCAGTGGCTCTTCGACATTGCAAGTCAAATGCCCTTCCAAACTGCAATTTTTCCTTCATCCTTCAGGGCGCATTCACTATACTTCTCACGTCCAGGACTTGAGTCTGGTTCCCTGAATCTCTTCATAAATGTTACCTTGTTCACACTGATTCCTCCATATTCCTTCTCTCCAATCTGATATTCACACTATCATTACCTAGATTTTTTGTTATCTTGCTCTTTTCTACATTCTCCTTTAATTTCCTTATTTAATATACCCTCACAAATCCATCCACCAGCAGTTGTGTCTTGTCTTCAGAATCTCCTAAAAGAACTGCATCATTAGTAAAGAGCAACTGGATAACTCCCACTTTGTCAGAGATTTTACAGTTTTAAAAAGAAAAATTAATTGACTTCTACTTAACACCTAGCTGGTCTAGTGGCTAGCGCGACGGGCTGGAGTTTTGAGACTCTATGACCGCGGGTTCAATCCCGGCCGGGGGTATGGTTTACCTAGCCTTTGTTAACCCTTTCAGGGTTTTGGCCGTACTAGTACGGCTTATGCACCAGGGTTTTTGACGTACTAGTACGCCTAAATTCTAGCGCCCTCAAATCTAGTGAGAGAAAGCTGGTAGGCCTACATATGAAAGAATGGGTCTATGTGGTCAGTGTGCGCTGTATAAAAAAATCCTGCAGCACACAGTGCGTAATGAGGAAAAAAAACTTAGATCGTGTTTTTGGATTAAAACAGCGACTTTGCACTGTATTTTCGTATGGTATTTATTGTTGTATTCTAGTTTTCTTGGTCTCATTTTATAGAATGGAAGACATATTACAGAAATTGAATTGATTTTGACTGGTTTTACAAAGAAAAGTACCTTGAAATTGTGCTCAAAGTAGCAGAAATGTTTAATTTTTACTAAAGTTGAAAAGTAAACAAATCATGCTATGCGTCCAATACGTGTCAACTGGTGAGTCTAATATTCTTTCACAAGTGCGCTGATAATACTTATACCATTTCTACACTAATGCAGTAGACTGCATAACAGTAAATCTTCTATTTTTTTGTGAGAATAAAAATTCAAAGTGGAAAGCAAAAGAATGTAAGAGGGGCATGGGGACATGACTAATGAACAGAGGAAATGTTATTTTAGTGCCAGGAATGTCTTTCTTGTTTATTCTGGACCCTATTCGGAAATTGGCATCTTTTGAAATTTGTGTGAAATTGGCAAAATTGCTAAATTCTGACCACTGTATTGGATAGTTGAAATCAGTAAATGGGTGGTTTCTTGTACTCATTCGATAGAAAAAAATGGAGTTTTAACGAAATAGTTATGATTTTTGTTGACAAGTACACTGGAATTGGCCGAAAATAGGGCTCAAAGTGGGCAAAATCGCCGATGCGTAAACATTGTTGAGACCACTAACTTCGCAAGAGCATAACTCCGTAAGTTTTCCATCAAATTTCATACTTTTGATGTCATTATGATTGGGAAAAGATTCTCTATCTTTTCATAAGAAATAATAATTTTTTTTTTTTTTTGAAATTTGGCCGACCCTGAGAACAAGTCTCTTGGAGGGCCTGTCAACCCTGAAAGGGTTAAAAAATATAGAGTAGACCCTTGACTAAGACCGTAGTTATGTTCCTGGAAATGGCATCTTAGACAAAAAAACATGTTAAGCAATTGAAGACCATGTGAAAAAAAATAGGGCTACGTTCCCGGGACTTCCAGATATGCCAAACAAATTTTTTTAATGTGATAAATGGTTTAGAAAACCAACAAGTTGAAGATTGAGACATAGAATCATTCACTAGTCTAAGTTGGTCTTCATCTAAAGGTTGGACAAGTTTTGAAGAATTTTTTGTATCAAGATCCCATGATGCTGCAGTGTCTGAAAGATGTGATAAACAGTTTTTTTTAAACCATTTATCACTTCTGTCAGACACTGCAGCATCATGGGATCTTGATAAAAAGAAATCTTCAAAACTTGTCCAACGTTTGGACGAAGACCTACTTAGACTAGTGGATGGTTCCACTATGACCCCGCCTCCTCCGGCTTCGCCTCGCCTGACTACAGTATATAAGCCATGTCTACGGCTCTATGCTGTACATTCTACAAGATTGATGGACTGAATACATCGACTCCAGGCTGAGGGACTGATTACCTCAAACTCCTCCTCTCCTTACACCTTACTGCTTTGTATTGGACTGATGAAGCTACTGTGTGGCAAAATGTTTCCTCAATAAAGATTCCCATATGTTGCGTAAGTGTCTCAGTGTTCAAATTTTTTAAAATTTATTTTGTCAAAAATTATGAATTTTTTGATATCGTTCATTGTAAATATTGCTTGTTGATTTAGAAATGTGTTATGTACCGTACCAAAATCCTAAATAAAAACTTAATTTACTTAAACTCATCAAACTCATTTTCTGAGGCCAAGGGTAAGCTGATGTTTGATGCAGTATTCTGCCTGTTCCGTCCACAGAAAATTGGCATGGCGTTCTGTCCAGAGAAAATGTAGGATGCTAATATGCCGCCAGTGACCATCATAAATTTAATGCACAACTTTATCAATTGAAAATATGCCAAAAAGTAGAAAGAATTCTTTGATTCTCTTGCATCTAGATGTAGTGTTTGGAGATAGTTGGGTAGCTCAGTTATGGAGTACAATTGTGGGTCTCCTGTTAGCTTACACTACTCAGATTTCTGTGATCATGTATTTTTTATCAGCTGATGAATGGGATGTCTGTTGAGGTTAAGAGTGCCATTACAGCATACATCATATTGAACCAGAGTGAGCATCCTCCTTTTCCTGGGTCATGTGAATCTCTGAATAGAAACGTTTTTATGCCTGAGCCATCGCTTTTAAAACTTTTATGTCATGCTATTCAAGATTTACAGCATTCTATTCAGACGTAACTCTACATTATAATTTTTCAACTATGGTTTCAGAAAAATGTACTTTTTAAAGTACATTCCTTTTGAGGGAGCTACTTAATTAGCATTCCTTTTATTATGCTTTTTATTGTGTTTCTAAATGATCATTAAAATACACTATTTTTGTTTCTAATTAATTGATATGTGCACTTTTCATCCCTGATAGGACATTATTTGTCATTTGTTCGGCTTAGTGGTCTTCATTCTTCAAAATGTCCAGAGCAGCAGCTACAGCAACCAACACAGCTACAGCCACCCAACAGTGCCAAGGTAGAATGTCAGTGGAGCAAATGCTGTGGACTGAAGCTGGATCACATCCGTCCTCAGTCAGCTGTAAATGGCCATTTAGGTGAGAATATTTTATACCCTTCAATAACTTTACACACTGTGAAACTTCTTTTCAAGTGAGTGCAGTAAAAACTGCTTTAAATGACATAACCACTTGATGAACTATTTTTCAGAGTTTCTATTAACCATTCACAGTGCTAGTTTGGTGATTAAGACAGTTTAACAAACTGAAATAGAAGAAATACAATGCATAATAGGTGGAATGACTTGAAATCATCCTAGAACAGCACATAATTCTCAGCAGTGTACAAACTATAACATATCATTGGAAAAACAATAAACATAAGCAAAGCCTTAGAAAATTTTAATATTAGTAAATTCATGTTTTTTCTCTTGTGCCAATTCTTACTTTTTCCACAGTGATTTGTTATAGTTTGTACATCGTTTGGAACTGTCTTGGCAGTAATCTCCTGGTTCATGTAGGACATATAAGCACCACTTCTTTTTGTGCTTAGTTAACTTAATTTCAAACTCTCTCTGATGTTCTGCTGATGTTTCATTGTATTTCCTGTGACTTATTATGGTTTGTATATTATGTCATTTTCTACAAATGAATTGTGATGATAGTGACTGATCTATCACTGAAACATTGAGAATGCAATTTAATAAATGTTCTAAGAAGATTTCAAGTCATTCCTACCTGCTATGAAATGCTGGGATAATTCTTTCATAATTTAACAAAAACTCAAAATTTATGGATGGTACAAATGCAGTTGTAGTAACCCACACTTAACAATGCTCTTTACAGAAATCCTTTAAACAGAGTCCATGGATTTTCTGTAGACTTCGGTTATATAATTGGAAGTTATACACAAAAACTCACCAGTTAAAATAATAATAATAATAATTTATTAAAAGTGCATAAATGTTTCATAGTGCCCTCAAATTTGCTGTGGGTGGCAAAAAAAAAAAAAAAAAAAAAAAAAAAAAAAAAGAGGTAAGCGGTGCATTGAGGTATATGTGGAGACAAAAAAACATTATCTATGGAGGCAAAGAAGGGAGCATATGAAAGTATAGTGGTACCAACACTCTTATATGGGTGTGAAGCTTGGGTTTTAAATGCTGCAGCAAGGAGACAGTTGGAGGCAGTGAAGATGTCCTGTCTAAGGGCAATGTGTGGTGTAAATATTATGCAGAAAATTTGGAGTGTGGAAATTTGGGGAAGGTGTGGAGTTAATAAAAGTATTAGAGGGCTGAAGAGGGATTGTTGAGGTGGTTTGGTCATTTAGAGAGAATGGGTCAAAGTAGAATGACATGGAGAGCGTATAAATCTATAGGGGAAGGAAGGCGGGGTAGGAGTCGTCCTCGAAAAAGTTGGAGGGAGGGGGTAAAGGAGGTTTTGTGGGCGAGGGGCTTGGACTTTTTCCAGCAAGCGTGAGTGAGCGTGTTAGATATGAGTGAATGGAGATGAATGGTTTTTGGGACCTGACAAGCTGTTGGAGTGTGAGCAGGGTAATATTTAGTGAAGGGATTCAGGGAAACTGGTTATTTTTATTTAGCTGGACTTGAGTTCTGGAAATGGGAAGTACAGTGCCTGCACTTTGAAAGAGGGGTTTGGGATATTGGCAGTTTGGAGGGATATATTGTGTATCTTTATACGTATATGCTTCTAAACAGTTGTATTCTGAGCACCTTTGCAAAAACAGTGATTATATGTGAGTGAGGTCAAAGTGTTGAATGATGAAAGTATTTTCTTTTTGGGGATTTTCTTTCTTTTTGGGTCACCCTGCCTCGGTAGGAGACGGCCGACTTGTTAAAAGAAAAAAAAAGAGAAAGAATGAGGTTATGCAGTTTGTGTGTGCAGTATAAAAAAAAATCTTCCTTGATTATTGGGATGGCTTAAACCACGACCAAACATTCTCGATCATGGTTCATTAACTGAGAAATAAGAAAAAAATTTTTTTTGTGGGTGAGACAGTGGATTCAAAATGGAGGGCAAATGTTAATTAGGAGAGGACATTTATTAATGAACAGGGGAAAGGTTGCTTTAGTGGCTGCAATGTTTAATGTTATATCTGGGCTGTTTTTAAGTTGGAATCTGCTGGAAATGGTGTAAAATTGGCAAACTCTGACTTCTAGGCATTCAAATAGCATAGTTCTGATGGTTGAAAGAGCAATTTTTTGTTCTCACCAGATAGTACAGAAGGAATACTAGTGAAATTGCCAGAATTGGATCAGCATGAGCAGAATAATTGAACTAAAATAGACCTCAAATTGGACAAAATGAATGTTGCATGAAGTGCTCTCCTGCATCTTAACTTTGTGACTGCATATTGTGCAAGTTTCACATCAAATTTTTATTTTTTGGCATAATTACCTTGAGAAAAACGATTCTCTCCCATTTTTCAAATCTGTGGAAACAGAAAGGGCTTTCAACTTAAGATGTGTGGACAGTATAATGGTTAAAACGCAGTGTCATGCACAGCATGAGACAGAAAGAAATAAGCAACAATCCTGTTAATAGTGTAAAACATTTATGAGGCTTCTGTTTCACAGTTGTATGACAGAACAGTAGCCTTAAAGGTAACACCTTTGGCATATTGTAGGATTGAACCTAAGTCAAAAGATCCAGGTTCAGTCCTATGTGCATGGGTGAATGTCCTAACATATACCACTCATGTTCACTTATCAGGAAACATTGTGTTGCATCCCTAAGTGTCCCAGTGGAAATAAGCCACACTGATTGGCCTCCTTGAATTATCATGGGTTATTAATCCTCTGGGGGTTATTAAAACAAAGTTGTCTTTGCCAACCTGCTAATTATAAATTTTCTTTTGTAATTTTCAGAGAGTGATGACAGTAAAAGAGTGGATGAGGAGGACAGCATGTGGCTGGAGTGTGATGATGACAAGATCAAACTGGTGAGCTCTTCTGAAGTTAGTGAAATGATGCGAACTACAATCATTACTCCCTACCTTCTATTTTATTCTCGCCTCTGATCTCTCAGCTAGAGCTTTAATATTATAAAAATTTAGTGTAGAAAATGTGAATTTTCATTTTGATCTCTGAAAATTGTAGTAAAAGTTTATATTTGACTTGCATTTACTTGAAAAAAGTTATTCAGTTGCTCAGAAGCCAGATACAACCTTTTGTCAGTAAGATGAGAGCATTAGAATAAATGATATTGTTAGCATTAACCATTACATGTTGAACAGTTTCTCATATGATGAAAGTGCCTGAAATCTTTATATTAATGAAGGAGAGGGATGAGACTTCCATCAGCACCCACTACCTCTTGTGTCAGGTAATATTAACCAGAAAAAAAAGTCACCTGTTCGCATGTGAAGTGTGGAAGCATAATTTAGATGCCTAAGATGGACTTGTATTACAAAAGTCAAGCCTTTTGAACTTAGGTATAACTAAAACTTGCTAGGATTTCTCTTCTCATTATTCAAGAAGCAGCTGTTGACTATATAAAACAGAGACTTAAAACATGCCGAAAGTAGCGACATGCTTTGGATAACTTAATGTAAAATTGCTAGAAATTTAAAAGCAAAATGGTGCTATTGAAGAAGATTTCATAAAAATCTCTTAAAAAAGGTCCATCAATAACAGATTTACCGTATGTTTATTAGTGTGTAGAGCCATTATGAAGAGAGATGCTACTGCACAATGTGTTTGTTCCATAATACTATCCATGATTAAATATATTTAATATATATATTGTGTAAGTGATAATAATAATGTCTTTAATATCAGTGGAAAGAGGAAAAGTATTCTGATGATCCAAACAGCAGTGTCAAATGTTTTCTTTTTTATTTAGAAAACTGTGTAAAGTTTATCATTGGCTAGTGTTTATAACTCATTGATGTAATTATTGTCACAACTTCCAATGCAAGCTTTATCTTGTTCAAAAATATGGGTAGTTATCTCCTGTGTATATGAAAATGTTTCTTAATATATTTTTATATTAAAATTACATTGAAACTAGTGTAGAAATTATTAACTGTGATTAATAGGTAGCATTTATACTGTTTACATTTTTACAAAATAAAAATATTAAAGAAAAATAAGTGCATAAATTGTACACATACCTGTGTATAATAGGTACTGTTTTTACATATCTCTGTAGGGTCAGGTTCTGCTGTAGTTCTTACCATAACATTGAGGTGTATATCTGAACTGGGTTCTACATACCTTGCTACATTAGTGACCTAAACCACCAGCTCTGATATTAACCTGAATTTTTTTTTTGTTAATGTGTTTTCCACTTTAGGTATATGTGGTTCGTTGGTAAATGTGAGAAATATTGATAGGTAGGACAAAAGTTAAAGAAGTCTGAGGTAGGAAATTGTTCTAAACTTTTTTCTTTTTTAACAATTCGGCCGTCTCCCACTGAGGCAGGGTGACCCAAAAAGAAAGAAAATCCCCAAAAAGAAAATACTTTCATTATCATTCAACACTTTGACCTCACTCACACATAATCACTGTTTCTGCAGAGGTGCTCAGAACACAAC
This sequence comes from Cherax quadricarinatus, assembly GCF_026875155.1. Classification (NCBI taxonomy): domain Eukaryota; kingdom Metazoa; phylum Arthropoda; class Malacostraca; order Decapoda; family Parastacidae; genus Cherax; species Cherax quadricarinatus. The sequence goes on from NC_069405.1 coordinate 81,557,539, forward strand.
AGTTTAGAAACATATACATATAAAGATACACAACATATCCCTCCAAACTGCCAATATCCCAAACCCCTTCTTTAGAGTGCAGGCATTGTACTTCCCATTTCCAGGACTCAAGTCCGGCTATATAAAAATAACCGGTTTCCCTGAATCCCTTCACTAAATATTACCCTGCTCACACTCCAACAGATCGTCAGGTCCCAAATACCATCCGTCTCCATTCACTCCTATCGAACACGCTCATGCACGCCTGCTGGAAGTCCAAGCCCCTCGCTCACAAAACCTCCCTTACCCCTTCCTTCCAACCTTTTCGAGGACGACCCCTACCCCACCTTCCTTCCCCTACAGATTTAAATGCTCTCCATGTCATTCTACTTTGATCCATTCTCTCTAAATGACGAAACCACCTCAACAACCCCTCTTCAGCCCTCTGACTAATACTTTTATTAACTCCATCTGCCTCCTCACTGCTGCATTCACAACCCAAGCTTCACACCCATATAAGAGTGTTGGTACTACTATACTTTCATACATTCCCTTCTTTGCCTCCATAGATAATGTTCTAAACATCAGTATATATGTTTATTGGTAAAATTACAGTGCAAATTTTCCTCAAAATATGCATGGCATACATGGCAAAAATTATTACAACTGTACAATTTTTTTTTTTTTGTTCCCAAGGCACTTCATTGCTAAGGATCTGCAGATTTACTCACTCCTTTGAAAATATATCAGAGCCAGTCCATGCTCACTGAAATTAATGACATGAATATTTGCAAAAATGCTGAGTTTTTTAGCAGAGGTATTTATTTCACTATTTATGAAATTGACTATTATCCTATGAAGGCACCATTGTGCCATATACCAAATTCAGGATATTTTGGTTATGTGTTTTTTGGAATTTTACTGAATCTATTTATTATATTGTTCATTCACCACCTAGGCTGGGTGACCCAAAGAAGATAAGTTACTTTGCCTTCCTGTCCATAAAGACAGACATTGCAGTTCAGTGTTGATCCATTGTACTTCATTGTTCCTACCCCATTTTCAGAGTACAGATCTCTACTTCCCAAGCTCAGATCTGGCTAATTGGTTTTAATTAGTCCGTTCATAAATATTAGCTTGCTCATACTTGAGCAATACATCGAGTTTTATAAACCACTGTCTTTTAGTCCACCCTATAAAACTTTCAGCTGAATCTCACTCTTCATAGTTTAGTTTCCTTTATCTTGATTCTATTGTTCTCTGGGATTTCTTCAAGCTTGGTGAAATTCATTTGTAGTCAAATTGTTTTTTCCTTAAAATTTAATGCAAGCTCCCACCAGTTATTGACTTTGATAATTCACATCTCCAGCCTTGATCAGTATCTTAGGCATTATAATCATTTATGAATTGTACTGGAAATTTCAGGTTTCAACAAATGCCAAAAGTTCCAAAAAAAAAAAAAAAAAAAAAAGAATAGAATGCTCTTTAGAATCAGAAAATCTTCTCTTCATAAACTCTATACAAAAGTTGCATTCATTGTTACTAGAGAATTTCTTTCATATCTAGGAATGCTTTTAATTCTACCAGGATTCTTAAAAGTTCAGAGGAAATACATTTGTTTTAGTATTTATGCCCTTTTCTATTCCTAAGCCTAAATCAAGAACCTACTGTAGTAAAGTTGCATCCTTCTTGTTATCTTAAAGATAATTACTGTATATGGCTTATGCGCGTGCGTACACACACACACACACACACACACACACACACACACACACACACACTCTAGGGAGGGGACACAGAAACAAGAGGCCACAATTGGAAGTTGAAGACACAAATGAGTCAGAGAGATAGTAGGAAGTATTTCTTCAGTCATAGAGTTGTAAGGCAGTGGAATAGCCTAGAAAATGAAGTAGTGGAGGCAGGAACCATACACAGTTTTAAGACGAGGTTTGATAAAGCTCGTGGAGCGGGGAGAGAGAGGGCCTAGTAGCAACCGGTGAAGAGGCGGGGCCAGGAGCTAGGACTCGACCCCTGCAACCACAAATAGGTGAGTACACACACACACACACACACACATTTTCTTGGACTGCAAGAAGGCGTTTGACACAGTTCCATACAAGAGATTGGTGCAAAAACTGGAGGACCAAGCAGGGATAACAGGGAAGGCACTACAATGGATCAGGGAATACTTGTCAGGAAGACAGCAGCGAGTCATGGTACGTGGCGAGGTGTCAGAGTGGGCACCTGTGACCAGCGGGGTCCCGCAGGGGTCAGTCCTA